>JBBDGP010003781.1:0-360000 GCA_037952835.1 Lithobates septentrionalis | reverse complement strand
CCCCCCTCCCATACACAAGTCCCCATTGGACTTGCTCCTTATATTAGAGTCTACTCTTACACCAGAATCTACTCTTACATTAGAGTTCCCCCTTGCATGAGAGTCCCCCATCAGATACCAACTTACATCAGAGTCCCTATCGGAGACCTTCTTACATAAGAGAGCCGGATAACATCTTATGCCCCGTACACGCGGTCGGACATTGATCGGACATTCCGACAACAAAATCCATGGATTTTTTCCGACGGATGTTGGCTCAAACTTGTCTTGCATACACACGGTCACACAAAGTTGTCGGAAAATCCGATCGTTCTGAACGCGGTGACGTAAAACACGTACGTCAGGACTATAAACGGGGCAGTGGCCAATAGTTTTCATCTCTTTATTTATTCTGAGCATGCGTGGCACTTTGTCCGTCGGATTTGTGTACACACGATCGGAATTTCTGACAATGGATTTTGTTGGCGGAAAATTTTATAGCAAGCTCTCAAACTTTGTGTGTCGGAAATTCCGATGGAAAATGTGTGATGGAGCCTACACACGGTAGGAATTTCCGACAACAAGGTCCTATCACACATTTTCCGTCGGAAAGTCCGACCATGTGTACGGGGCATTAGTCTACATTAGAGTCCCTCCTTACACCGGGGTCCCCATTACAATCCAACCTTATGTCAAGCACATGCTGACCAGCGGACGACGATATACGTCAGCACAACGACACGGCTGGGCAAATGGGAGCACAGGTACGTCCCCTTTAAATGGCGGCACTGTGGGCGCGCGCGCACCCCCACCGCATACTCCGTGCCCGCAGACTCGATGTCCGCCGGGGGCCCGTGATCGTGTCACGGAGCGGCAGAACGGGGAGATGTAAACAAGGCATTTCCCCATTCTGCCTAGCAACATGACAGAGATCTACTGCTCCCAGCGATCGGGAGCAGTGATCGCTGTCATGTGAATAGTAGCCCATCCCCCCCTTCAGTTAGAATCACTCCCTGGGACACACTTAACCCCTTGATCGCCCCCTAGTGTTTAATCCCTTCCCTGCCAGTGACATTTACACGGTAATCGGTGCATTTTTATAGCACGGATCGCTGTATAAATGACAATGGTCCCAAAATTGTGTCCGCTATAATGTCGCAAACACAATAAAAATCGCCACCATTGCTAATTAAAAAAAATAAATTAATAATAAAAATGCCATAAATCTATCCTCTATTTTGTAGACGCTATAACTTTTGCGCAAACCAGTCAATATACGCTTATTGCAATTTTTTTTTTTTTTACCAAAAATATGTGGAAGAATACATATCGGCCTAAACTGAGAAAGAAATTAGTTTTTTTATATATTTTTTGGGGATAAAAGTAAAAAATATTGCTTTTCTTTCAAAATTGTTGCTCTTTTTTCTTTGTTTATAGCGCAAAAAAAAAAAAAACCCGCAGAGGTGATCAAATACCACTAAAAGAAAGCTCTATTTGTGGGAAAAAAAGGACGTCAATTTTGTTTGGGTACAACGTCGCACGACCGTGCAATTGTCAGTTAAAGCGACGCAGTGCCGAATCGCTAAAAGTGCTCTGGTCAGGAAGGGGGTAAATGCTTCCGGGGCTGAAGTGGTTAAGGTCCCCATTAGAGTCCTCTTTACATCAGAGTACCATTAGAGTTCCCCGTACACCAGGGCCCCCCAATAGAGTCCCTCCTTATGTCAGGGTCCCCATTAGAGTCCTCTTTATATCAGAAACCCCATCAGAGTTCTGTGTTCCTATTAGAGTCTCCTCTTACGTCAGGGTCCCCATTACAGTCCAAATTTACATCAGAGTCACCTTAACATCAGAATCTCAGTAAGAGCCCCCCCCCCACATCAGGTTCCCTATCAGAATCTGGGTGTGTTGCATGTGGCATTTACTTTTTTTATGTTTGCTGTACCTTATTTAAATTATCACACATGAGGATTTGCATATTCACCCCCTAGTGGCCATCTTGTATGTGGCATGCAGCCGCTGAGATATGACCTCAGCCACACAGAGAGGACCCAGCAAAAAGAGTTTGTGGCTGAGCTTAGCAGATGTTCATCAGAGGCTGCAACATACAAGATGGCCACTAGGGGGTGAACATGCAAATCCTTATGTGTGATCATTTAAATAAGGTACAGCAAACATAAAAGATGGTCACTAGAGGCTACAGACTTTACCATTGCATTCCTCTATCCCATATGGTTGAGATAACATTTTTTTTTTTTTTAATACATAGTCTAAAACCGCCACTAAATAATTGCCAATTCTGGCCTTGAGTGTGACCAAGGGTCAAATTTTGTCCTTGCCGGTTCTTTTTCAGAGACTGATTGTCACACATTCTTTTGTGCAAGGCATTACATGTATCATTCTACTGGTTAGGACTCAGTTGACACCGTGAGACCTCAACCTGGTACTTTCTGTATTGCAGAAATTTCCATTTGAACCCATCCAGTCCTTCTGACTCGAAAGGTTATATTTCCGGTTACCATTACTTTGGCTCGGAGAATTAGAAAATTGGCTGCTCTTTCATGTAAGGAGCCACTCCTGAAGGGGCGTTTTCTGACAGCAGTGGGCCTGTGTGCAACATCATAAGTTGGGCCTTCCTGCACGCCGCAACATTAATTGGGCATGGTTTTTACTGCGCTGAATGTTGGCCGAGGCTTAAAGGGGTGCAGAGCACAGGGAGTCAGTATTGAGGCAGAGTTTGGTGGTCAGCAGTGACGCAGAGATCAGGGGTCAGTAGTAAGTGAGGCAGAGTTCAGGGGTCAGTAGGAGGTGACAAAAAAGTTCAGAGGTCAGTAGTAAGTGAAGCAAAGTTTGGTAGTCAGCAGTAACGCAGAGTTCAGGGGGTCAGTAGTAAGTGACGCAAAGTTCAGAGGTCAGTAGCAAGTGAAGCAGAGTTTGGTGGTCAGTATTGACACAGAGTTCAGGGGTCAGGAGTAAATGACACAGAGGAAGAGTTTGGTGGTCAGCAGTGACGCAGAGTTCAAGGGGTCAGTAGTGACGCAGAGGTCAGTAGTGAGGCAGAGTTCAGGGGTCAGAAGTAAATGACAGAGGCAGAGGTCAGTAGCAAGTGAAGCAGAGTTTGGTGGTCAGTATTGACACAGAGTTCAGGGGTCAGGAGTAAATGACACAGAGGAAGAGTTTGGTGGTCAGCAGTGACGCAGAGTTCAAGGGGTCAGTAGTGACGCAGAGGTCAGCAATGAGGCAGAGTTCAGGGGGTCAGTAGTGACGCAGAGGTCAATAGTGAGGCAGAGTTCAGGGGTCTGTAGTGACGCAGGGCTCAGGAGTAAGTGGCACAGAAGTCAGTAGTGACACAGAGTTCAGATGTCAGTTGTGATTCAGGGGTCAGTAGTGATGCAGAGGTCAGTAGTAAGGCAGAGTTCAGGGGTCAGTAGTGATGTAGGGGTCAATGGAGAGGCAGAGTTTAGGGGTCAGTAGTGATGCAGAGTTCAGTAGTGAGGCAGAGTTCAGGGGTCAGGCGTAAGTGACACAGAAATCAGTAGTGATACAGAGTTCAGATGTCAGTTGTGATGCAGGGGTCAGGAATAAGTGAGGCAGAGTTTGGAGGTCAGTAGTAAGTGATGCAGAGGTCAGTAGTAAGGCAGAATTTGGGAGTCAGTAGTAAGTGAAGCAGAGTTTTGTGGTCAGTATTGACACAGAGTTCAGGGGTCAGAAGTAAATGACAGAGGCAGAGGTCAGTAGCAAGTGAAGCAGAGTTTGGTGGTCAGTATTGACACAGAGTTCAGGGGTCAGGAGTAAATGACACAGAGGAAGAGTTTGGTGGTCAGCGGTGATGCAGAGTTCAGGGGGTCAGTAGTGATGCAAAGTTCTGCAGGGAGGCAGAGTTCAGGGGTCTGTAGTAGGTGATATAAAGTTCAGAGGTCAGTAATAAGTGAGGCATATTTCAAGGGTCAGGAGTAAGTGGCACAGAAGTCAATAGTGACGCAGAGTTCAGATGTCAGTTGTGATGCAGGGGTCAGTAGTAAGGCAGAGTTCAGGGGTCAGTAGTGACGCAGAGGTCAGTAGTAAGGCAGAGTTCAGGGGTCGGTAGTGATGCAGGGGTCAGGAGTAAATGACACAGAAATCAGTAGTGATACAGAGTTCAGATGTCAGTTGTGATGCAGGGGTCAGGAATAAGTAAGGCAGAGTTTGGAGGTCAGTAGTAAGTGATGCAGAGGTCAGTAGTAAGTAAGGCAGAGTTTGAGGGTCAGTGGTGACACAGAGTTCAGGGGTCAGGAGTAAATGACACAGGTCAGTAGTGACGCAGGGTTAAAAAATAAGTGAGGCAGTTTGGGGGTTGGTAGTTAATGATGCAGAGTTCCGAGGTCAGTAGTAAGCGTGGAAGAGTTTGGGGGGTCAGTAGTAGGTGACACAGAGGTCAGTATTAGTTGAGGCATATTTCAGGGGTCAGTAGTAAGTGATATAAAGTTCAGAGGTCAGTAATAAGTGAGGCATATTTCAAGGGTCAGGAGTGACACAAAGGTCAGTAGTGATACAGTTTAGATGTTAGTAATGATGCAGGGATCATGAGTGAAGCAGAGTTTGGGGGTCAGTAGTAAGGAGGCAGAGTTCAGGGGTCAGTGGGGAGTGACACAGAGCTCAGAAGTCAGTAGTGCAGTGATGCAGAATTCAGGCTTCTGTAGTAAGTGATGCAGAGTTCAGGGGCCAATAACAATAGACAGAGTTCAGGGGTCAGTAGTAAATGACTCAGAGATCAATAGTAAGTGACACAGCATTCAAGAGTCAGTAGTAATGTAGAGTTCAGAGGTCAATAGTAAATGAGGCAGGGTTTAGGGGTCAGTAGTGACACAGAGGTCAGTAGTAAATGATGCACAGTTCAAGAGTCAGGAGTAAATGACACAAAAGTATCACACAGACTATGTGGTGAGTAGAGCCGATCGTGTTCTGTTTTGTACTCAAAGAAGGATTTTATAGATAAACCAAGAATCCAACTTTTTTTTAAATCTTATTCAAAACGTATTCAGAGACGCTCTCTCTGAGCGCTCTGATGTGACTTATATAGGCGGTGACCCCGCCCCCTTATGCCGTCACAGTCTCTAGGCTTGCTGGGACTGTGATGGCATAAGGGGGCGGGGTCACCGGGTGATGTTAACCATGCCCCCTAAAACGTCACAGCCCCAGAATGCCCAGAGACTGTGACGGCATAAGGGGGCGGGGTCACCGCCTATATAAGTCACATCGGAGCGCTCAGAACGCATTCCAGCCAGAGAGAGCGTTGTGTCAACATCGCAAGAAGAGAAGAGGGAGGAAGACAAGAAGGCAGAAGACCGGGCCACCGCTAGCAAAAGAGCGGCAAAAGAGCAGAAGATAGCAGAGGAGCCCGGCAGAAGACCCGGAGAGTGCGGAGAAGAGGTCAAACAACGGGAGATAAGGCCGGAGACAGCGGAGAAGAACCGGAGAGACCCCTGAAGTTGGAAGAAGACCCCCGGAGCTGTCTAATAAATTACTTTAAAAAGCTGTGTAGTGTGTTTTTTTTATTGACACTTTTTCCGTCAGGTGAATGGGTAGGGGTACCATGTACCCCATACTCATTCACATAGGGTTGGGGGCCGGGATCTGGGGGCCCGCTTATTAAAGGGGGCTCCCGGATTCCGATAAGCCCCTCTCCCGCAGACCCCGACAACCAACGGCCAGGGTTGTCGGGAAGAGGTCCTTGTCCTCATCAACATGGGGACAAGATGCTTTGGGGTTGGGGGGGCCGCGGGGCGCCCCCTCCCCCAAAGCACCCACCCCCCCATGTTGAGAGCATGTGGCCTGGTACGGTTCAGGAGGGGGGGCGCTCGCTAGCTCGTCCCCACCCTCTTTCCTGACCGGCCGGGCTGCGTGCTCGGATCAGGGTCTGGTATGGATCTTGGGGGGACCCCACGCCGATTTTTCGGCATTGGGGGTTCCCCTTAAAATCCATACCAGACCTAAGGGCCTGGCATGCCCCGCGACGGGGCTCGCAAGGTGCCAATCTTGCCGATAAAAGCGGCGAGATTGACTTCCTTTTCTAGTCCCGTCGTACCCGAGTCACGTTCAAAATGAATGGACTTGTTCGTGTGTGGGCAAGTCTGTTCATTCTGAAAGTCCGCCGGGAAGACCGGCGGACCTAGTCTGCCAGAAAGTCCGGTCGTGTGTAGGCAAGTCCGGCATTATGCCGGCGGGAAGAACGTCGGACCTAGTTTCCCAGAAAGTCCGGTCGTGTGTACGCGGCATTACACTAACCTCAAACATGCTCAGATCTAGTTTATCTTTTTTTGGGGGGCACTGCAACGCTCTACGGTGCCAACTGGGTCCATCAGTCATGGGTGGGCAGCATTCAGGGCAGCCCCAGCATCCAGAAGGGGACAGACATTTGCCTCCTTCTTGACCTGCTTTGTCTCTCACCCACTGCCCAGCCACCACCGACAGGCTGTGGTGAAGACTGGAAGGTAGGACTCTAATATGAAAGGGTGGGGACTGAGGACTCATATGAAGAGGGTGTCAGGGCTGGGCTCGGCCCTCCCTTCTCTGTGCTCAGGTTGCTCAGCTGTTGGTTAGTTGCCAGCACCCATCGTTCCACAGTGGCTCACCTGATCATCATTTCCTGTTCATCAGCTAGCCTCTTCTGGCTATTTAAACTGCCTGGTTCATTCCTTCGGTGCCCTCGCCTTTGGTCAAACATATCTGGAGACTCTCTGCTGTGTTCCTGTTTGAAGACTTGCCTGGCTGATGTCCCTTCTGGTTCCTGATCCTGTCTGCTGCCTCTGACTAAGCTGATCTCTGGCTTCCTGATTTGCCGGCTTGTTCTGATTACCCGCTTTGGCTACCATACCCTGGCTATGTTTTGACTACGTTTACTATTTGTACCATTTTTTTAACCATTATATTAAAAGGTGTGATTTTTACTGCATTTTTCTGTCTCCGTCTGATTCATGGTTCCTGACAGTGGGATAGACGGAAGACTCTGATGTGAAAGGAGGAGAAGTGAGGGCTCTAGTGTGAAAGGAGGGGGGAATTGATGCTGCCCAGTGCACTTTGCAGTCTAAGGTCAGACACGCCCCCTCTCTTCCTCTGGAACACTTGCAGTGAGGGGTGTGGCTATTACTCAACTATGCCAGCACAGAGCACTGTAGTGGGAGTGCAGGAAGCATATTTCCACTAGGGAGGATATCTGAAGGCGTTTCCAAATGAAAATCAGTTACAGGATTATTTAGATAAAAAGAGGTGGGAGACTTTTTGATAGAAAAAAAGAAAAAAACAAAATTCAGAATTTTAAATGACTTTATTTACAATAACAGAATAATTAAACATTGAACAAGCCAATATTATAACAGCACAAAGCAGTATTTTTCAGCCCCATGCCCCACTTCCCCGCCAGGAAAACCCGCGTCCTATACATCTCCAAACTTGACGCAGGTCCGCCTGGCTGGAAAAAAGGGGTCACCAAACTAAATTACGTTTTTTTGTTTTTTTTTCTTTAGCGACACGCCACAGGCATCTGAATTCAGATGATTATCATAGGGCACCTTACATTCTCGTCTCTTTTTTGTTTAATGCATTGTTACATTTTTTGTTTTTTTCATGTTTTGTTTTTTTTTGTTTTGTTTTTAATTTTCTAAAGAAGTGACTGTTCCTTAAAATATATTTTTGTATTTTATTCTCCAGAGCAAACCTTAAAAAAAAAAGGACCGTTAATCGCCAAACAGCTCGCTGGAAAGTATTCAATTTTAATTCCATTTTACAGTACATTCTTTCCTTAACTTCTACAAATTCTAAGTAGAGAAAATAGAAGCAAAAACTGAATTTTTTTTATTTTTTTTTGCTATGCAGTTTTCCTTAAGAAATTAAAAGCAAGATCAGTTAGCTTTTTTGTTTTTTTACAATAAATTATTTCATCCATTACAATAAGCCAGCAGTTATCTCAAATAAAATAGAAAACATTTTTTTAGGGGAACACATCTTTTATTTAGCAGAAAACAGTTTCACTTTTTTTTTGTCCATTAGATTGGGGGAAATATGAACAATCCCGATGTTTACAATTTTTTGTTTTTCTTAAGAAAGAATCACAATATAAAACTTATTGTCATACCTTTTTTTTTTTTTTTTACATTACGAAAAAAGCAGCTGGCTAAGGAATTTTGATCCAAAATGTAATAATAAATTGTATATAGCAATTTACCGAAATGCTAAAAGGTATGGGTCTTTGTGGTTTGTTTTTTTTTTTTACAATTTTTTTATTATATTTTTTTTAATTATCATTTAGTAGTAGGACTTAGAAACAAGGCCCTTTGCGGAAATTTAAATTTAAAAAAAAAAAAAAGTGTGTTGACATGCTGGTTATTTTTTACAAGTTCTAGAAGTCAGGTTTTGGATAAAGTAAAAAGGCGCCCATCGTGTGAGAAGGGAGAAAAATTAAAAAGTTGTATCTGTAGCTTTATATACAGAAAATCTGCAGCAGCAAATTAAACAAAGTCACTTACTTTTTAAAAGAAGTCAGAGGCACTGCCTTTTTGTAGAGCAGTGGTTCTCAACTCCAGTCCTCGGGACCCACCAACAGGCCAGATTTAAAGTATTACCTTGGGGAGATGCAGACTAGAATACTGCAATCACTGAGCAGCAAGTGATATCACCTGTGATGTATTTCAGTTATCTTGCAAACCTGGCCTGTTGGTGGGTCCTGAGGACTGGAGTTGAGAACCACTGTTGTAGAGATAGATAGATATATATATATATATATATATACATATATACATACATACACACACACACTTGTTAATTATTCTAAAAATGTACGTGTGGTTTTAAAAAGAATATTTTTTTAGCAATATGTGCTTGAAGTGGTTTTTAAATGACATTTTTTATTAAGTCCTAAAACTTGGTTTTCTAATTTACGATCTAAATCTGAGTTAATCTGCTATTTTCTATTTTAAAAATAATGATTTGTTTCCGTAAATCAAAATAATTTTTAAAACCTTTTTTTTAATTGACATTTACAGCTGGTCAAAATGAATCATGATTGTTTGGTTCCTCAAAACCCTTTTTATTTTATTGTTGAAGCAAAAATGTTCCCAAAATCTTTAGTGCTTTTCTAATTCATTATTTATTAGAGCAAATCAAATATTTAGTATTTAAAAAAAAGACATATTTCTGTAAATTAAAATCATTTTTTTTTTTAAGTTTTAAAAATGGCCATTTATGGTCATAATGAGTCACGGTTGTGTAGTTCCTCAAAACCTTTCATTTTTGTTTTAATGTTGAAGCAGAAATGTTCCTAAACTCTTTAGTATGGGTAAATGCTTCAACTATATTTATTATTTTAATACAAATTTAAGATTTAATACAAATGCAAAGTCCTCAACTGTATTTATTTTTTTAAATAAAATTAGAGATTTTTTTTTTGTGTTAAAAAAAAAAAAAGAAAAATAATAGGTGCAGTTTTCAGTCTCTAACATCGGAAATCAAACCACACCCTTCTTTGTCCATGTGAGCCAATTTGTGCAAATCTATAATACGAGTTTAGAATGAAGTCCTAAAACTTGCTTTTCTAATTAATTTTTATTACAGCAAATCAAATATTCTGTAGTTGAAAATAATGTCATATTTCTGTAAATTAAAAACTTTTTTTTTTTAAAAATTGCCATTTACAGCTGGTCAAAAATCTTTAGTACTTTGGTGCTTTTCTAATTCATTATTTATTAGAGCAAATCAAATATTTTGTATTTAAAAATAGTGACATTTCTGTAAATTAAAATCACTTTTAAAAAAAGTTTTAAAAATAGCAATTTATGGTCATAATGAGAATTAGAAAAGCAAGTTTTAGGACTTCATTCTAAACTCGTATTATACGGTTGTGTGGTTCCTCAAAACCTTTCAATTTTATTTTAATGTCGAAGCAGAAGAGTTCCTAAACTCTTTAGTATGGGTAAATGCTTCAACTATATTTATTATTTTAATATAAATTTAGGATTTAATACAAATGCAAACTCTTCAACTGTATTTATTGTTTTAATTAGAGAGTTTTTTTTCGTGTTTAAAAAAAAAAAAAGAAAATAATAGGTGCAGTTTACAGTCTCTAACACCAGAAACCAAACCAGACCATTCTTTGCCCATGTGGGCAAATTCATGCAAATCTATAGACCGAGTTTAGAATAAACAAAAATAAAAATAAAATTGACAATTATTTTAATTTAATTAATTTTGATTAAACGTGTAAAAGTTTAGGATTAGAAAAACAAAACAAAAAGAGATAAAAGGCAGTGCCTGTGACCTCCAAAAACACAGAGTAAAAACAATGCTTACAAAAAGTACAATACAAGTCCTTTATATTTTCCCCGACATCTAACTAATAAAAAAAAAAAAAAAAAAAAAAATACTGGTGTAGATAAAGATTTCCTTCCATGTACAAAAACGAAAAAAAAAAAAAAACGAGAAAAAAAAAGAAGAAAATAAAGGCCCTGTTCTTAAGACAGAAAAAAAAAAACATTTATACAGATTCCTGATGCATAGTACCACTATGGGGTACAGGCAGAAGGAATATCCTGAGTATAGATTACATTGTTATGGACTTAGTAATGGCGAGTCTGGAGGGTATAAAACGTTCCTAGCAGCAGGTTAAAGCGATTACTCGTCTTAGGCTACACATACTGATAGCCATTTGCAGGATTTTATAATACAAACCACTCTGTTACATATTACATCAGAAGCACACCAGGGCCGGATTTTTTTTAGAAGAAGGTGACCTTGGAAGGCCTTGATGGCCTTTTTTTTGACGAGGCTCCATTTGCTTGGTAGAAGACCCATCACTTTACTGTACACGTTATGCAGCAAGAGCATCAATAGATTTTTTTTTTCAGTTATAAAGGGGGTATTGTCGATTTTAAAGTTTGAGTAGCCTATTCCTATTCTTGTATTTTTAGTCCAACAGCAGTCCAAAGATATTATAGCAATGGAGAGTCAAGTGTGACTTGCAGTGGCTGTGATCTCCTTGTAGACAACTTGGCGCCAGTCACACCTAACCACCTTTTTGTTTTCTAAATATGTGAAGGTGAAAATCACAGTAAAACCTTTACAACTTGAAAAAAAAAATACAATCCAAAGTGTCTACGCTTCTGTAATTTCATTTGCTACAAAGCTTTGGTTCTCTTCAACCAAGTCTTGACCAGATGAAGAAATTCACCCTCTGGAGTCCACCCAGAGTATCATTTCCAGGCATGGCTAATCTCTGGATGCCTACCATGGTGGTAATGCATTAAAAAATACCCCAGTTCCGGTGCGCAGACGGCGGACTGCAGGCCCTGTAGCACTAATGATGCATTGAGAAGCCCTCAAAGTTTGGTGCCGTCACAGCACCGGGTTGAGTCACGGTTAGGCCTGGATATAAGACACCTTGGGACTTGAATCCGACCCTGCTTCCTGGTGGATAAATATGACCGTAAGTACATCAAGATATTGATACACATGTGAGCTGAACCTTCTTTTCTACAATAGCCTTCCCTTTTCAGAGTGGTCAAATGAGATTTAAGTGGATCTCTGTTGGTTTTGGAGCGATAACTTTATTATACAAAAAGGAAAGATGTCTCAAAGATGGCATGAAGGGAGCCTAGGTCTTACTATGGAAGTAGGAGGACATTGTAGGGGGGAAAACATGCTCAATTCTGGGCCGTTATTTTCAGATATTCCTCTTTAAGTCAGCCATAGATGGTTTGAATCTCGACCGGTTCAGCAGGCACTGACCTATATTCGAACCATGTATGGCCAGGCTGAATATATATATATATATAAGTTGATCGATTGATCGATTATATATATATATAATATATAAGTTGATCGATTAATCAACCTGGATACAACCAACCTGTCAGATTTTACATGCTATTATAACCACTATAAGTAATCGCTGTGTTCTCAATGGCTCCATGAGAGGGATTTCCCCATCAACACTGACTGTTGATGGGAGAATCGAGTGATTTTCTTTCCTGCACTTTCCCGACTATGGCTGGCTTTAGTCAAAAAGAGAAATCTGTTCCTGAATGAGAAACAATGATATCTTCCTAATTTGTCCTCCGAGGTAGATGCAAGGATTGAGCATAGGCAAGACAGCCTTCGTATTCAAAAATGGAAGGGTTGCTATGGCTGACTGGTTTTTGAAGGTTCAAGCTATGGGCTTAAGTCCTTCATCTTAGGTTACTAAGCCAAAATCGTTATGCAATGAACCAGTTCTGGGTCCTGGGTATTTAAGTGTGTGCAGAAAGGAGGAGCCATGGTATGTTTCGCAATCCAGATAAAGTTTATTGGTCTCAGTATCGGGTGAGAGAACATGTTTCAAGGGGTTCAAAGGGGCCCTCCTTCATCAAAGCTACAACAAACTACAAAGCCCTTAATGAGGGACCTCTTGGACCTTCATAAAACATGTTAGCTCTTAGGCTCCTTTTACACGAAGGGTCCGATTAGGTCCCCTTTTCAGTTTTTCAGGCTGACCTGATTGGACCCTCCATTCAGCCCTATGGACGGGTGGCTACCTCAAATCTGAGGTAGGGAGATCAGTCCCTTTCTGTCTAGGTGGATCCGATTGGAGGGCAGTCGGGTGTAAACGGACAGAGGAGTCAATTTGCACCCGGCCGCCCATAGAGCAGAGCGGGCTCAGTCCATGTCAGCTCTGCATAAGCTGAGCAGACATGGACCTGTCATCAGCCCGCTCTACTCTGATCAACAGGAGATCAACGGACAGATCCCCTGCTGATCATAGCGGAGTTTGCCCTCTGTGAAAGGGGCCTAACTGTGATCATATACCTTTATCTGGGCTACAAATATAGCCTAACACTCTACACCTTCTACAAATCCTGAAGGTCTAACCTTGGCCCTTGTGCACTGGAAAGCTGCCTACTACCCAACTGGAATACCAACATGCACCAGGGTTCAACGCTCCACCACCTAATTTCTCTAACGAGTCACCAGGCAACAGTGACAACTGCAACTCCCATATTGACAGGTTGCTCTTAACCAAGACATCAGTATGTATTTTTTTGGTCGCCATTTCATTAGCTGTGAATTATTTCATGATTCCTCAAACAGTAAACACGCCTTGGAATCAGGTCAGACCTTGTTCTCAGACACTCCAAAACCAAATAAGACCACAAGCATCCCTTACCATTCTACATAAAAAAAATGTCCCCTCCTTTTCGACTGAACACCGAAACAGAACTAAACAAACCAAAGATATGAGGAAAATATGGATGAAAGGCATGATGTAGGTTACGAAAGATGGTCATTCCCCATTAAAAAAGAGATGCTGTGTAGGTTTCACGGTCATATTCTTACTGTAGGCTTTGGCCTACCTCTGCCTTGCTGTAGTTGACTTCTGTTGACTTTGCAGAGGTAATGCGGCAAAGACCATTGTTACACAGGTTACTTGTCTGTTCATTATCTGAGTAATAGCATATATAACAAGAGGTGAAGAGGGGGTTTTACAGCACTTTTGAGGCTGTCCTCGGTCAGTCTTACTGACCTCCTGAATACAACTGATGGCAAGAAAAGCAAAAAAAATTCTCTTTCGATTTTTTAACTTCATAATTTTGCAAAATTTTCTGTGGTTTCAAGAAATTTTGTCAAACCTCAGGAAAGATAGCGGGCTGCCACTTTTGCTGCTCCAGCAGCAAAGAGGGTTAAAAAAACAGGCCCTAAAAAAGGTGCGCAAAGCAGGCCTCTCACTTAGAAAAGACATGATTGTACATACAAGCCAGTAGTAGCTCTACAAATGCACTTCAGCTGCAACAAAGATGCGCTTTACCTCGGTATAATATATATACTTTCTCTCTTTCTCTCGTTCCTCCCCCACAATCCCCGCCACCCGTAAGTTACCCAGAACCCTTCACTCTCCTCTCCTTTCGGGTTCCACATCAGTGACAGAACCAGCTGAAACTGACATTCTGCGACATTCTCTCCAGGCGCGCAAAAACGCCCGATTTTCCTTTCAGTGTCATCACAGCGACTGTTTACAAAAATAAGTATCATCTGTCATTTGGCTCGAAAGGGGACCGTCGGTCCGATTGTCCAGCCCTGCAGCTCTCTCCAAACGTCCAATGCTGATCAAGCGCTCTTCAAAAGAGGGCAAGGGGGCTAATGGGGATACAAAAAAACAAAAACCCGCGGCAAAACATCGATTTTCCTCCGCTCTCCTCTCTTTTTATGTTATTTTTTTTCATTTTTACACTTAGCAAAAGCGTCTTTGCCTGGCAGTTTTTCCGACCCAAAAAAAAGGATGGCTGCAGTTTGAGATATCAAAGATCTCTGCAAAAATATAGAACATATATATGTTGCATATATATATTTCTATAGCTTGTCTGTGTTACGGTTTGCATCTCCCTTGCTTTAACAAGGTCTGGTCAAAGCTGTCATTCAGTGAGCAGTTGTTGTAAGAGGCTCTTCTGTTGAGCCTGGGGGGTGGTGGGCCCAGGTGTGGTCTTCTGAGAGGCCATGGGTCCTTGTTGGTTCAGGTATGGGTCCCCACCCACGAGGTTCACTGTACACTGGACATCCGCAAACACTTGTACTTGCTGGACCTGCTGGTGGGAATAAAAAGGCTTAGATTAGGAGAACTGGCCTCCTCTCACCCAAAGAATAACATTTGAATACAATATTAACATACAAAGCCATTAACAACTCTGTTCCAAGCTACATCACCAATGAAGTCTCAAAGTATCACCCAAAATGTCACCTTCACTCCACCCAAAAACGACCTGCTCTCTTACTTCCACGTTATCTCCTCCCATGCCCACCCCCCGGGTCTTCTCCAGAAACTCTCCCATCCTCTGGAATTCCTTACCCCAACCTGTCCAGCCATCTACTCTCTCTATCTTTAGGCAATCTCAGAAAATGCATCACTTCAGGAAAACAAAACCAAAGAAATTCCTGGCTGAACTTACCGACCAGCCTGCTAACCAACTGAATTGTCTTGTCTAACAGTATGCGTTAAAAACAGGGGTTTAGTTTGCACAGATTTGCAAATGCATTTTGAGACACTCCACAGTGGATGCACATGCATTATAGTGGATAGGCAGAGGGCAGGTGAGCCTGGAGGGAGCCCAACCCTTCTTAAAGGCACAGAGGTTCACTGGACACCAAGTATATAACGGCAGCAAAGGTGTCCATTGCGTCCCCTTAGTGCCGGTTCACACAGGGGCGACTTGTCAGGTGACCTAGCCGCCTGACAAGTCGCCTCCCGTTCTGTACAATGGAACCGTTCTAATAGGAGCGACGCAAGTCGCTCCGACTTAGAAAAAGGTTCCTGTACTACTTTGGGAGCGACTTGAGGCGACTTGCATAGACTTCTATACAGAAGTCATTTTGCAAGTCGCCATGGAAGTCGTGTGCAGGTCGCCTCGGTGAGGCGACCTGCAAGTCGTGCCGCCCCTGTGTGAACCGGGGCTTACGCATACATTTGCAAATGTGTACAAACTAAATCCCTGTTTTTAAACGCATACTGTTAGACAGGACAATTCGGTTGGTTAGGAGGCTGGTCAGTAAGTCGACTCGGGAATTTCTTTTGGTTTTGTTTTGCATGCGTTGCCCTTCCATGTGCTCCTTGCTGCAAAGGCCAGTTATAGGTGAGGGCAGTGGCCATTTGTTTGATCTCTTCAGTAAAGTCTACCCTGCCTCCACCCATCATGGTCCTGGTCATCCATCCTGATTGTACAGGATTGGTGATCCATCATCCCTAAGTTATCGTACAAGACTAGTGACCTATCCATGCTAAGCTATTGGACAAGAAGTCTGGTGACCCATCCTTCCTAAGTTATTGTACAAGACTAGTGACCCATCCATACTAAGTAATTGTACAAGAGTGGTTATACAAGACTGGAGATTCATCCTTTCTAAGTTATTGTACAAGATGGATCATCCATCCTTCCTAAGTTATAGTGCAAGACCGGTGAACCAGCCTTACTAAATTACTGTACAAAACGACTAGTGACCCATCCTTTTAAATAATTATACAGCTCTGGTGACCCAATCTTCCTAAGTTATTGAAGAAGACTGGTGATCCAATCCTTACTAAATTATTTTTACAAGATTAGTGACCCATCCTTACCAAGTTATTGTACAAGACTGGTGACCCATCATCTCTAACTTATTGTACAAGACTGGTGACCCATCATCTCTAACTTATTGTACAAGACTGGTGACCCAATCCTTACAAAGTTATTTTACAAGAATAGTGACCCGTCCTTACTAAGTTATTTTACAAGAAGACTGGTGACCCACCCTTCATAAGTTATTGTACAAGATGGATCACCCATCCTCCCTAAGTTGTCATGCAAGACTGGTGATCTAGTCTTACTAAGTTCTTGTACAAGAAGACTGGTGGCCCATCCTTCATAAGTGATTATACAACACGGATGACTCTTCCTTCCTAAGTAATTATACAAGACTGGTGACCCATCCTTCCTGAGTTTTTGTACAAGACTGGTGACCCATCCTTTATAAGTTATTGTACAAGACTGAACCTTTATTTTCTCCAAGAAAGAAAAATATGGAGGGTATAATTGTTGATCTCTTTTTCTTAAAACTCAAGTTGCCTGGCCGCCATGCTGATGGTTTCCAAACTTTGACTCGCTGACCCAGAACAAGTAAGGAGATAACAGGTTTTGAGTTTTCTCAGGGCTTTCATTTGTTGCATGCTTGCAAGTATTGAAAGAGGACACAGATGAGCAGCCACCCTTTTCAGAAGCAGGTTGGCAATGGATTGCTATGTACTTTAACGAGAACATGTTGCTTTGGCCATTCAGTGCAAATTGACAGGATCCAGGTTCGCTTGATAGCCCCCCTTCCCTGCCCTCTATGAGATAATGCTCACCTTACCCACACATTCCGCCACTGTTTTATTCCTACTGGACCTCTGTGTTAGCTCCATGTCAGAGGTTATTTAGGGTTATTCACATGCCCCCCCCCCCCCCCCCCCCAAGTGACACTGTCTGAACCTGACGGTGAATTGCTCAGGCTTGGGTACTGCATTTCGGGGGGTAAAGGGAGAAAGCCACATGCTCCCCCATACTCAGAAAGCCTGTGTATTTTCAAAGGGTACCAACAGATAAAAAGAATGCTGTGGTAGCATGAGAATGGTAAGTATCAGTGGATATGGGCTAGCAAGAGGACCTGTCACTTTACCTTGTAGAGGCAGATTGAGTGAAAGGAGGTTGTGAACCTTAAAAAGATGCTTAACTTGAGATGCTTCCCAAGTTAAAGATGAATTGCCAGAACCTCTGAGAATTTCAGCTCTTGGGGGACAGAAGAAGAAAGGAAAAAAAAATACTTGCAAAGTTCCTTGGTTTTCCTGGGTAAATACTGCTGCAAAGGTGTGTTAAATGCTTGCTTATCATTTAAAACACATACCTGTCCTGTATCAGGATCCGTCTTTAGCAGGTCTGTTGAGTACAATCCGCTTGTTCTAAGAGATGGATCATTCACCTGCTGTAATAAAGATGGCAAAAGAGGTCTTTAAGAAACCAGGACCTCTAAATGGGCCAGTTTTTGTTGGTTACATTGGAAGGGGCATAGTGGTACTTTAAGTTTCCCAATTTACTGGTGGAAGTTTGGCATTTGATCAAACTGACCTCAGAGTTCCCAGTATGGCCAAAATATTGTAAATACATAACAGCTACTAAAGGATCAAAGGTATGTGGGCATCTCTTCAATTGATCAAGTGCAGGTGTTTCCAGCCATGTTACAGTATACAAAGACATTTTAATCCTCTTAACAACAGTTTGGGGAAGATTTGTTTCTGTTCTAGCATAACTGTGCCCCTGTGTACAAAGCCTGTTTCATAAAGACATGGTCTGACCAGTTTGGTGTGGAGGAACTCAAGTGTTCACAGAGCTCTGATCTTAACCCTGGTGACCCACGTGTTTGTACAAGGCTTCGTCACCCATCCTTCCTAAGTTATTGTACAACGCTAGTCATCTAACCATCCTAAGTGATTAAACGACACTGGTGACCCATGCTTCCTAAGTTATTATACAAGGCTGGCCATCCAATCCATCCTTCCTAAGCTATTGTACATGACTGGTGATCCATCATCCCTAAGGTATTGTACCCATCCTTACTAAGTTATTGGGCAAGAAGACTGGTGAACCAACCTTCATACGTGATTACATGTCACTGGTGACCTATCCTTCCTACATTATTGTGCAAGACTAGTGGTCAATCCTTAAAGTTATTGTACAAGAACACCGGTGACCCATCCTTCATATCTTATTGTACAACACTGGTGACCCATCCTTCCTAAGTTATTGTACAAGACTAGTGATGACCAATCCTTACTAAATAACTGTACAATAGTGATTATACAAAACTGTTGATTCATCCTTACTAAGTTATTATACATGATGGATCATCAATCCTTCCTAAGTTATCGTGCAAGACTAGTGACCCATCCCTACTAAGTTATTGAACAAGAAGACTAGTGACCCATTCTTTATAATTGATTGCACACCACTGGTGACCCATTCTCCCTACGTTATTGTAGAAGAGTTGTGACCAATCCTTACTACATTATTGTACAAGAAGACTGGTAACCCAAGCTTGGTACGTTATTGTACAACACTGGTGAACCTCCCTTCCTAATATTATTCAAGACTAGTGACACAGCCTTACTAAATTATTGTACCAGCTTGATTATACCAGACTGGTGATTCTTCCTTTCTAAGCGTTTGTACAAGTTGGACTAGTGATCCAGACTTACTAAGTTATTGTACAAGATGACTGGTGAGACATTCTTTATAAGTGATTATACAACACTGGTGACCCAAACTTCCTAAGTTATTGTAAAAGACTAGTGACCCATCCTTGCTGCGTTATTGTACAAGAAGAGTAAAGGCCCATCCTTCATAAGTGATTACACAACACTGGTGGCCCATCCTTCTTAGGTTATTGTACAAGAATGGTGACCCATCCTTCATAAGTTATTGAATACAACTGATGACCCATCCTTCATAAGTTATTGAATACAACTGATGACCCATCCTTCCTACGTTATTGTACATGACTGGTGTCCCATTATTCCTAAGCTTTTGTGCACAACTGGCTAAGTGACTGTACAAGACCTGGAGACCCATCCAAACATTCCTAGAAAAATGAAGACTGTTATAACCACAAGGGATTGGGGGGGGGGGGGGGGGGTTCCCATTGGTTTTGGAATGGGATATCCATTGGATAGGTGTCCACAAATATTTGCCTATATGGCGCTTGCCTAACTTATACTCTGAAGTGGTACATAATAATTTCCAATTTCAACATATAAGTACAGGAAATATATATACGTATATAGAGATATCCATCTATCTATCTATCTATCTATCTATCTATCTATCTATCTATCTATCTATCTATCTATCTATCTATCTATCTATCTATCTATCTATCTATCTATCTACATATATATAGAGTATATAGAGTATATAACAAATAATCTATGGAGGCCCTAGGCACATGGGTATCAATGTAAACCCAACAGAACCCTCTAGCGTCTGGGTGACATACCTGTTCCGTGCACATGCTGTTCATGCTCTGCATGGGAAGGGAGCCCATCTGCATCTGCCCCGTCATCTGGTTCACATTCTGCACCCCATTGTTGGCTCCTCCCATGGACACGGTGATGCTCATGTTATTGTACATTCCCTGCTGGCCTTGAGCCGGCTGGTTCTGTCCCGTCTGGCCAAAAATGCTGTGTATGTAAAAATGAAGCATCTTCAAGTTACACCACCAACAAAAAGTCTGCTTTCAGTAAATTTCACCAAGCCATACATGAAAAAAACAGTGCAATTACAGTAAGGTTAGTTTCAGTTTGTTACTGGAGCATGACTTTCTCGGACTTCATGGCTAAGCCCTGCCAAATTCTATTAAAATATCCTGTGAGTGTGCCTTAGATGCCAACGGTTGGTGGAGCTTAACCATCAAGTCGAGTAAGGTTGCACTTATTATAACAACTTAAAGCTGACCTCCGGGCATTAAAACACTTGTGTTTAAATATATTCCCTAATAGCCACAAAGGATATAAAGCCACTTTGTGAGTGCCTAATGCCCTTGAAAACCCAGATATTACCCTGTAAAAGAAGCAGTGACATCATTACTGTGCTGTACATAGCTTATGCAGAGAGTAGAACTGTGGGAGGGGCCCTACCAGCTCCACCCACTACAGAAAACTACAGGAAGGGGCAGAGACAGGACCAGTCACCCTGCACAAGGAGAGAGAGCTGCTGTGATCGGTCTTTATTATAGGACACTTGGTGTCTGGCTCTCACCTGGAGTTTCCCATCGTGCTCTGCTGCCAGTTCTTCAGGTCAGGCGACTGATACCCTGGCGTGGATGGTGTCTGCTGGAGCATGGGGCTCTGAGATGGCGTGATGCGAGGGGACATCAGAGGGCTGGTGGGACTGAGAGATGGAGCAAACGTGGGATCCCCTTGCTGGTTGATTCCTGCAGGGTGACAACAGATAGACTGTCATTTTGCTGCAACAAATTCAACTCGTCTTCCAGCCATCTGTGCAAGAAATAGGCAGTTCAATACAATATAAAGTTTAACAATAAAAATCAACACTCGGAGCAATACATTTCATTTTCCCGCAATAGAATACAGTACAATTTACTTTTTTTTACTTTTCCCACAATGCCTTTGGGAAGAATATCAGCTGCTTGACACTCGTGCTGTGGTTTTCAAACTCAAATCTACATTTCTCTGCAAGTTCTTGATAAATAATAAGTATAGCAGTTACTTGGTTCAGCCAATGCTGTGTCCTGGGATCACAGCATCAACTTTATTAAAGTTACTGTGCATGCAGAGGTGAGGTTTGGGTACAACCTAAGTGGGGAAGATGGGCGGTCCTGCATATTTAGAGTAGGGGTCTGGGTGAGGCCAACTCAGAAAGTAGGTGTGATTTGGGTGTGCCCACAACACAAAAATGGGTGGACGAATAGCGGGTTGTGAGGGGGTGAACAGTGTCCCAGGATCTGCAACCATATTGTTGGTGAGTATGTAAAGGCTGCTTAAAGTGTTTCAAAAGCAGGTCAGAAGGATGGCAAGTGCAGACCTGAAGGAGGCCAACTGCAGATCAGAAGGAAGTCAACTGCAGATCAGAAGAAGGTCTGAAGGAGGCCAACTGGGGATCAGAAAGAGGTCAGCCAGCTGAAGATCAAAAGGCGAGCAACTGCAGATCTGAAGAGGCCAACTGCAGATCAGAAGGAGGTCAACTGCAGATCTGAAGGAGGCCAATTGGAAACCAGATGAAGGTTAACTGCAGATCAGAAGTATGTCAACACAGATCAGAAGGAGGTCAACTGCAGATCAGAAGGAGGCCAACTGCCGATCAGAAGGAGGCAAACTGCAGGTCACATGAAGGCAAACTGCAGGTCACATGAAGGCAAACTGCAGATCTGAAGGAGGCCAACTGCAGATCTGAAGGAGGCCAACTGCAGATCTGAAGGAGGCCAACTGCAGATCTGAAGGAGGCCAACCGCAGATCTGAAGGAGGCCAACTGCAGATCTGAAGGAGGCCAACTGGGTATCAGAAGGAGGTCAACTGGGTATCAGAAGGAGATCAACTGCAGATCAGAAGGAGATCAACTGCAGATCAGAAGGAGGTCAACTGCAGATCAGAAGGAGGTCAACTGCAGATCAGAAGGAGGTCAACTGCAGATCAGGAGGTCAACTGCAGATCAAAAGGAGGTCAGCTGAAGATCAGATAAAGGTCCACCGCAGGTCAAATGCGCCTGTCAATTAATTCTGGATGATCTCAGAAATGCTTTAAATGGATGCCATAAACAAGTCCAAAGCCCATTCACATACTGTAGGTCCTTAATCATCTTTGGGGGGGCCATTTTCCTTGTTGATAGAGTTTTAGTAATAAAAATGTTTTTCTAATATTTGTATCTGGAGTGGTCTTTGTTCCTGTTCACAGCCATTACTCAGTAACTGGTGGTTACGATATTTAATATTTAGCGTGATAAATATAACATGCATGACTAATTTGCAAGTCTATCCCAGCAGAGTGTTTAACGTCTGTCACAAAATAAGAGACCTTAAAATCCTTTTCATTGTAATTGTCTAATTTGTTTGCATCCTCAATTCTAAGAGGTGAAACAATATCGGGGGTCCCCTAATTTTACCTTTTCATCTTGAACTTGCTATAACACTTTACTGTATCTCTTTATTATTATTAATATAATATGTATTTTTTAATATTATTTAATTTAATGTAATTTAATTGTATATTATTACGATTTAAAATTATCTCCTCTTTTAAATCTCTTCTTCAGCTTGTGTCTATTTCTTTTCAATTACTTGCCGTTTTCTTAAATATTCTGGCCTCCTTAGTATCTCTTCCTAGCTAAGTTTTTTTTTCTACCCCCCCCTCCCCCTAACAGGTTTCCCCTCTTTTCACAGCTTCATCAGGACTTCAAGGTGCTCCTCACTGTGCCCCTGGTGCAATTCAACACACAATATGTAATAATAATGGCCATTGTAGACAATGATGATTAACCACTACTTGCACTCGAGTTGTCCTATATTTTACCTTTTGGATAGGATTCATTGTTATGCCAAGAGAGGACAAAATGTAAATGTTGGTAGGAGGGAAGTGTTCTTTTAATGAGGTTAAGGTTTAGTAATAGTATTGTGCTCATACCTGTTGCTGAGTACTGAAAGACATTCTGCTGCATCTGTGTATTGATCCCAGAGCCGAACTGCCCTCCGACGCTTCCCATCATGCCTCTGTTCACCATACCGCCTCTGCCAGCCCCTGTGCGGTTGGGCAGTGTTGCCTCGGGGGTCGTGGCCAGAGGCGAGAAAGGGCTGGTGGATGGGGGAGGGTTGACGGGGTTTGTACCATAACTGTGGGGGTAAGGGAACTGCTGAGGAGGGCCCTGTGGCAGCCTGGAAGCCACCATGTTGACAGGCAGACCTCCCGCAGGGGGAAGGTTGTTGCTGAAGTTCTGCTGCCTCATTAGCATGGCTCTCTGCTGCATGAGTTGCTGCTGTCGGTGCTGCTGGCTGTACAGTTCCCGCTGGCGCTGGGCCAGCATCTGAGCGTTCAATGGGGGCTGTGAATACCAAAGTGGATAAGATTAGACATGTATCTTTGCCTGCCATCACTACCCACCATTTCCCTCTGACTTAATACTATAATAGGAGGCTGGCGGAACTCCGTGAATAATTCAAACGTTGACAACCTTAATTGACCCAAATAAAGCAGCCCCCCATCTATGACCTCTCTGCATCTGCATTTCACCCACAACCTGGGCTTACCTGTAGAGTTACCACTAGAATTAAGCCAAGGTTGTAAGTGAAACGCGTTAAGGGAGGAGCTCCTAGATAGAACAGTCTGTTCACTTTGTCCTATTCCATAAAGTCTGTCAGCATTTGAATCCTTCATGGAGTGCCACCGGTTCTCTTCCTATCTGGATTTGTGTGTCTTTTTGGGTAGAGGATGAACCCTTGCTGGCTTCTAGCACCTTGCCTTTCTGAAGGTGACACGATTTCGGGCTCAAGTGCAACACAATCTACGTCTTCACCATATTACTTTCCTGGGGTTCTGGCTGTGAGCAGCTTATCACCAATAATGCAAAATACTGTGAATTAATTAGCTGATAACCACCACCCCCTCTAAAGGCAGAAGGGAAACACTGCCCACCTCTTACCAATCTTCTTTAATAAAACAAGTGCAACTGCAATATTAATCTGCAGCAACCAATCAGAAATCAAAGACATTTCTTGGATGTTTTGTGTTACCTGAGAAGTGATGGCTTGTTGCATGGCTGGCCTCATCCCCATCTGCACCGCGTTCCCAACGCCGAACTGGCTAAGGATGGCCTGTCGGTTCTGGTGCAGAATCTGCAATGTTATCCATTAAAGCAAGAACACATCAGCATGTATTGTACTCAGGGCTGTCAATACAGGATACATCTGCAGAAAAAAGGCCTTCTTTGAGTATAACTGGGCCACATACATGATATATATGTGACATATTACCTGTTGCTGACCCTGTAACCTCTGCTGGAGCTGCAGTCGGAGTTGATTGGATGCTGTTCCAGGACGAGCCATGGCCTGTCGGGGCTGCATGTTCATGACGTTGGGATAGGGCCCTCTCTGCGGTGGGGGTGGCACCTGGACTGGTACAGGCCCAAACTTCTGTCTGACCATGTTGGAGAAGGGCCCGGCGAGGCCCGGGTTGGGTGAGGCAGCTGGGTAAGCTTGATGATAGAGACCCTGCTTTTGGTCCATCAGTACCTGGGCCACAGGAGCCTGCTGTTGGAACCTGTCAGTGACCACATCCAGACCACCTCCCTGGGGGACAAAATGATAAGAGAAACATATGTCAGTGTAATTTTATAAATCCCTGGTAGTCACAACCACTAGACCTCTACATTTTAGGATGCCATCATAATTTCTAATTTACTGAATAAGTGTTTCTGAGTTCAAACTTTGTTTGTGATTATCTGGATTCCTATGTGTCGGTTGGACAGGGAGCTCTTCCAATTACCTCCACTATAGAGCAAAGGTAAGGATCAAAGTACCTTGTGTGCACTGCCATCACCATCAAGCAGAAAACATCACCTCTCTTCAAGGGCTTGTCCATCTATTGCCACCCTTAGTCATGATGTCATAGACAAGCCATTCTCAACTAATGTTCCTCCAGATGTTGCAAGAGTTTTCTTGAACTGTGGCTGATTGATTTCTCATTTGATGGTATCAAATGGGGCCACTAACACTCGGACACAGGACACCAATGATATTTTTAGCTGTCTGTAAGGGGGGGGGGGGGGGTTATTTTGAACACCGTTGTAAAAAGGAAACCAAACAAGAGGGACTTTTGGACTTTCTAGGCACAACTATAACAAACTGATTATGTAAAATAATATTTTATTTACTTAGAAAAATACATAGCAAAAAAGACACATTGTCTAAAAAAACCACAACATGTGTATATGTTTTAAAATGCTCGCTATACACCACCATCTATAGTATACAGTATTCGGACGTCTGGATATACTTTCCACAACAAGATCAATCCGAAATGATGGCTCGATAGCGGGTCTGTAATCAGTTCAAGTCACGTAAATCTTTGATGCTCGACATGTTTCGCGTAAGGTTACGCTTCTTCAGGAGCAGTACAGGATATGTTGTGGCTATCAGAACATATAACATAGCAAAAACATAATAATTAATACAATATATATATCCGTCAAAAACAGACGTCTATAATGACGCCACATACATAGTATTTGAAAATTTATACTGGTTCAAGCAGAGCAGTGATGGGTGCGCCAACCATGGGGGCGATGAAAGGCTAGCTATGGGGGCGTACACAACATAATCTGATGTGATATTACAAAAGGTGTGTCGCAGTAGGGAAAGTTCATAGGGTAAGTAAAGATTTTATTCCCAATGCCTCAAGGGGTAAAGAAGAAGAAAAAAAAAAGAAGGAAAAAAAGGGGGGGGGGGGGGGAAGGGGAAGAAGAAGGGGAAAAGGAAGGAAGGGGGGGGAAGGAGGAGCAAGAGAAAGAAAAGAAAATGACAAGACAAGTTGAAAAGGAGAAAAGGGGGGAAAAAGGGGAAATGGCGGGAAAATTAGGAAGAAGGGGGAGGGTGGGAAGGAGGGGAGGGGGGGAAAAAAGGAGGGTGGGGGAAAAAAAAAGGAGGGTGGGGGGGGAAAAAGGAGGGTGGGGGGGGGGGAAGGGGGGAGAAAAGGGAGGGAGGAGAGAGGGGAAAAGAAAAAGGGGGAGGAGATGAGGAAACGAGGGAATAGGAAGGGGGGGGGGTTTGGAAAGCTAAAGGAAATACTTACATTGTGGAATATATATAAAATCATAAAAGAGGTAATGATCCGCAAGCCCACACGGGCCGGAAAACCGGAAAAATAATATGCCTATGCACGTCGGAATAGATGTAAGATGGTACTAGCTTGTTGCATAAGCCTGTTCCTAAAAGGAAAACAATGAATTTAAAATAAATATGGGGATGCATAAATATAGGTGGGTATCTAGTGACATAGCCCCCGCCATGTTATATAACACTCACCAGTGTTGATTTTTACAGGTGTAGTTTTATATTCTGTGTGCCCCTAGGTTCCACAGTGGGGCTCAGATAATCCTAGGCAGGGGGTGCCAACAGCCCAGTGTAATCAGAGGCGATCTACCAATGATTTGTCCTATGATGTAAGCAGGCAAACAAGGAAAAGCAGGGGGGAGATAAAATGGTAACTGACTTAAAATGTAGATATCCATCAATGGCAAAAGTCTAGTAGCTAATGCTGCAACAGAAGAAGGGGGTACCTGCATATAATAGGAAAAGATCTCCGACGGAAGCGGTTCCTCCTAGGGCTGAAGCGGAGTGCACACAATAATAGGACGCCGTCCTATTATTGTGTGCACTCCACTTCAGCCCTAGGAGGAACCGCTTCCGTCGGAGATCTTTTCCTATTATATGCAGGTACCCCCTTCTTCTGTTGCAGCATTAGCTACTAGACTTTTGCCATTGATGGATATCTACATTTTAAGTCAGTTACCATTTTATCTCCCCCCTGCTTTTCCTTGTTTGCCTGCTTACATCATAGGACAAATCATTGGTAGATCGCCTCTGATTACACTGGGCCGTTGGCACCCCCTGCCTAGGATTATCTGAGCCCCACTGTGGAACCTAGGGGCACACAGAATATAAAACTACACCTGTAAAAATCAACACTGGTGAGTGTTATATAACATGGCGGGGGCTATGTCACTAGATACCCACCTATATTTATACATCCCCATATTTATTTTAAATTCATTGTTTCCCTTTTAGGAACAGGCTTATACAACAAGCTAGTACCATCTTACATCTATTCCGACGTGCATAGGCATATTATTTTGCCGGTTTTCCGGCCCGTGTGGGCTTGCGGATCATTACCTCTTTTATGATTTTATATATATTCCACAATGTAAGTATTTCCTTTAGCTTTCCAACCCCCCCCCCCCCTTCCTATTCCCTCGTTTCCTCATCTCCTCCCCCTTTTTCTTTTCCCCTCTCTCCTCCCTCCCTTTTCTCCCCCCTTCCCCCCCCACCCTCCTTTTTCCCTCCCCCCACCCTCCTTCCCCCCCTCCCCCTTCTTCCTAATTTTCCCGCCATTTACCCTTTTTCTCCCCTTTTCTCCTTTTCAACTTGTCTTGTCATTTTCTTTTCTTTCTCTTGCTCCTCCTTCCCCCCCCTTCCTTCCTTTTTCCCTTCTTCTTCCCCTTCCCCCCCCCCCTTTTTTTTCCTTCTTTTTCTTTTTCTTTTTTTTTTTTTCTTCTTCTTTACCCCTTTAGGCATTGGGATTAAAATCTTTACTTACCCTATGAACTTTCCCTACTGCGACACACCTTTTGTAATATCACATCAGATTATGTTGTGTACGCCCCCATAGCTAGCCTTTCATCGCCCCCATGGTTGGCGCACCCATCACTGCTCTGCTTGAACCAGTATAAATTTTCAAATACTATGTATGTGGCGTCATTATAGACGTCTGTTTTTGACGGATATATATATTGTATTAATTATTATGTTTTTGCTATGTTATATGTTCTGATAGCCACAACATATCCTGTACTGCTCCTGAAGAAGCGTAACCTTACGCGAAACATGTCGAGCATCAAAGATTTACGTGACTTGAACTGATTACAGACCCGCTATCGAGCAATTATTTCGGATTGATCTTGTTGTGGAAAGTATATCCAGACGTCCGAATACTGTATACTATAGATGGTGGTGTATAGCGAGCATTTTAAAACATATACACATGTTGTGGTTTTTTTAGACAATGTGTCTTTTTTGCTATGTATTTTTCTAAGTAAATAAAATATTATTTTACATAATCAGTTTGTTATAGTTGTGCCTAGAAAGTCCAAAAGTCCCTCTTGTTTGGTTTTCGCATAATTGATAGGACGTGGCACAGGTTTACTCTTCGTGTGTGTCCACGGTGCCACTCCGTGTTAAGATACACCTCTAATTTTGCACCGTTGTAAAAAGGAGCACTCTTTCAACTGGCCACCAGTGTAAAGGTCTTTTTTCCCACTGCTCACCAATGAAAGGGCCATTTTTCCCACTAGCCACCAGTGTGAATTTTCATCTACGAAATTAACACTGGTACTGGAGATTTTAGTCGACTAAAATACGACTACATCTAAGACAATTCAGATGACTAAAATACAACTAAAACTAAAATGACATTTTAGTCAAAAGGCTTAGGACTAAAACTAAATCGAAACTTGACTTCAAAAAGGAAACCGCTCTGCTGGCTTTTTCTAAATCGGCAACACAATTCCATCCCCAGCCTATAATAATAACACATCAAAGTTTTAACCTGTATTGCACTACCACATAAAAATAAGTAGGGGGCATCTACTATGCTGCTGAAAGAAAAAAAAAATAAGAAAAAGGCTTTTCTTATTTTAATTTCTTAACATTTAATGTTGGTAATATATTCAGCTAATATGTGCAATGGCATTAGAGCCAGTTTACAGTTTTTTTTTTATATTTTAAAGTTGCACTTCTGTATATGTAGTGCATGTTCAAACCTTAATACCATAAATAATAACATTTTAGATTTTTTTTTTACTCCAGAAGTATATGAGTTTGGCAATTCCAGAGAAATGCTTAAATAATGCATTACAATTTAACTAAACCCATTCAATTTTAGTCGACTAAAATGTACCGGAGATTTTAGTCAACAAAAATACGACTGAAATGAAAGCCATTTAGAGGACTAAAATACGACTCATTTTTGACGCCTCTGATGATATCCATTCGGGTGAAACATGCCAGGCTGGCTGATGCAAGCACGCTGAGAACCGCGGAATCTGCCTTATATCATGATGACTGTATTTTCTTCATACCTGTTAGTGAACTACAATAAATTCCTTTTTACCCCCTTGATTTTCTTTGCATGTTTATGAATAATGCTGAACTGCTGAGGAGTGACAACCTATGACTTCAGCCTTGTCTCTGGAAATCTTTCATATGGTGGCTACATGTCGTTTTGACTACTTGTGACCCCATGGAGAGTGACACCTGCACTTCCTGTGATTGATTGATTTGAGGCTCATTACAAATCGATATCTGGTAAGCAGTTTGAGACACACCTGGGTGCTGAGTGTTTTCTTTCTTCTGACATAGTGGCATGGGTGGCACTGTCTCTGCAGGCAGCACATGCGTTATGGGCCATAACGCATGTGCTGCCTGGCGACAGTGCCACCCATGCTGCAAATGCCATATTGTGCTGCAGACAGTGCCACCCATGCCACCAATGGCATAATGCCATTGGCGGCATGGGTGGCACTGTCTCTGCAGGCAGCACATGCGTCCATATCAGCACTCACCTCCACCTTGGAGACAAGAGGGCCGGGTGAATCATCATAGCCGCAATGGTGGTTACCACCACCCCAACCAGCAGAATTCTAGTACTGGACGTCACCATTATGAAAATAATGGTGGACGTGGGCAATATGAGGCCAATATTAATGTTAGGAACAGATTTTCACCCTTGGTAGATGTTACTGAAGATAGGGCATCGAACTTGGGCGGAAATCCTAACAATATTCCCTGTCCACCTCTAAACCAACATACAGGAGAAAACCGTTCCAGACGGGATTTTCAGTTGGTTGGCAGAGGAAGAAACAAGAGAAATGGCGACGCAAGAGAGGGTGCAGAGGGGGGAGGAAACTTCACCCCAAAAAGGAGGAGAATTTAGACGCCAATGGCATTATAAATCTGAGCACCAAGGAACTTACAAAAGATGAGCTTACCACTCTCAATAAGGGTCTGAAATTTGTCCCACCTCGCAACCTTGACAAGTTTCAGACGTTTATCGACGTACAAAAGTATACACGTAAATTAAATATCAAACGATATATTATGAGCAACTCATCAAGGCAACTAACTAGGGAGGCAGCGGTGGTAACCCATTCGGGATTGTCTAATGCTTCACTGTTCAATCCGCCCAGTAGTTCAGCACCGAATGTCAGCATTTTTCGGGATTTGGTGCTAAACGACTTGACTAAATTAAAATTAAGATCAGTACGGGCTCAGCAGAACATCAGAGTAGGAATAGAGACTCTATGTAGCAGGAAGGATATAATTATACGCCCCGCTGACAAAGGCGGAGCTATAGTTATTTTGGACAAAAATTCCTACAATAACGAAATGGAGAGAATCCTTTCAGATGTGGATACTTATTGCCCTCTGCCATCAGATCCAACAGTTGCATTCAAACGCGAGTTGAGTGCCCTGATAGAAAAAGGATATGATATGGGAATTTTGAATAAAAAGGAAAAGGAACATTTGGTCCCTTTAGCCCCCCGTCTACCGGTTATGTACATCTTACCGAAAGTTCATAAAACTTTGGTGAACCCCCCGGGTAGGCCCATCATCAGTGGCATAGATTCCATTACATCACGAGTGGGTAAATATATTGATTTTTTTCTTCAGCCACTGGTGGTGGGCACACCCTCATTCCTCAAGGATACGAAACATGTCCTGAATCTATTGAATGAAGTAGAATGGAAAGACACATACATGCTGGTGACAGCTGATGTCGCATCGCTTTATACATCGATATCCCATCAGTTGGGACATGAAGCGGTGCGACATTTCCTCCATCGAGACTCCAATATCCCCATCACACAATGTAAATTTGTGATGGAGCTATTGGACTTCTCGATGGAGCACAATCATTTTTGGCACAATGGTGCACACTATTTGCAAGTGAATGGGGTGGCCATGGGAGCTAAGTTCGCTCCCAGTATGGCCAACCTCTTCATGGCCAAATGGGAGGAAGATGAAGTTCTGCATGAAAGGCCTGCACAACTCATCTTGTGGAAAAGATTTATAGATGACGTCCTATTTATATGGGACGGCGATGCTGAATCTGTCGCAAGTTATCTGTCTATTCTTAACAATAATAGTAGGGGCATAGTGCTCACCTATGAAGCTAGTCCGACCCAGATCCACTTTTTAGATCTGGTTATAAAAATTGATAATGGTAGGATTACCACCTCCACCTTTTTTAAACAAACTGATAAGAACAGCTTCATCCCCCTTGATTCCTGCCACCATCGTTCATGGTTAACAGCTGTCCCCAAAGGACAATTTCTGCGACTTAGGCGGAATTGTTCTAATGTAGATCAATTCTACAGGGAAGCCTCTACACTAAGATCTAGATTCTTAAATAAGGGCTATGATTCGATGGCCCTTGATTCTTTAATCTTAGAGGTAGGAAATAGGGACCGCAAAGACCTATTGGTAGATAAACCTCCCCGGACTGATGACCGAGAAGATTTTGGGTTAGCTTTTATTACTACTTACTCAAGCCAGCATTGGGCTATAAAGAGGATCATAAAAAAACATTGGTCGGTTATTAAAAACGACCGGATTCTTGGACCTTTATTGGCAGATAAACCTCGGGTTTTGTTTAGGGGAGCTACTAGTTTGAGACATACGTTGGCACCTAACATCCCAGATCCACCTGCACGTTTGAGTTTTTTTGGTGATCTAAAAGGTTTTTCTCCATGCAGAAGGTGTGCAGTATGTAGGGTTAATACCTTAAAAGATAGGAGACTGACGGAATTTACTTCAGTCAATACGGGCCTAACGTACCCTATCAAATCACTCATTACATGCACCACAAAATGTGTGGTATACCTTCTGAGGTGCCCTTGTGGGCTAGAATATGTGGGACGCACCATTAGAATGTTGCATGTGAGGTTAGGTGAACACATTACTAACATCAAGCAAGGCTTTGATAAGCATAGTGTTTCTAAGCACTATGACCTTGTGCACAACCGTGACCCGACAGGCACCACTTTTATTGGTATAGAGAAATATGTCCCCCATTGGCGTGGCAGTAATGGGAAGAGGACCATTTCCAGATCCGAGACCAACTGGATTTATAAATTAGGTTCCCATGCCCCCAATGGCTTGAATATAGAATGGGACATCAACTGTTTTATCAATAACAGTTGATGTCCCATCCAAAAGTGTTCTGACCCCTCGTTATTTAGTAACTTTTTTTGATAATCGGTCAGTTGTTGCTCATTTCTGTCTGATTTATGGTACTCAAAACTGTTCACTTTTGGTCCCTTTTTATTGTTTTTTATTGTTTATTTTTATTGTTATTTTTAACATAATTATGTCAATATAAATTCTTTTATGGGGATTTTGTGATGAGGCCCCTGTATTATTGAGAAACAGTATGCCTATTTGCAATGATATTTATCCTCGGTGAAAAGTTGGTAATTTCCAGTGGTTTCATTTTGGTGCTAATGTTCTTTTAAATTTTATATTATAGTTTTGCTTATCAAATGGTATAAGTTGACATAACAGCATGAAAGTATGGTGGCATAGATATTAGGTATATGCCGGTCAGTTTTTCACTAGCGAAATGGTTTTAAAAGTAATTTCCTAGGGATTTTATAAATGTCCACTAGATGGCACTGGTTTGGATACTTTGTTCCATTTTATGTTGGAAAGCGTCCCAGCTGTTTGCTGTTTTTGTGTTTGGGTGTTTCCCATCCTGTCCTTAGGGTGTGATTCCCTAATTAACCAATCGCAGCATCCAGCTTGGTCCAAGCCAGCCAATAGTGCGGCTTTCTGAAGTGCCGTCTGGCTATTTAACACGCTTGCGCGTGCGCGATCACGTACCCCTGATGACGTCAGTTGTGACGAAACGGCCGTAGGGTCACAACGTGAGTTCGCATTGCGCATGCGCGGTTTTAACTTCAACGGCGGTGGAGATCTCTGTCCCGCTGGACTTGACAGTCTCTCTGCTGGTGCCTAGTGGCACATTTTTTTGGCATACAAGTTGATCATGGTTGATCCTGTGCATTTATATTTAGATGACTTGTAGTGCACTTGTCACTTATATGCACCTTATATGCTACTTATATTTGTATGCATTTTTTTGCGCAATCTGGCGCAATGTATTTTTAATCTAATTTTTATTAAACGTTCTTGGCCATCTGCACTACTGGAGTTCCTTCTCTCTTTTTTATGGTCCATCCTTATCTGAACATTGTTTACCTGGTCCTTCCTGGAACCATTTCCTTTTCCTGGAGCATCTCCTACTGTTGATGAGAGGCCAACATTGAGGGTAATCCATAGGACATCCGTTGCGGTTTCAACAAGATACCAACGTCGATCTACTGAGCCTGTTTTGACCCCCCTGAGTAAGGGCGGTCGCAGGCTTTCTGGTAAGCCTTCACTCCTCTCCGGTGGTGGGTGTCACTATCGATTAACATCGTTGGATTGATTCTGCACTAATCACACATTTGGAACTTTTTCTCATCACATATTTATCATTCTGGACTTTTTTTTGTTTCCTTTTTTTTTGTTCCCTTTTTTTACCATTCAATTGTTATTATAATGGATTTTTTTAGCACGGTCATGCACTGACAATTATTTACACATTTATGGTTTATTCACATTATGGATTGTTTATAATTATTTTTGTCATTAATTTTTAGTAATATTAATTTTATTGCTATTCACCTCGTTTTCTGTCCAGCGCTGCACTGATTATTATCTACATCTAGCACATGCGTTATGGCATTAGCGTCTTGGGTGGCACTGTCTCTGCAGGCAGCACATGCTTTAGGGCATTACCGTCATTGGTGGCACTGTCTCTGCAGGCAGCACATGCGTTATGGCATTAGCGTCATGGGTGCCACTGTCTCTGCAGGCAGCACATGCGTTATGGCATTAGCGTCATGTGTGGCACTGTCTGCAGCACATTACGGCATTGGCGGCATGGGTGGCACTGTCTGCAGCACATTACGGCATTGGCGTCATGGGTGGCACTGTCTGCAGCACATTACGGCATTGGCGGCATGGGTGGCACTGTCTGCAGCACATTACGGCATTGGCGGCATGGGTGGCACTGTCTGCAGCACATTACGGCATTGGCGGCATGGGTGGCACTGTCTGCGCCACCGCTCGCCTCACTGCTTCTTCTCTCAGGCCGAGTGAGGAACAGAGCAGAGGGGGAGGAATCACTCCGCGGCACCAGGGAAGACACTATAGAGGACGCTCTGGCCGGGACTTGAGCCAGCATGAGGAGCGGGCATGAATGAAGAGACATTCTGACATTCTTCCGCGCCCGAAATAGGAGAAATATTCCCTCCCCCCACCTACAGAATACACATTGAGCTATCGTAATAAAAAAAACTTAAAAAAAGTCTGGGGGGCGGGTGGGTGCGTGGTGTTTGGGTGTGGGGGGGGGGGGGGTCGATGTTCGGTCATGGTGGCTGGAAGAGTTTTTTTTTTTCTTACATTAAGACCCATCTGTGGTTCTCGGGTACATTCCGGTTAACGAGGGGTTTAACTCGGAATAGGTAAAATGTAGGTCACTGCGGATGATGAGTATCGTCTCCGAGTCAGTGTTTTGCGACTGGAGGCCTAAGTTGAAGAAAAGTTTGTCGTAGTGACCAGGTTGTGTGTTGTCCTTAAAGACCACCAAGATTTAGTTTAACAATTTTAACTCATGGTTATGTTAAGTATGTTATTTATTTGAAGTTATGTATTTTTGTTAAATAAAAAGGCTGCTATGGCCATTTTACTCCAAAAATCTTTGTCACGTCTTTTATCAGGTAATTGGGGGGGTTGGAGGTTATGGTCTAGCAGGTTTGGGCAAGGCTGGAGGTTACCTGTCCTTCACATGTCATGCTTCAACTGCAGTAGAACTAGAGAGCACACGGGGAAGGGTGACAACCCCACAGCTGAAATGGGTAAGTGTTTTCACCATAGGAAGTTAATTACCCTTCTGGCATGATCATTAGGTATTTAATTGAATTCAGGAAAGAATTGCATTTTTGACATTACAGGAACATATGCAACAACATATTTGGTTGAGGTGTTTTGGTTGATGGTATCCGCATAAAAGACATCCTAATGTTTAGTGTGACTTTACTGGTTAACTATCTGTAGGTGATCTTCAGTTGTGTCTTGTCAGCTGACATAACAATTACTATATGCTTGGCTGCACTAGCCTCCAAAGCTGAAGGTCTATCCCTACCACAGGCCCGTCTCAAGGCCGGAGAGGCCCTCCATACCTGCACCAGCTTGTCAATCCCGAGGGCCCGATCTAGCTCGGCCAGTTCTGTCTCGTCTTTGCCGCTGAGGAAGGACACGAGCTGTTCCAGCAGGATCTTCTCATCATTCTGTCCTTCCATGGTGGTGGGAGGACACAGAAAATCATCAATCCTAGAGAGGAAGACAAAACAGAAGAGATAAGAGGAGCTGGAGGCACAGCCAGCCATGGGAGAGGGCAGCAGAACCCAATCCATGACATGAAATAAAGAGAAGTGGCCTGGTTTCACACATACATTGTCTGTACTCATTATATTGTGTGTAGGATGACCTTACCCCTCATCTCATTACATTTGCCCAGCTGCATTGTGCATCAAATAATTAAAATAGTCTTTTTCAACCTTATAACTATAGAATGGCCCTTGGAAAAGTTTTCAAGTTTTAGAGCAGCTCCACTAAAAAGTTTTATAGTACATTCATGTGATCAGTAGTTTGTAGAGAGTTAAAAAAAAATAAAGAATGGGGTGTACTTAATACCCCCTCCCCCCACCACACACACTCACTGTATACAACAAAATGATCTACAGTAATAATCATATAAAAATTATAATTATGGCCATAAAAGAAACTGACAGTGAAAACTGTAGTGACCCTTTAAATTGATGGTCCATGCAGGCAAAGAATCAATCTGATATTGCACTCTAATGGAGGAACCCCTAGCAATATCTGGAAGAACCCCAAGTAATCCCCAGAGGAACACCTAGTAATCTCTAGAGGAACCCCCAACAATCTCTAAAGGAACCCCTAGCAATCTCTGGAGGAATCCCTGACAATCTCTGGAGGAACCCCTAGCAATCTCTGGAGGAACCGCTGACAATCTCTGGAGGAACCCCTAGCAATCTCTGGAGGAACCGCTGACAATCTCTGGAGGAACCCCTAGCAATCTCTGGAGGAACCCCTGACAATCTCTGGAGGAACCCCTGACAATCTCTGGAGGAACCCCTGACAATCTCTGGAGGAACCCCTAGCAATCTCTGGAGGAACCCCTAGCAATCTCTGGAGGAACCGCTGACAATCTCTGGAGGAACCCCTAGCAATCTCTGGAGGAACCGCTGACAATCTCTGGAGGAACCCCTAGCAATCTCTGGAGGAACCCCTGACAATCTCTAGAGGAACACCTAGCAATCTATAAAGGAACCCCTAGAAATCTCTAGAGCAGTAATCTCCAAACTGCAGCCCTGTGGCCGGATGCTTGCCTTTATCTGGCCCTTGAGACATTATTCCTGCCACTGACACCAACGATGCAGCATAATTCCAGCCACTTACACCAACAATAGGGCACTATTCCTTCCACTGACACCAATGATGGAGCATAATTTCTCCCACTGACACCAACTATTTCTCTCCCTAATACCAAAGATCGGGCAATGTTTGCTCCCACTGGGTACAGTCCGCCCCCCCCCCCCCCCCCCAAAGTCTGAAGGACAATAAACTTGCCCTATCTTTAGAAAGTTTGAAGTCTCCAGCTCTAGAGCAGTAGTCTCCAAACTGCGGCCCGGGGGCCAAATTTGGCTCTTTGTTTGCTATTATCCGGCCCTTAGGGCACTATTTCTCCCACTGATACAAGTCACTTTTCCTCCCACTGACACCAAAGATGGAGCACAATTCCTTCCACTGACACCAATGATGGGGCACTATTTCTCCCACTAATACGAGGCACTGTTCCTCAAACTGACACCAGTGATTTGGCACCAACAATGGGGCACTATTTCTCCCATTGATACCCATGGTGGGGCATTGATTATATCCACTGACATTGGGCTGTTTTTTACTCCCATAGGGCAAAGTCTGGCCCCTCTAAAGCCTGATGGACAGTTAACTGGCCCTTTGTTTGGAAAGATTGGAGAACTCTGTTGTCAAAGTACCAGTTCACTTCCAGGCAACTACGCATCTTGCTTTAAGATTGCTGTCCAATGTCTACTGGATGCTGATGACCTCCAGTTTTGTATTTTATACAATGAAAGTATATCTATTATATATCTTACAGTGGTGGTATATGGGAAGAATGACCCCTTACAGTGGAGGTCTGTGGGAAGAATGCCTGTCTTACAATGGTGGTCAATGAGAAAATTGACCATCTTAAATTGGTGGTCAATGGGAAGAATTACTTTCTTACAGTGGTGGTCAATGAGAACAATGACCGCTTTTCAGTGGTGCTGTGCAGGAAGAATGACTGCCTTACAGTGGTGGTCTGTGAAAAAAATTATCACTTTGCAGTGGTGATCAGTGGGAAGAATGACCACCTTGCAATGGTGGTAAATGGGAAGAATGACTACTTTACAGTGGATGTCAATGGGAAGAATGACCGCCTTACAGTGGTAATCAATGAGAACAATGACCACCTTACAGTGGTGGTCTGTGGGAAGAATGACCGCCTTACAGAAAGATTGACTGCCTTACAGTAGTGGTCTGTTGGAACAGTGACCCCCTTACAGTGGTTGTCCATTGAGAAATGGACAGCCTTACAGTGGTGGTCTGTGAGAAGAATGACCCCCTTACAATGGTGGATAATGGGAGGAAAGACTGTCTTACAATGGTGGTCAATGGGAGAAATAACCTTCCTACAGTGGTGGCCAATGGAAAGAATGACCGTCTTACATTGGTGGTCAATGAGAAGAATGGCTGCTTTACAGTGGTGGTCTGTTGGAAGAATGACCGCCTTACAGTAGTGGTCTGTAGGAAGAATGATCACCTTACAGTGGTGGTCTGTGGAAAGAATGACTGTCTTACAGTGGTGACCAATGAGAAGAATGACTGCTTTACAGTGGTGGTCTGTGGGAAGAATGACTACCTTACAGTGGTGGTCTGTGGGAATAATGATCACCTTGCAATGGTGGTCAATGGGAACAATGACCACCTTACAGTGATGGTCTGTAGGAAGACTGACCACATTACAGTGGTGGTCTGTGGGAAGAGTGACCACCTTACATTGGTGGCAAATGGGAAGAATGACTGTTCTACTGTAGTGGCCTGTGGGAAAAATGACTGCCTTACAGTTGTAAACAATAAGAAGTATGACCGCCTTACAGAGGTGGTCAGTAGGAAGACTGCCCTTTACAGTGGTGGCCAATGTGAATAATGCTCTTTACATTGGTGGTAAGAATGCCCCCCTTATAGACAGCTCAAAAAACATTGGCTGTCTTGCAGCTTTGCTCTGCAAACTGGCGTTGGCCCTGAAACTATGCAGGCACCCTGAGATGGAAGGTCAATCAACCACAGCCCAAATAACCCCTAACAAACTCTGGTGGAACCCTAGGGTTGGATGGAACCCTGGTAGATAATGGCTGCTCTACAGGAATCTGCCACCTAATTTTTGAAATATCTTCAGAGATAGGGGACCAATGAGAAGCCAATGAGAAGTTTAATCTCTCCACTTGGCAAAGATTAAGTAATCAAATCTATAGTCAGGCAGTTGTGGAGGATCGAGAAAGATATGGGTTTGTGTCCAACATTACTAAGGACTGTTTTGACCTTATATGACCTCTCTTAGCACATGCTCCTTCTTTCGCCACAAGGGTTAAATCTGTTAGTCAGGAATTCCTAAAGTTGCATGGAAATCATCATATGTAAGGAATTAAAACAGGTCACAGTTGACCAAGGGGCCCCAAGCCCCCACCCTCCCATAATGTCCCCCCGCATCCCACAGTTTATCCGCTCCCGTGTGCGCATAGGAAAGGTATCGGGCTCCATGAAAATCTAATTAAGCCAGCACCGGCTTGGCTAATAAAATACTGCGATGTGGCAGGAAAACACAAGGTGGCTTTGATAGGGAATCCGTGGAGCACATAGTAACCAAGAGCTGAAATGTTTCTCCTTTTAGTGATAGATGAGTACCAGATGTAGGGAGCCAGGGCCTGCGCTTGAAGCAAAAAACACGGCTGCGAATGGGACTCTACCAGGCTGAACGCAGCGCGCTGGTTAACTCCTTCGCTGCTGCCACCGCAACACAGGCATGGCCTGCCTATTTTATCTGCCAGAGATATTGTATTTCTGCCCATCCAATCCTGCGATTTACACAGCTCTGCCACACAGGGCCGCCCTGTCTGGCAGGGGAGGAGACCTGATTTTTTTTCTCTGCTGCAGATCTGTAGTACTTATAGCCTGTGACTGGACAGTGAAAGGAGAAGCAGCATGCCGATGAGCTCATCTCCCCATCACTTTGATCTCTCCTCTTACCAGCATGCTCCATGCATTGCAAAACAGCTGTTTGGTTACTCAAGATGCTTTTCCCTGAACTCTTCTCTACAGGAGTTGCAAGAGGTGGATACCAGGTAAAATTTCGGTATCTGTATTTAAAAAAATACATTAAATTATATAAAATTTGTCAAGGAAAGGAAGTTTAGACCTACTCAGCTATGACTTGCTAAGGAATAGTCACATAGAGCGCCTGCTTTTTTATTTTTAAATCTTCCACATGTATCTGACTGTTAGGACGCATGGGGATCTCATAAACAGTGCATTTTATTTCCATGTACTGCTGTCGATCTTCTAACACTGGAAATCTCTAGTTTGATGCAGATGACACGCTCCTTTAAGCAGAACTCCAGCCAAAAAAAAAAAATAACATAAAAATGAATAGCCTGTTAACCCTTATTAATGTATAAAATAACAAAATTAGCTTTTGCTGCAATACTCACCTTCAATCCAGAGATTTCCCTGCAGTACATTTTTTTTCTGCCACTCAACCTGATATTCAGCCCACTTCCTTTGAGCCCAGGTTGTCCTGGACCCACCCCCCAGCCTGTGATTGAAAAGTGAAAGGAGAAGCAGCACAGTAATGAACTCATCTCTCTGCCACTCTGCTCTCTTCTTCTATCAGCATGCTCCTTATGAAAAATCCAGTTTTTAAAGCAACAGCTGCTCTCTGTCAGTACATTTTTATTTTTTTTGTGTTCCCATGCTTTATAGACTGAGGGCTTCCCATATGATATTAAATCTTCTTGGCACTAAGATCCCTCCAAATTCCTCCACGGCACTCCAAAACAAGCACGCCCCAGACATCACCAGAGAGAGGTATGATCCGTGAAAAGTTTGAAGCCAGGTTAGCAAACAAAATCCCCAAATACACCAAGATATGGCAGCTGTGGGTGAAAATTCTTACCGCCAATACCATCTTGGTGCCATGATCGCCTCCTTCCTGTTGTCACAAGCATATAGTGCCATGACCCTCCCTAAAGGGTTGCTCTCTCTGCCCTGGATCCCCTAAACGCCTCATTTCACCTACCCCCTGCCCCATCCTGATACCCCCCCAATGCATTGTATATTTTGCCCAACATACTGGGGTTTGGCGCCTTTGGCCATCTTGCTTGTCTGGCCTAATGATGCAACTCCCATGCATGTGAACCAGGGTAATTTCGTCGACTAAAACATTTTATTCGACTAAATGAATACTATTTTAGTTGACTAAAATACGACCAAAACAACTATGGCATTTTAGTCAAAAGACTAAAATGGAACAAAAACTAAAATGGCATTTTAGTCAAAAGACTAAAGGCTAAATTGAAATTTGACTTCAAAATTAACACTGGTCTGTAGTGCATGTTCATACCTCAATACCATAAATAATAACATATTCGATTTTTCACTCCAGTTTGGAAATTGTAGAGAAATGTTAACGAATGCATTACAATTTAATTACACCCATTAGATTTTAGACGACTAAAATGAGTTTTAGTCGACTAAAATGTACTGGAGATTTAATTGACTAAATACGACTAAAACAATTGCAGAAGACTAAAATGGGACTAAAAGTAAAATGCCATTTTAGTTCTAATGGGGCGTACACACGGTCGGACTTTTCGTCTACAAAAGTCCGACAGCCTGTCCAACAGACTTTCGACGGACTTTTGGCGGACTTGCGGCGGACTTGCGGCAGACTTTCTTACGAACGGACTTGCCTACATACGATCACACAAAAGTCCGACGGATTCGTACGTGATGACGTACACCGGACTAAAATAAGGAAGTTGATAGCCAGTAGCCAATAACTGCCCTAGCGTGGGTTTTTGTCCGTCGGACTAGCACACAGACGAGCGGATTTCTGGGTCCGGCGTAGTTTCGACGTAAAGATTTGAAGCATGTTTCAAATCTAAAGTCCGTCAGATTTGAGACTGGAAAAGTCCGCTGAAAGTCCGGGGAAGCCCACACACGATCGGATTGTCAGCCAGCTTTAGTCCGTCGGCGTCCGTCGGACTTTTGTAGACGAAAAGTCCAACCGTGTGTAAGCGGCATAAGACTTATGCCGCGTACACACGGTCGGACTTTCAGCCAACAAGCTCACATCCAACACTTCCCGCCGGAAAGTCCGATCGTGTGTACGGGGCATAAGTCTAAAACTAAATTGAAATTTGCTGCCAAAATTAACACTGAACCAGTATTTATTCACCCCTGGTACTAAAGCATGCCGGATTGGGTGTCATTGGCCGTCTTGATTGGCCTGGAATGATGTAACTCCAGAAAATGTGCACCTGAATGTAGTCACCCTGATACCGAGACATACTGGGGTTTGGCATCTTCAGCCACCTTGTTTGCCGGCCTGGTATGATGTAACTCCTGCACCGGAATTTATACACCCTCGTATCAAGGAATCTCTGGGATTTGGCGCCTTTGGCCATCTTGATTGTCCCGCCTTGGAAAGTGTAACTCCCATGCATGTGCACCAGTATTTATTCAGCCGGTACCAAGGCATGCTGGATTTTGGTGTAATCATCCATCTTGATTGTCCGGCCTTGGATGATGCAACTCCCATGCATGTACATCAGTATTTATTCACCCGGTACCGACGCATGTGGGGATTGATGTCTTTGGCCATCTTGATTGACCAGCCTGCGATGATGTAACTCCTGCGAATGTGCACTGGAATTTTTATGCCATGGTGCCACGGCATGCTGAATTGGGCGTCTTCGGCCATCTTGATTGTATGGCCCGGAATAATGTAACTCCAGAAAACGTGTACCTGAATGCATTTACCCTGATACCAAGGTATACTGGGGTTTGTCATCTTCAGCCACCTTGATTGCTGGCCTGGTATGATATAACTCCTGCACATGTGCACCGGAATCTAGTCATCCTAGTATCGAGGAATTTCTGGGGTTTGGCGCCTTTGGCCATCTTGATTGTCCTTCCTGGGATGATGTAACTCCCATGCATGTGCTCCAGTATTTATTCACCCAATACCAAGGCATGCTGGGGTTTGGTGTCTTTGGCTATCTTGATTGTCCAGCCTGTGATGATGTAACTCCTGCAAATGTGCCCTGGAATTTTTGCACTCTGGTACCAAGACATGCCGAGGTTTGGTGTCTTTAGCCATATTGATTGTCCAGCCTGGTATGATGTAACTTCCATTCATGTGCTCTGGAATTTGTTCACTCTGGTATGGAGGAATGCTGGGGTTTGGCATCTTCGTCCATCTTGATTGGCCAGCCTAGAATGATGAAACTCCCATCCATGTGAACTTGAATTTATTCACCCAGAGGCATGCCAAGAATGCACCTTCTATTATAGGAGTGTGAAGAGAAAGGTAAGAAGGATTTTTTTTGCAGGAGACACAGAATGACTCTTCTGCAGTACAGAAACTTTCCTGGTCATGGACTTTTTGTTTCTGGGCAAAGTTTAATTGGAGCTTCAGGCAAAATATAAAATGTGTCTGTTGTAGTTATGTATCCACCATTAAAACAAGTACCGTATATACTCGAGTATAAGTCGTTCCGAGTATAAGTCGATGCCCTAATTTACCACAAAAAAATGGGAAAAACTTATTGACCCGAGTATAAGACGAGGGTGAGAAATGCACAGCTACTGTAAGTGGAAAAGAGGGTCAACAATGCCCATTTGCAGCATCACTGTGCCCATTTGCATGCCTCACTGTGCCCATTTGCAGCCATAGGTCCCCCTGAACTTCAAACTCGGTAGTTAAGGGTTCCTAGATGCCTCCTAGCTGCAGCCAAAATTTGGGGTCTCTGAACCCAAAGGGTCCCGAAATGACATTGCTGCAGATGGACACAGTTGACCGAATTTGGGGCCCCGTATCTCGGGGCCACTTAGTGCTAAGAACCCCAAATTTGGTGTGCAAACCCAGTGGAACTAGCACCATAAAATTTCCAAAGCTGGGGTTTCTAGCTCCAAGTGGCCCCGAGATACAGGGCCCCAAAAATCAGTTCAGAAAATGTCAAGCGCTTTTCTGCAGCAGAGAATGACATTTTCAGAACCGGCTTTGGGGCCCCGTATCTCAGGGCCACTTGGTGCTAGGAACCCCAGCTTTGGATATATTATGGTACCAGTTCCACTGGGTTTGCACACCAAATGTGGGGTTCCTAGCACCAAGTGGCCCTGAGATATAGGGCCCCAAATTCGGTTCAGAAAATGTCAAGCACTTTTCTGCAGCAGAGAATGACATTTTCCAAACCGATTTTGGGGCCCCGTATTTCGGGGCCACTTAGTGCTAGGAACCCCAGCTTTGGATATGTTATGGTACCAGTTGCACTGGGTTTGCAAACCAAATTTGGGGTTCCTAGCACCAAGTGGCCCTGAGATACGGAGCCCCAAATTTGGTTCGGAAAATGAAATTTTTTGCTGCAGAAAAGTGCTTGACTCGAGTATAAGTCGAGGGGGGCACTTTCAGCACAAAAAAATGTGCTGAAAAACTCGACTTATACTCGAGTATATACGGTATATATATTTTTTAATACATCTAGTATAGATACCTGATCCTGTCTTTATAGTGGCTTCTTCTAGACCACTGTACAGCAAGGAGGAATGAGAACACTGTGCGTGCTGTCATTCTAACATGGTGGAGATAATTACTGGAGGCCTATGGAAGCAGATTGTCAGCAGCCAAGTTTTTCGATGACCGTCTATATGGTGGATGTAAACCATTGCCATAACACTCAAAAAAAAAAAAAAAAAATACACACACATACTCCACACAATCCTGCGGTTTCATGGAATGCGTTGTAACCCACCAGCAGCCACTAGATGTCATCCCCCCCCCCAACTCAGCAGGCGAATAAGCAGATTATGGGAATGATGAAGGCCAAAAAAAGAATTCTCAGCTCTGCTGTGATCCTATTATGCCGGGGAGCTCAGGTGCCTTTGATTCCCTGTGAAAAGCAAGCAAAGGGGAGTGGGGGCTCGCCTAAAAAAGAAGGGGATTAGTGCTCCGCGCTCCCTGGAGGGGAACATGTCCTCCCATTGGTCTGTGCTAAACTCCCAGAAAACTTCCCCAAAGCTTTGTAAGGAGCTCAGACCCAAAAGAATAACAGGCCGCTGTACGCCTTCTAAAAATAGCCGGGGCCGCCGAGCCGTGGTTTCTACTGGGTGTCCTCAGAGGACCCGGGGGGGCCAGGTGCCGGTTCTGGAACACTAAAGCTGCACAGTCACCCGTACTGTATATATACATAGAGATACTGGCATATATACTGTATACATACATAGAGGTACTGACATATATACTGTATACATACATAGAGGTACTGACATATATACTGTATATACAGTGCCAGTATTCATAACCCTTGAAATTTTCCACATTTTGTCATGTTACAACCAAAAGCGTAAATGTATTTCATTGGGATTTTATGTGATAGACCAACACAAAGTGGCACATAATTGTGAAGTGGAAGAAAAATGATAAATGGTTTTCCAAATTTCTTCACAAATACATATGTAAAAAGTGTGGCGTGCATTTGTATTCAGCCCCCTTTACTCTGATATCCTTAACTAAAATCTAGTGGAACCAATTGCCTTCAGAAGTCACCTAATTAGTAAATAGAGTCCAGCTGTGTGTAATTTAATCTCAGTATAAATACAGCTATTCTGTTAAGCCCTCAGAGGTTTGTTACAGAACCTTAGTGAACAAACAGCATCACGAAGGCCAAGGAACACACCAGACAGGTCAGGGATAAAGTTGTGGAGAAGTTTAAAGCAGGGTTAGGTTATAAAAAAAAATATCCCAAGCTTTGAACATCTCACAAAGCACTGTTCAATCCATCATCCGAAAATGGAAAGAGTATGGCACAACTACAAACCTACCAAGGCATGGCCGTCCACCTAAACTGACAGGCCGGGCAAGGAGAGCATTAATCAGAGAAGCAGCCAAGAGGCCCATGGTAACTCTGGAGGAGCTGCAGAGATCCACAGCTCAGGTGGGAGAATCTGTCCACAGGACAACTATTAGTCGTGCTCTCCACAAATCTGGCCTTTATGGAAGAGTGGCAAGAAGAAAGTCATTGTTGAAAGAAAGCCATAAGAAGTCCCATTTGCAGTTTGCAAGAAGCCATGTGGGGGACACAGCAAACATGTAGAAGAAGGTGCTCTGGTCAGATGAGACCAAAATCAAACTTTCTGGCCTAAAAGCAAAATGCTATGTGTGGTGGAAAACTAACACTGCACATCACCTGTGAAACATGGTGGTGGCAGCCTCATGTTGTAGGGATGCTGTAACTGGGGCGGAGGTTCACCTTCCAGCTGGACAACGACCCTAAACATACAGCCAGAACTACAATGGAATGGTTTAGATCAAAACATATTCATGTGTTAGAATGACCCAGTCAAAGTCCAGACCTAAATCCAATTGAGAATCTGTGGCAAGACTTGAAAATTGCTCTTCACAGACGCTCTCCATCCAATCTGACAGAGCTTGAGATATTTTACAAAGAAGAATGGGCAAAAATGTCACTCTCTAGATGTACAAAGCTGGTAGAGACATCCCCAAAAAGACTTGCAGCTGTAATTGCAGTGTAAGGTGGTTCTACAAAGTATTGACTCCGGGGGGCTGAATACAAATGTACACCACACTTTTCACATATTTATTTGTAAAAAAATTTGGAAAACCATTTATCATCACAATTATGCGCCACTTTGTGTTGGTCTATCACATAAAATCCCAATAAAATACATTTACGTTTTTGGTTGTAACATGACAAAATGTGGAAAATGTAAAGGGGTATGAATACTTTTTCAAGGCACTATATAGAGAGAGAGAGAGAGAGAAAAAGAGAGAGAGAGAAAAAGAGAGAAAGAGAGAAAAAGAGAGAGAGAGAGAGAGAGAGAGAGAGAGAGAGAGAGAGAGAGAGAGAGAGATACTGATATATACTGTATATACACACAGATTCTATTTATAGATCTATCTATCGATCTATAGTATCCATCCATCTTCTATGTATATATCTGCAGATCAGTCTTTCTATCTATACATCCATCTCACCTACAGTCTGTCTATCTCTCTAATCTATCTATCTATCTATCTATCTATCTATCTATCTATCTATCTATCTATCTATCTATCTATCTATCTATCTATCTATCTATCTATCTATCTATCTATCTATCTATCTATCTATCTATCTATCTATCTATCTATCTATCTCTCTATCTATCTCTCTATCTATCTCTCTATCTATCTATCTATCTATCTATCTATCTATCTATCTATCTATCTATCTATCTATCTATCTATCTATCTATCTATCTATCTATCTCTCTATCTCTCTATCTCTCTATCTCTCTATCTCTCTATCTCTCTATCTCTCTATCTCTCTCTCTCTCTATCTATCTATCTATCTATCTCCTATGTATCTATAGTACATTGGTATATCACGTGGGTCCTCTCCTCTTTGTAGGTCTTGTTTTTCTGCCTCTCCAGCGGTTGCAGGGTTTAGAGGACAACATATGGTTGGGGCCCGGAGAAGGGATAGCACAGACCACAACAATACTATGGCCGGCCTACAGGCCAATGTATTTTTCACTTACTGCACTTCCTGACATGCTAATTCATGAATCTTCCAATACAGACACATCGGGTCAATCTAGTTCGGCATCTGAGAACACTTTCTGGGAAGATTGGTGTGTTCCCTGGCTCTGTACTGTGATTATGTGTTTATTTAGAGATACAATTTGCAGGGAAAGAAAAAAGTATAACAGCAGCTATCTTCAGAGTGTGCTATATACATGAAAGGGGCAGGCCAGGGACAATCAGGCTGAGGAGGAAAGTGCTAGATGATGCTGGACACCCTCTATTCAGGAAAGATGGCAGGCTTTAGGAACCTATAGTGACAGGGTTACTTTAGGCCAAGACATATCAATTCCTCACATTAATCTGACCCAGCAGGGAATAGGAGATTTAACAAGAATATTACTGCCATAAACAGAAATATATCCTTCCACATCATAGGTTGAAGTCACATCAGTCATCACATTCAGTCTCCAGGTCGTCTTTGAGTACTCACTCTTCCTGTGCGTTTTGGGTCACGCGGTTCAGAGGCGTCAAGCTGTCAGACCAGGGTATTTGGTCAGTGATACCAGATTGTCCGAATTGGTCCGTCATTCCCAGGTCTGGGTCCGGGAGGCCTATGGGGAAAAATAGATGGTTACCAACAGCCAGCAAGAAAAATAACAAACAGGCAATTCTGTATGCTTCCTTCCTTAAAAGTAACATAGAGGATATCATTACACATACCCTTCTACCTTGTGGCAACAGTTTGGGGAGGATCATTTTCTGTTCTTCTAGCTCCCAAAAAGAAATGATTTGATCAGTTTGGTGCAGAGGAACTTGGGTGGCCTGCACAGAGCTATGCCCCCAACCCTACTAAACACCTTTGGGATAATTGTGAACCAGGTCTTCTTATCCAATATTAGTACTTGACCTCAACCCTACTGAACAATTCTAGGATGAACTAGAACACCAATTGTTAGCCAGGTCTTCCCATCCAAAATTATCACCTGACTTCAACTCTACTGAACACCTTTGGGATGAACTATAATACAAATTGTGACCCAGGTCTTCTCATCCAACATCTGTGTCCAAGCTCATCCCCACTGAACACCTTTGAGATGAATTGGAATGCTGACTGTGGGCCAGGTCTTCTCATACAACATCAGTACCCAACTTCAACCCTACTGAACATCTTTGGGATGAACTATAATACAAATTGTGACCCACTTCTTCTCATCCAACATCTGTATCCAAGCTCATCCCCACTGAACACCTTTGAGATGAATTGGAATGCTGACTGTGGGCCAGGTCTTCTCATACAACATCAGTACCCGACTTCAACCCTACTGAACATCTTTGGGATGAACTATAATGCCAGTTGTGAGCCAGGTCTTCTCATCAAACTTCAGTGCCTAAACTCAACCCTACTGAACACATTTGGAATGAATTGGAATGCTGACTGTAAGATCAAAAAGACATGATTTGACCAGTTTGGTGCAGAGGAACTTGGGTGGCCTGCACAGAGCTATGCCCCCAACCCTACTAAACACCTTTGAGATGATTGTGAACCAGGTCTTCTCATCCAATATTAGTACCTGACCTTAACCCTACTGAACAATTCTAGGATGAACTAGAACACCAATTGTTAGCCAGGTCTTCCCATCCAAAATCATCACCTGACTTCAACTCTACTGAACATCTTTGGGATGAACTATAATACAAATTGTGACCCAGGTCTTCTCATCCAACATCTGTGTCCAAGCTCATCCCCACTGAACACCTTTGAGATGAATTGGAATGCTGACTGTGGGCCAGGTCTTCTCATACAACATCAGTACCCAACTTCAACCCTACTGAACATCTTTGGGATGAACTATAATGCCAATTGTGAGCCAGGTCTTCTCATCAAACTTCAGTGCCTAAACTCAACCCTACTGAACACATTTGGAATGAATTGGAATGCTGACTGTAAGCCAGGTCTTTTCCAACATCCGTACCTGACTTCAACCCTACTGAACACTGTTGGTATGAACTAGAACACCGTTTTCTTTTTTTTTTTATTTGCAATTGTTTATAATGCGCAGCAAACGAAATGTCACTCAGTTAGGGTTTACATTTACTTTAATCTCTCCATGTTTCCATTGCTCATGAGGCCTAAGGACAGGCTGGGGGGACCTGCATTCTGAAGTATAGGGTATTACCGACTCTCATCAGACGTCCTCTTTACCTGCAGCTACAGATTTAAAACCAGGGGATGCTTTGCTTTTCATCTCCCGATGGGTGGATATTAACACGCGCATACAAACTTTAGTCACATATTAGATTTTCCGCCTGCATATGCACACTGTGTTCATATAAACAGGTCTAAGATGAAAGCTAGACGCCCTGTGGGGCCTACTCTGTGTTTGGGCGCTTACCATGCAGATTATGATTAAACCCCCCCCATAATAAGCCAGAGCTTGGTCTGCACACATCTGAGTAACACAATTAGCTGTGGAGGAATACAGGGAACATTACATTCACTGCCCTCTTGATGAGGGGTTCAACCATGCCAAGTTGCTCTCCTGGTCCTACATCAAACTGGGGAGGCACAATAAGCCTCTGCATGGTGAGGATTTGGGTGTAGCAGGGTCTAGTCTTGCCTGGAGAGGATCTCATGTAAGCTCTTTGTTTCCCAGGCTGCTGTCTAGCTAGGGTGTAACTCAAGGAAGGTCCAATATTTGCTTCCTAGGCTTTGCTAAAAGAGAATGTAGTGGTGGAAGGTCCTTGACCCCCAGAGTTACTGCCTGCAAGCGGCCTTGTCTGGGGTGTTATGTGGTTCTGTAAACATACCGGGATCTGTCTGAAAGGTGCTGGTCCCCGACATGGCTACCCGACTTTGCTCCGGAGTAAGTCCAGACCGAGGACTGGTATCATTAGGTGCGGGAAATGGGTTCAATTCCATGTGCACGGGATCCAATGGATCACAGAATCCAAATTGTGACTGACTTGTGTCAATGCCATTATAGTCTGTGAACGAAAAAAAAAAAATACGTATGGCCATCATTAATGACGTCAATAGAGATGCCAAGATACTATAAATTATGTACACATTGTTCTTCTCTGTCTGGTCAATGGGTAAAAGAAGATGTAAAGTCACCATCACTCCAGGTGTACGTTACACACATTTGTTAAAACAGTGATGGATAAGTCAGAAATAGACATCGTTTCGGGGCCTCACAAGTTCCTTTTCTTAATCTTTCATCACTATGTTGCCTTGAGGAAGCTCACTATGTCGCCTTGAGGACAGGATTATGTTAGGCCCCGAAATGTTGGCTTTTATCTACTGTAGTCGCTACAAGCACCCACTGATTAAAGTGGCCACATGCTGTAAGCTCTCACTAAGGACATTTTATAGTCAATGTGCACTTTTTTTTTTCAATTTTTGCCATTGCTGACCTCCTTCTAAAAATGCTAGTAGCCTGACTTAATTTAAAGGGGTCTCTCTCTTGGCACTAATGCCGCGTACACACGAGCGGACTTTACGGCAGACTTTGCCCGGCGGACTGGATTTCGTCAGACAATTCGATCGTGTGTGGGCTCCAGCGGACTTTGTTTACTCAAAAGTTGGACGGACTTAGATTTGAAAAGTGTTTTAAATCAATCCGTCGAAATCGAGTCCGGTCGAAAAGTCCGCTCGTCTGTATGCTAGTCCGACGGACAAAAAGCCACGCTAGGGCAGCTATTGGCTACTGGCTATGAACTTCCTTGTTTTAGTCCGGTCGTACGTCATCACGTGCGAATTCGACGGACTTTGGTGGATTGTGCGTAGGCAAGTCCGTTCATTCAGAAAGTCCGTCGTAAAGTCCGTCGAAAAGTCCGCCGGGCAAAGTCTGCCGTAAAGTCCGCTCGTGTGTACGCGGCATAAGAGTTAGATATAGAGACAGCATAGCAGATTGTGCTTGCTTTGTGGCTTCCTTTGTCTGATTGTAATCTCTGACTTAGCTCTGATGTCCCATTGAGTTCTGTAAATAACAAGCTTCTCTCAACATTGCTGAGGGTGCTTCAATGCCTTTTGAATTAAATCTTAATAACCAAATAAACATTTAATGCAATCTGCCCCTATGACACTCACATTGCAAAGCTTGATGGGCTGAAAACTGGCAACCGGTGTAGAACTTATAAAGCACGATGGTCTGGTCTCTGCTGGCAAAGATGGAAGGGATGTGTCCCTCTCATAAGTTGCTGTACAGTGTGTGTGATCTGATCTCTTCTGCTATTTAGGTCTATTCTATTTAGGAGCTGGTTTTCTAATCACCAAAGCTCGTGTTTGAAGCGTGTAGCCTGCCAATAAGTGGTAAATCTGACACATGCAACATATTTCACATTTATAAAGAAATTAAATTTAAACACACAATTTTTGTAATGGACATCATTTTAGAAAATCTAACTAGTAGGCGTCAGTCTGGGCTGGTTCTGTAAAAACGTTCACAGATATATATTATATGGTCAATAGTTTGCGGACACCTGACCGCCACACCTATATGAGCTTACTGGAAACCATTTTCACAACCATGACCAATATAATAGGGTTGCTCTTCCTTTGTGGCTAAAACGACTTCTACTCTTATGGGAAGGCTTTCCACAAGATTTTGGGGGGTGTCTGTTGAAATTTGTGCCAATTTGTATGGTCAGGTACTGGTGTTGGATGAGGAGACCTGCATGTGAATTCCAATTCATCCAAAAGGTGTTCAGTGGGGTTGAGGGTCAGGGCTCTGTGCAGGACACTTGAGTTTCTCCACACCAAATTGGTCAGACCATGGGGTTGATTTACTAAAACGGGAGAATGCAAAATCTGGTGCAGCTCTGCATAGAAACCAATCAGCTTCCAGGTTTTATTGTCAAAGCTTAATTGAACAAAGCTGAAAATGATTGGCTACCATGCACAGCTGCACAAGATTTTACACTCTCCAGTTTAAGTAAATCTACCCCCAAGTCTTTATGAAGCTGGCATTGTCCATGGGGGAACAGTCATGCTGGAATAGAATAGGGTCTTCACCAAATTGTTACAACAAACTTGGAAGGAAACAGTTGTCTACAATGCCTGTGGGAATTTGTGTCCATTTAGCCAAAAGGGAATCTTAAGGTCAGGTACTGATGTTGAATGTGAAGACCTGATTGGAATAAGGGCCGAGGTCAGATCTCTTGAGTTCTATGAGATCAAACTGGTAAAACCATGTCTTTATGGAGCCAACCTTGTACACAGGAGCACAGTCATGCTGGAACAGAAAAGAGTCTTCCCCAAATTGTTACAACTAGTTTGGAAGGACACAACTGTCTACAGTTCCCGTGGGAATCTGTGCCCATTCAGCCAAAAGAGCATTGTGGGGGTCAGGTACCGATGCTGAATGAGAAGACCTGGCTCAGAATAAGGGCCGAGGTCAGATCTCTTGAGTTCTATGAGATCAAACTGGTAAAACCATGTCTTTATGGAGCCAACCTTGTACACAGGAGCACAGTCATGCTGGAACAGAAAAGAGTCTTCCCCAAATTGTTACAACTAGTTTGGAAGGACACAACTGTCTACAGTTCCCGTGGGAATCTGTGCCCATTCAGCCAAAAGAGCATTGTGGGGGTCAGGTACCGATGCTGAATGAGAAGACCTGGCTCAGAATAAGGGCCGAGGTCAGATCTCTTGAGTTCTATGAGATCAAACTGGTAAAACCATGTCTTTATGGAGCCAACCTTGTACACAGGAGCACAGTCATGCTGGAACAGAAAAGAGTCTTCCCCAAATTGTTACAACTAGTTTGGAAGGACACAACTGTCTACAGTTCCCGTGGGAATCTGTGCCCATTCAGCCAAAAGAGCATTGTGGGGGTCAGGTACCGATGCTGAATGAGAAGACCTGGCTCAGAATAAGGGCCGAGGTCAGATCTCTTGAGTTCTATGAGATCAAACTAGTAAAACCATGTCTTTATGGAGCCAACCTTGTACACAGGAGCACAGTCATGCTGGAACAGAAAAGAGTCTTCCCCAAATTGTTACAACTAGTTTGGAAGGACACAACTGTCTACAGTTCCCGTGGGAATCTGTGCCCATTCAGCCAAAAGAGCATTGTGGGGGTCAGGTACCGATGCTGAATGAGAAGACCTGGCTCAGAATAAGGGCTGAGGCCAGATCTCTTGAGTTCCTTGACACCAAACTGGTAAAACCATGTCTTTATGGAGCCGGCCTTGTACACAGGAGCACAGTCATGCTGAAACAGAAAAGAGTCTTCCCCAAATTGTTACAACTAGCTTGGAAGGACACAACTGTCTACAGTTCCTGTGGGAATCTGTGCCCATTCAGCCAAAAGAGCATTGTGGAGGTCAGGTACCGATGCTGAATGAGAAGACCTGGCTCAGAATAAGGGCTGAGGTCAGATCTCTTGAGTTCCTTGACACCAAACTGGTAAAACCATGTCTTTATGGAGCCGGCCTTGTACACAGGAGCACAGTCATGCTGGAACAGACAAGAGTCTTCCCCAAATTGATACAACAAGGTTGGAAGGACACAATCGTCTACAGTTACTGTGGGAATTTGTGCCCGTTCAGACAAAAGAGCATTGTGAGGTCGGGTACTAAAGCTGATTAAGAAAATCTGGCTGGGAACAAGGGTTCAGGTCAAGTCTCTTGAGTTCCTCCACACCAATCTGGTTAAACCATGTCTTCATGGAGTTGGTGTTATACATGGGGGGCACAGTCATGCTGGAACAGAAAAGGGTCTTCCTCAAACTATAACCACAAAGATTGAAATCACATAATTATCTACAATGTCTTCGTATGATGTAGTATTAAAAAAAATCCTTTACTGGACCTGAACCCCATCATTTGGAGGGGATCCTCATACTTTTGGTCTTATAGTGGCTGTGCCAGTTTTCTCCAAATTTTGGTCATTAGGAAGCTAGAAAATAGTTACGAAACTATAGAAAAAAACAAGAAAATACTGTACATCTTTTTGTTTCACTATAACGGGAATGAAGTGGCTGGGACCATGATATGCATGGGGCATGCTTGTGCTTTCACCAAGTCAGGCCATGTTGCATCTACCCAGGAGTTACGATTTGACTAGTTGTATGGCTCTTTTTTTCAGATTCAAGGCCATCAGTCTATTAATAATACATTATAAAAAGTCTACAGATTTCGATTGTATTGCTTTGTAATTATTTCATAGCTCACATTGGTTGTTTCCAGTATACATGACCCCCCGTCATTTCAGCTTGGGACTCATGTTGATGTTCCCTTTGTATTTGCAGACTGGTGGTTGATTTTACGTGTCTGTAGCTTTTAATATATATTTGTGTGCTATTTGCATTAGTATATACTGCTTAGGAGGAATGTTTTCCGACTTTGATACCGAATGCATTTCTCATGGTGTTATTTTTAGTGGTGCAGAAATTTCCTTGGGGGTAAGATTTTCTTTGTGGTTAGGAATGGAGCAAACGTCTTTTATTCATAGAAAAAATGGACAGGTTGGAAATCGGAGCTAGATATGGAGAAGGTTTTTTTATTTACAAAGAACTTTTTATCACAATGAATACTTTGGTTGTTACAGAGATCACAGACCTGGCACAGTAAGGAAACACGGGTCAGGAAGTGTCTACATTTATGGACATCTGATCCTCTCTTTATTTAGATGCCAAGTAACAAGGTACATCGGAAGAGATACAAGGCCCACGGGGGAACACTATGCTTCACGCTGCCTTGCAGCACTGGGGTTCTGGGCTTGATTTTTACTGGCTTCTCTTTTCTGCTTGGAATTGGTATATACTCCCTTGCATAAAGCAAATTGTCCTTTATTTACCAGGACAGTCCCACATCTTAGCCGTTTGACCACGAGGGGTGTAGATAAGAGGTGGAATAGGGGGGTCCAAAACCCCAGAGCAACCCCCCAGAGTGACTGCTGACAATTGCTGTGCCCCAGAAGCACTGCAGCTGCTGCTTCTGCTACCTGTCAGATCTCAAAGACAGGCAGCGGCAAATCAGAGGAAGGGAGGCTCTCTTAAAGCGGACCTTCAGTAATTGTTTCATCTTTCTATCTATTGAATCGTCTACCCTTGTTGTTTTAACTTTGGATAGTAACATTTTTTTTCTGCCAGTAAATACCACCCACTTCCTGTTTCTTATCTGGTCATTAGCCTAGGCTTATGACATCATGCACAACTCTCTCTCTGACTCTCGTCAGAGTTTGCCAGGAAGGGTGGGGGTGGGGTGAGTCATAAGAGGACCAATGAGAGCTGCAGAGCTGAAGGTGTGCCTCTGTGGGTCTGTGTAAATCCAGGAAGTGAACGGGCAGCAGCTTCAGCTGCCCACAGTTATAATGGCTGCAGCCAGACTTAGTGGAGGGAGATTTCTGCAGCATATTTGGAAAGTACAGAATCACAGAATTTATAAAATAATATGCAACTGGGTTGGAGGGAAGCTTCCGAATGGCAAAGATGTTTTTATTACAAATTATGTGAGCAGACTGCAGTTCCTCTTTAAGCCCCTCCTAGCTTCTGGTCACAGGTCACACCTGAGTCACCAGTCCACTTTTAAATGCCTGGTCTCGGTGGTCTGTTGGGTCGATTTCATGGGGAGGGGGATATCTGTACTGGAGAGATCTTTACAGGAAGGGGGGGGGGGGATCTATACTTGGGGAAGTTATATGGAAGGGGAACTGCACTGGAGAAAGTTCTTTACTGGGGTGGAGGAACTGTATTGGGGGATGGGAATCTGTACTAGGGGGAGATTTGTAGTAGGAAGGAGCTGTATTGGGGAAAATATTCATGGGGGATCAGGGGGGGTAATGTACCGGTGGGAGCTATATTGAGGGGTAACTGCACTGGGGGAAGATCTTTACTGGGGAGGAAGAACTGTATTGGGGAGGATGGAAATCTGTACTATTGGGGGGATATGTAGTGGGAAGGACCTGTACTGGGGAGAAATATTTACTGGGGGGGGGGGGGATCTGTACTGGGGGAAGGAGAGAAGGAGATCTGTACTGGGGGTAACTATATTGAGGAGGAACATCAATGGGGGGATCTTAAATGGGGAGGAGGAACTGTATTTGGGAGATGGGGGAGATCTATACTAGGAAGGAGCTGTATTGGGGGAAAATCTTTACTGGGGGTGATTTGTAGTGGGGGAAGGAATTGCAGGGATCCAGTCATTGAGTTGGTGGTCTCTGCATATTTAGAGGCGGGGTCTGCACATAGATCAATGCTTCCCCAAAGAGACCTTCTCTGCAGCATGTTGGCAGAAGAGAAGGCTTTTCTGCTCAGGCTGTGGTTGTTTTCTAAAGAAAACCAACCTTAAGGCTGGTTAGAATACCCCAATGTTTAGGACAATCATGAAAAGAGCGCCATGAATAGACATGGGCTCCAGACAGGCCGAGATGGCCCTTGATGCGGAAAATTCCATTTTATGCAAAGCAATGCAGAAATTCACCAGGGGATTTTTCTAAAACTCGCCGAGTTCTGCACTTTACAGAAATACGCAAGCTTGGTAATAATTTAGCTGACAAATGATAAAAAAAAAGAGAGTGTGATCTTGATGAACAAACCAGTGCAAATTAGCAAAAAAAGTACTTGTAATTAGGAGGAAAAGACAAAAAAAACTGAAGCAACCTGCCCTGATTAAAAAAGTAGATCAAACTCCATCATTGAAAATGTATCGATTTAACATCCAGGAATCCTGCCTCTATAGGGTGACAACTGTCTCTCAATTGTACTCCTGCATTATCATCCAGTCACAAGCGCCCCCTGGTGGAACCCTCAAGCAGTTGTACTGGCAGTGAAAATGTAAAGAGCCAGTCAGAGTGACTCTGTGCCTTTAACCTGTCAGAGCTGTCCGCACGAATAGCACTGGCAAATCTTCCCTCCTGCATATCATCCTGCAATATTTCTGAAGTTCCCCATCACCTTGATGAGTTAGTGGAAACATCCCCATGTCTGATCCTCAAGCGGGGTAGACACGGTCGGACTTTTCGACTGGACTGGTCCGACGGACCAAGTCCGGCGGACAATCTGATCGTGTGTGGGCTTCATCGGACCTTCAGCGGACTTTTCCAGTCAAAAATCTGACGGACTTTAGATTTGGAACATGCTTCAAATCTTTACGTCATAACTCCGCCGGACCCAGAAATCCGCTGGTCTGTATGCTAGTCCGACGGACAAAAAAAACGACGCTAGGGCAGATATTGGCTACTGGCTATCAACTTCCTTGTTTTAGTCTGGTGTACGTCATCACGTACGAATCCATCGGACTTTGGTGTGATCGTATGTAGGCAAGTCCGCTCGTTAAAAAAGTCAGTCGGAAGTCCGTCGGAAGTCCGTCGAAAGTCCATTGAAAGTCCGTCGGAAGTCCGTCGAAAGTCCATTGAAAGTCCGTTGAAAGTCCGTTGAAAGTCCGTTGAAAGTCCGTTGAAAGTCCGTTGAAAGTCTGTCGAAAGTCTGTCGAAAGTCCGTCGAAAGTCCGTCGAAAGTCCGTCGGAATGTCCGTCGGAAAGTCCGTCAGAAAGTCCGTTAGAAAGTCCGTCGGACCAGTCCGGTCGAAAAGTCCGCCCGTGTGTACGCCCCAATTAGAGAAGAAAGTGTATATACAACATTATAAATCAGATGTACACAAGGACCATAACATGAGTCTGTTGGTGAAAATGTCCTGCTTCTATAGGTTGTCCATGACATCTAGCCATCTGGCATCTGGCACACAATAAAATTTAAGCGGAATACTATTTTGTCCTCCAGGGAACTTTTTTCTGAAGACTTGCACTTGACTTTAGTTGGCGACTTTTAATGGCTACGCACACCTTCATTCATATATTTCACTTTCTCTCCTATTTTTCCCTCCTCCACCCTCTACTTTTGGATTCCTTGACTAAGGGAGGATGAGGTTGATCACCTACCTGCTGCCTCCTGGGGATGTCCGTATCACACATCCCAGGAGACAGGGAGATGAAGTATTGCGTGATTCCAAAGCCACACATGTGCAGACACAACGCAGTTTTGCGCATGCATTGAATTGGCTGCATTGGCCACATGTGTGGGATGGAAAACCAGGAAGAGGACTTTAAAGATGGTGGCCCAAAAGCTGACCAATGAGAGGTGAACCTTAGCTGCAAGGAAGTCAACGCTAGACTCTATATGGACCGGTAAGGATATTTTTATATCTAGTATATTATGGGGTATTTAAATTTTATTTTACTAAGGTATGATGAGGGCTTTTTTTCTCAGACAATATGTGCAGGAACGCCCCCTTTCCATGTCACCCTTTGTTTCCACCTCCTACACCATTCCTTGGTTCCACCCCCTACCCAACACCCAGCGCTGCCCCTTTTAGAGAATACAGAACCAAGTAACAATTGTGGTACTAACTAATTTTTATGGAATTATTTATTGATAACAAGAAAAGATCCCATGAAGCCACCAACAATAGATCCCCCCAGCAACAATGGACCATTAGCAACAAAATACCCCCTCCCCCAGCAACAACAGATCTCCCTGCAGCCTGCACCAGTAGACCCCCCCAGCAACAACTGACCCCCATAGATCTCTTCCAGCAACAACTGACCCCCTTCAACATAAGACCCACCCCTAGCAACAGTAGCAACAGTAGATCCCCCACCAGCAACAATAGACCTCCTTAGCAATAATAGATCCGCCCGCAAAAATAGATCCCCTCTAGTGACAATAAATCCCCCCAGCAGCTAGCATCAATAGACCCTGAACCCCCTGCCATTACATACATTCAGTACTGGAGGTGCCAGAACTGCGTTCCCCCGCGTTCCTGCTGAAAAAAAGCCCTGGGTATGATGAAGTACCTCTTTAACTGCTATTAAAACACACATTTCCTCTTTTTCAAAACTGAGGCACAAAATAAGTCTCGGGGGGTGTCTACTTTCCAAAAAAAATAAAAAAATGGGTCGTTTTGGGGTGTTTGTACTGTCCTGGCATTTTTATTTATACAGTACGTTTTTTTTAATATGTTTAATCTTTTTTCCTTACTTAGAGGTTATACCACTATCCATCCCTAAAAATGATAAAAGATTGGGTAGAGTGTTGCATGACCAAGTGATTGTCAGTCAAACTACCACCGAAAAATGTCTTGGACAGGGAGGGGGTGAAACACGTCAGTATTGAGGTGGTTAAGGAAACCATACAGCGAGACATGATGCTTCCCGAATAATAGATATCAGATTTACATAACCTTCAGATATAAAGGTTTAAAAAAAAAAAAAGCATCTTAAAGTAACCTCCTGTAGCCAATAACAACCTGCGCCATTTTAACAGCTGCATTGATTGGTACAGGCAACACAGACGCTCCCCTTTAGGACGCTTAATAAAAATAAATATGATAAAACTGTTTAGTGTTTCTGCAGGTTGCGCTGAATTTGGAAGAAGCCCAAAACTTTCTCTACCCTTCCGAGCATGAAAAAACTTGCCTAAAATTCTTCTGACATTCCTCCCTGCTTATTCCCACCAGTTAAGATTTTCATATCACATATATTAACCCTTCAATGACCAAGCAAGAAAATTTCACACCCAGAAAACCCATGGAGCCTCCTTTATCAAAGTGTTGGGGGGGCAATGCATTCACCAAGCAGAATAACCCGGTTCTTTTTTTATTCTGGGACCCACACAGGAGTAATAAGCAAGATAAGCCACTTGCTAGCTTATGGGCAGTTTTTGGGTAATTTGCAGAACATTTTAGGCATTTGGCCAAGGCAACCCTGAAGAACCCAAAAGGCCCCCTTGGCTGAAAAAGGCTGGGATAGATGTATCAACAATTTTACAAAAAAGTTCATAGAAACATCAAAAGGGTTAAGAGAATAGCTTATGGCAGGGGACTCTAGCAGTCAACTATAGATATCTAACTTGGGTGTACCAAGTGGGAGTGAAGGAGATGTGACCCTTAGTATCAGGAAAGCATGGAGTGGCATCTGGGTTGTCTACTTTGGCATTGGGTGAAGGGGTTGGACCTGAACTATGGTCGAGGCTAACCACTCATCTGAAGACCTTCAGCCCTTAGGCTTAGAAGAGCCTAAGGGCTGAAGAGAGAGTTGACCACTCACTTCCCCTTTTTAGGAGGATGGTCATTACAGAGATGAATTTAATGATGCATGTCCTCAAGAGGGTTTTTGGGTTAGTGTAATGTCTTCCTGACACTCAAAAGTAAGGATGGGCTTTTTTAGACAATGTCAGGTTGGGCCTCGTACACATAGGCATGTGTGTTTGGGGCACGCAAACCATTAGTGGTCCATTAAGAAGGGCAAACCTAAGACGGTCAATTTGCAATTTGAACTGGTAAAGCAATGTGGACCACCAAGTCAAACGCAAGACGGCAAATTTGTAACCTGAACTTCTCAGCACAAGAAGGACTATCGAATAAAACCAAAGATAGCCATTCTGTAAAATGGACTTCTAACAAAAGTCAGACCACCCATTCAAATTTAAAGCAGATATTTTTTAACTTCAACTGCTATCATAAGACAGACCATCAAACAAAACTTAAAGAAGAACTAAAGGCATCAGTAAGGGAGGCTTATAGCTCGTCAGGTCTTTTTATTGCCATCTGTCTTCTATTGGGAAGATTTCCATAGACTTCCACAACAGGAAGTGAAAGGTAATCCTTCCAAAGTAAAGTAAACCCTGATGCCGCGTACACACGGTCGGACTTTTCGGCTACAAAAGTCCGACAGCCTGTCCGACAGACTTTCAACGGACTTTTGTCTGACTTTTGGCAGACTTTTGGCGGACTTTTGGCGGACTTGCGGCAGACTTTCTTACGAACGGACTTGCCTACATACGATCACACAAAAGTCCGACGGATTCGTACATGATGACGTACACCGGACTAAAATAAGGAAGTTGATAGCCAGTAGCCAATAGCTGCCCTAGCGTGGGTTTTTGTCCGTCGGACTAGCACACAGACGAGCGGATTTCTGGGTCCGGCGGAGTTTCGACGTAAAGATTTGAAGCATGTTTCAAATCTAAAGTCCGTCAGATTTGAGACTGGAAAAGTCCGCTGAAAGTCCGGGGAAGCCCACACACGATCGGATTGTCAGCCAGCTTTAGTCCGTCGGCGTCCGTCGGACTTTTGTAGACGAAAAGTCCGACCGTGTGTAAGCGGCATAAGACTTATGCCGCGTACACACGGTCGGACTTTCAGCCAACAAGCTCACATCCAACACTTCCCGCCGGAAAGTCCGATCGTGTGTACGGGGCATAAGTCTAAAACTAAATTGAAATTTGCTGCCAAAATTTGCTGCCCTAGCGTGGGTTTTTGCCCGTCGGACTAGCACACAGACGAGCGGATTTCTGGGTCCGGTGTAGTTACGACGTAAAGATTTGAAGCATGTTTCAAATCTAAAGTCCGTCAGATTTGAGGCTGGAAAAGTCAGCCGAAAGTCCGCTGAAAGTCCGGAGAAGCCCACACACGATGGGATTGTTAGCCAGCTTTAGTCCGTCGGCGTCCGTCGGACTTTTGTAGACGAAAAGTCCGACCGTGTGTACGCGGCATGATAGTCACCAGAACTAGGGTCCCTAATAGAAGATGTCCCATCTATTCCTGTTCTGGTGACCACTCAAAATTTGGTATTTTCTTTCATTTTCGATGATAACGGTCACCAGGACAAATGGAGAGGTTCATCTCACTAACAGACAGCAATAAAAACCTGGCAACTGTTCTAAACCTTCTTCACGCTACCTAAAACTTAAAGAAAAAAAAGTTTTGACTTCACTGTTACTTTAAGGCAGCCATCCTTTAACCTGAACCTCTATCACTACAAATTCAAACCTAAGGCAGCCATTTTTATCCTGAACATCTAACAAGAGGCGGTCTACCAGCTCAGAAGAAGCTGGCAGCGTTGCTAGACATAAACTGCGCACAGCAAAGAATTGTACAAGCCGATGACTTAAATCTCCAGCGTCCTTTTGGTCTATAGCGGTAATCAAATCTTCCTTTGACGCCGGCGTGTGATAAACACTGCACAGAAGACCATTACGATGTCCTCTGAAAATATTTGCCTTCCATACACGATTGCTCCTTTGACTGCTAATTTCTGTAACTCTGTATAACATTTCAGCCTCCGCAAGTCCTGATGTTTGTTTATTTAAGACTGAAAACCAGGATATGACTGCATCGGATTTCTGAAAACAAATTAGAATGTACAGTAAGTAACATTCATTTTTCTTTTTTTTAATAAATTTAGAATCTCGGCAATGTGATGGGAGGAATTTACTTTTCCCTGCAGAGAATAAGAGCGCAGCTTAATATTATAAAAGAGGAACTGGGCCGCCGAAAACCAGATGTAGGAAAAAGTTAAAAGGGAATTAAAGAAATTCGGTTCAGGATGCCTTGATTATCTCCAATTCTACTGGCATTGCAAACACACATATTCTGGCTTTGGCCCTTGATGACCCTAACGAGGCCTAATAGACGGAAAAGTTGTGCACGTGCTGTAGCGTGATCCTCTCTAACTGATAGCTGGAAGCTACCAATTAGAGGAAGGAACTGTATGGTACACCTACAGATGTACTTCTATATATATCCCGCAGAAGAGGAGAATGGGGCGCAGTTTATTCGCTTGTGGGTAGGTGCAGTGTGATGTGGTGGGCAGAAACCACATGGAGTCCAAGTACAGTAACAAGAATATATTTTAGCCAAAGTTCAGCAGTACACAACAGGCCCGTCGGGGAGGCATCCCGACAGGAACACTTACAGTGATGGGACAGTAGTCTGGAGACCTGAAGATGCCAAAAGCGTCTGCCACGAGGAGAAGAATGCGGCCTGGCCGGTCTGTACCCAAAGGGGAGGCTTTCCAGAGGGTTGGCATGGTCCCTGCACTTTCCCTACGCCTCTGGAACCTTTTCCTTTTACTGTCTCTATCAAACAGGTGACCTGACCCTACACTAGCCACTTGCAAAATGTGTGGCAAACCCAGGAGCCAGGGTCTTAAATAGATTCTGCAAGACCCAAGATGGCCACCAAAGTCACATGGGGTTTCCAATCGGATAGCTGCCTCCCTGCGACTGAGGAAACCATAGAGGAAGGAGGTTCCTCTTGACTTCCTCCCCCATCTACATTGCCGCTGCTGACGAGCGCCACTTGCAGTGGAGAAAATAGTTGCACCTGCCTACAGGCTTAGCCACATGCACAAAGCTCATCTCCAAGAAGGAACATTTTTATTACCTAACAATTACTTACCTGTCATGTGACAGCTGGGTTCCAAGTCCTCTTGTTTTACTAGTCTGTAGTGTGGGAAGTTCTGGTCTGCAGTGCTCATGTCACTTCCTGGTCCCATGGTCATCACAAGGTTCTAAAGCCTTGCACAACGAGGGGGGCAGATGTTATACCGGGTCGCCTGAGCAGCAGATAGCAAAGAGAAGAACTTCTAATCACTGGTCCCTTCTACTGGAAGAAGGGAATTACATGAAAGAGTAAGGCTTTTTTGAGGTTTTAAAGGCTTTTTTCAAAAAAGCCACCTCTGATCGGACCATCCCTGCAAGTCCTTGACCTTCACTGAAGTAAAGGAGCACAGGAACTTGCCCCATGTTGGTGTGGAAAGCTATTATAGCTTCTTGTAGGTGGGGCAAGCAGAGAGTTGACCCCTTTTGACCTCTAAATGATTGCCTAGAGGGCATAGGTTAAGTGTGTGTGTGTGTGTGTGTGTGTGTGGGGGGCCATACATAAAGTTGCATCTCAGAATACCCATTTCTTTCCTTGGCATTTCCTCTTAATATTTACTAATATCATCCTCATCTTTACAGTCCATTCTGGTAAATTAGGGGATACATTGGCTATTATCCCATCCTTATGTGCCTGGAATGGGGCATTAGAGACTAGGCTCCAAATTACTTTTGGTACCATCTGGCATCTTGCATTGGCCTCTACACAAATCTGGAGGACTCTTACCCCATCTTCAATCCCCCAAGCAAACTCTCACATGAACTGTCCCCTGCACAGCTTGATCTATAACACGGCTAGTTTAATGCAAAAACCAAGACCATCAACTTCTTGCAGAACCTTTTCAATTACTAGGAAAATAAGGAGCAGTAAGCAAACTTACAAAATGGTGTTCGGCGAAGACTTTACAAAAATGTCTCTTTGCCAAAAACCCAGTAAAGGGAATGTACTTTTGGTTTGTTCAGTGTGGTTTCCATAACTCACTCTATGTCCAGCAGCTGAGTAATGGCAATACCAGTAAACTGCAGAGCAAGGACCTCGAACAAAAACAGACAGTAAATATCTCCATGTTGTGCTGGAGAATTATGACCCATAGGGAGACGAAGCAGTGACTAGAAGGGTGAAAAAGAGCGCAGCCTTCGGCTCAGTCAATATCATATATCAGCAGCATCCACCTCCCATCTGGGTCATCCATCAGCCTTGTCCTCCAAAGTCAGGACAAAATTAGTATTAATGTTCAGGCCTCTTAGCAGGTCACTCAGACAAATCAATGCGAGATAGAACAACAGACCCCTATAGTCTGTAGATCATGGTGGAAAGGGGGAGATTTATGAGGACCAACATGTATTAAATAAACCTTGAGAGTGAAGACAAGGCTGCAAGAGGAGTTGTTTTTTCCTTTGAAAGCTGTAATGTTATCCGCTCTGTCCTTTCTTTTTTTTACAGAGTGGTCTCAATAGATGGAAAACTCACCGTCTAGAAATTCAGTCAAAATAAGACAATGAAGCATGGAGCTTATGACCTGGCTCCACCACTAGCCTCATAATCACATGGACAGTTCCATAGTCATTCACTTTGGCATAGCTGCACATTTAAAACAGAAGCAAAAAAATGTTTTTTGACACAGCAAGGGAGGGTTAGAACATGCTTTAGATGTCTGCTGCTGGATTTGTGGTCACATCCTGTCCTAGTGGTTACATCCTGTTCCAGTGGTCACCTGAGGTCTCTCCAACAGGACATCTTTCCCAACAGAGACCAAGATGGCAAAAAAAGTGGAGGTTCTAACTCCTCCCTGCTCTATGCAAAAATGTTTTCGAAAGAAAATCAGGGAGTGGGTTAGAACATCCATCAGATGTATGCTGCTGGATTGGTGGTCACATCCTGTTCAAATGATCACCTGAGGTCAGGGCCGGTGCTACCACTAGGCAAACTAGGCAGCCGCCTAGGGCGCACTGCTGCCTAGGGCGCCCAGCCACTGGTGTTCCTACTCTCTTCTTTCTGCAGCAATCAGCTCTGTTCGCACATAGTGTCAGAGGCACAGCGGCGGCGGAGGACTGTGTCTGTGTCTTGACTCCCGAATGACTGGAATCAAGCAAACATGCATTGATGGGCGCTGGTAGCCTGCATTGATGGGCGCTGGTAGGCTGCATTGATGGGCGCTGGTAGGCTGCATTGAAGGGCGCTGGTAGGCTGCATTGAAGGGCGCTGGTGAGGCTGCATTGATGGGAGCTGGTGAGGCTGCATTGATGGGAGCTGGTGAGGCTGCATTGATGGGAGCTGGTGAGGCTGCATTGATGGGAGCTGGTGAGGCTGCATTGATGGGAGCTGGTGAGGCTGCATTGATGGGAGCTGGTGAGGCTGCATTGATGGGAGCTGGTGAGGCTGCAATTGATTGCCGCTGCTGAGGCTGCATTGATGGGAGCTGGTGAGGCTGCATTGATGGGAGCTGGTGAGGCTGCATTGATGGGAGCTGGTGAGGCTGCATTGATGGGCGCTGGTGAGGCTGCATTGATGGGCGCTGGTGAGGCTGCTTTGATTGGCGCTGGTGAGGCTGCATTTAATGGGCACTTCATGAAAAAGGTGGGGTATACATGGGCAGGGAAAAGGGGGTCAGGGGTGGAGCCAAAGGGGGGGGGCGGAAAAATTTGGTTTTGCCTAGGGTGTCAAAAAACCTTGCACCAGCCCTGCCTGAGGTCTCTCCAAGAGGATATCTATCCCAACACAGTCCAGTACGGCAATAAAAATAGAGTTTCTAACTCTTACCCACTCTAAAAAAAAAAATATATAAAACATAAAAAGTCCTAAAACATTACTTTCAGGTTTGACACACTAAAAACAATATATATATACTATATGGGGTAGGCTTAGAACATTCATCAGATGTCTGCTGCTGGATTTGTGGTCACATCCTGTCCCAGTGGTCACCTGAGGTCTCCAACAGGACATCTTTCCCAACAGAGCCCTAGACAGCAATACAAATTTGAGGTTCTAACCCCACTCTATGCAAAAATGTTTTCAAAAAAGCGGGGAAGGGTTAGAACATCCATCGGATGTCTTCTGCTGGATTTGTGGTCACATCCTGTCCCAATGGTCACCTGAGGTCTCTACAACGAGGCAAATTTCCCAACAGAGACCAAGACCACAATAAAAATTGAGGTTCTGACTCTTCCTCAATCTAAAAACAATGTAAACCATAAAAAGTCCTAAAACCTAAATATTACTTTCAGGTTGGCCTGACTCGTTGGCCACACAAAGAACAAGGTATAAGGCGTAGGGTTGGAACTTGTGGTCACATCCTGTCCTAGTGGTCACATGAGGTCTCTCCAGCAGGACATCTTTCCCAACACTCTATGCAAAAATAGTTTGGAAAAAAGTGTCTCTCTCATCTTTCCCAAAAAGAGTCCAAGATAGCAATAAAAATTGAGGTTCTAATGCCTCCCCAATCTTTCATCCCCCCCAGAAATTGTAAATCACAAAAAGTCCTAATTACAAAATATTAGTTTAAGGTTTGTACCGATTCTTTGGCAACAAGCTATACATACTGTTCAGCCCAGAGGGTGTCCTGGCCACGGTGCCAGTCTGTAGAGATGCAGGTAAGAGCTCCGACTTCATTGGTAAACCAGTTTCTGTCCGATCGGATGATCCGAACCCAGGTAGCTGAGATGGTAACAACTGTTCCAGCTGTTCAAACTCTTCTGTGAACTACAGGAAAACAAAAAACAGAAATGATTGAAACATATGAATGGCGTGGTGACGTTTTGTGGCCCGCAAGGCTTTGATTCATCACTTTCGACTATCTTATTTTTTGCTACATCTAATTTAAATCGAGAGGTCCATGCCCTACCCCCCCCCCCCCTCTTTTTTTTCCCAACTCTTCTCCTACTCTCTTCCTTTCTTTTTTCCTCCCTCCTACTTTGCCTTTTCCTCCACTACCTACCTTATTCTTAAAACCGTAAAACCAATTACTGCGCAACATGCCACTTTTAAATCCTAGGTGACATTATTGAATATCTTTTCCTATACGACATGATTTTCTCCTACGTTAGTTTGCCATCATTTAATTATTCATTATTTTATGCTATCATATATACTATAGGGTTGATTTACAAAAACTGGAGAGTGCAAAATCTGGTCAAGCTCTGCATGGTAGCCAATCAGCTTCTAATTTCAGCTTGTTCAATTAACCTCCCTGGCGGTATGATTCTTTCTGATTTTAGGTGCTGAAAGCGGTACAATTATTTTGCAATGAAATTTGGCGTTTTATATTGTAGGTATTTAATTATTAACAATAACACACTTAAATCTGTCCAAACAAAAGTCTAGTAGATATCCCGGGTATGATAAAGTTTGAAACACAAAAACATAAATTATAATATAATAAAAAAAAAATAATAATTAAAAAAAATAAAAATAAATAGTAATAAAATAAATTTCCACACGATTCACTATCGCTCAATTCTGCAAGTGTTCTAATTTACTATCGCTGTTTTCTAGCTGGTCTAAAGCCATTTTTGACGTAAAGGGACACTTTTTGGTTGCTATGGACAATCTCCAGTTTCCAGGCAGAAAGAACAGTATATGCAATATAAAACTGCATGCAGGGCATGGGCCAAAGCACTGAGGACAAATGGGATGTGAAATCATTTCATACAGTACTGTAATCTGTAAGATTACAGTACTGTATGTGTTATGCTTTTTACATTTTTTTGAATTTGCCGCCAGGCTCCGCCCCCGTGCGTCGCGACGCTCACAGGGAACGGAGCCTGGCACGGAGAGGCTTCGGAGGAGGACAGAGCCCTCGGACACTGCGGGGGACATCGCAGGATCCCGGGGACAAGGTAAGTAACACCGCACCAGGATCCCGCGATGCAATCCCGAGTGTGGCTCGGGGTTACCGCTAATGGTCCTGAAGTGTAACCCCGAGCCACACTCGGGAAAACCGCCAGGGAGGCTACGCTTTGACAAAAAAAAAAAAAAAACCCCGGAAGCTGATTGGCTACCATGCACAGCTGCACCAGATTGTCCACTCTCCAGTTTTAGTAAATCAACCCCTATGCATATGATACATTTCGAATGAGTTAATGGAGCAAGTGCAATTAGGGTGAGATTTATTGGTTTGTGAAATGTTTGATAGACGTAAAATGGATCCTGAGGGTTTGGGGATATCCTTTCAACTATCCTGGACTAGTCTTTGTGCGAAAGAACAGCCCATTTGTATTCATCATTTTATCTTTTTCACAGGAATAAAAAAAACAGACAAAAAAAAAAAAAAAAGAGAAGATTTAGAACGAGAAAAAGAGGGGTTGAATGTAGCCAAATCAATTTTACAGTCTTAAGGTGCCATAATCCCTAAACATATTCTAACTCTCCAGAAAAAACAAGGGATTTTGACTAAAGCATCCAACGAAGGTCCATTGCATGAACAAATGTTTTTTTATAAAGATGAACTATATTATTACAAGATATTAATGATCAAGGTAACTATTAAAAATATAAGTATACCATACAGTTTATACATTAGTTTCTTGAAATCATAACAGTATTCAACATACCAATATGTTAATATTCCCTTAGAAAGTTTCTGTATTTTATCTCATGTTCAAAACTTCACTTAAATTGTCTGAAGCCATAATTATATTTCTATATGCAAAAACTTGATCAATTTCCTTAACACTCCTGTTGAAAGGATGGGGCTTGATTTACTAACACTGGAAAGTGCAAAATTTGGTGTAGCTCTGCATAGAAACCAATCACATTTCAGGGTTTTTTTTGTCAACGCTTCATTGAACAAGCTGAAATTAGAAGCTGATTGGCTACCATGCACAGCTGCATCAGATTTTGTACTCCCCATTTTTAGCAAATCAACCCCAATGACTGGCTTCCTGTTTGTTCTCTTGTATGTGCAGACGCCATGATATAGAGCTCATGACAAGTTGGGGATCACAATCTCAGAAGGATCCCCATCAAGGATGGGGCTTTTCCCAACCTACAGTAATTGACGATAATGAGCCAAAAGGATTCTCCCCCCAAATTTGCATTCTAAAAAAAAAAACAGAAAATTGAATGACAGATACTCACCGTAATTTTCCTTTCCTGACTAGCTCCATGACAGCACAGATGGGTATAGGCCCCACTCCCCATTCTTCCAGGACCTTAACTCATAAATTTGAGCCCACCTGCTTTCTGTAGTTACTCTTACCAAGCTGTATGGCAGGGGTAGGCAACCTCGGCACTCCAGCTGTGGTGAAACTACAAATCCCATCATGCCTCTGCCTCTAGGAGTCAAAGATCTTCTCGCCTGCTGCCACTCTCAAGGTCAAGACCCTTCTAGTGAAGAGTGCCTTGATTTCCTTGACACAGCCAACCCTTTCAACTTGTAGGCCAAGGAGATGCGATTCACCAACCAAGAGGCAATAATCTTGTTGGAAGCCGTGAAATCATTATGCATTCCACCTGGAATGACAAACAGATGCTTCGACTTCCTGATGCCAGAAGTCGCCTTGATATAACATTTTAAAGCTTCTCCCACATCCAATGGGCTAACGTCTTGGGTACTCCCCAAAAGGAACTTAGGAAGGACAACCTCCTGTGTCACAGGTCTCAAACACAAGGCCCGTGGGCCAAATACGGCCCTCCAGGCCATGCCATGTGGCCCTCGTACCTCTCCTGCAGCTGCAGGAGAGTTCCAGCCCTCCTCTGGTCCTCCTCCAGACCCTTACTTTCTGCTTTCAAACAATGCATCCAGCTTCTTCCCAGCAGCAGCATAGTTAAAGGGGGTGCATCGTGATGTTAGGGAGAGTAGGGGACTCAACTTCTGATGGTGGGGTGGCTCTTGACATCTAATGAAAGTGGAGGGGATGCGCTGGACATCTAGTCTTACAGATACGGCCGGCCCTTTTGAGGACAATCATGGTGCTGATGCGGCCCACGATGAAGTTGAGTTTGACACCCCTGTCCTGTGTGATTGTCAGGGCTGGGCCCAGCCCTTCCTTCTGTAAGCTGGCCGCTCAACTGTCGGCTAATTGCCAGCTCCTATCTCTCCACAGTGACCTGTTGATGATCCTGCTCGTCAGTCCTGCCTACTTAAGCCGTCCAGTCCAGATGATCTCTGCCTTCGCCTTGGTCACATCTCTAGAGACGCTCTCCGGCGTTCCTGTTTAAGACTTGCTTGGCTGGCATTCCTTCTGGCTCCCTGATGTTTTGGCTTGTCTGACAATCCGTTCCGGTTCCTGAACTCTGGCTATGTTTTGACTACATTTACTGTTTACCTTTTTTTTCTATTATTAAACAAGTGTGATTCAACTGTACTTCTGTCTCAGTCTGATTCGTGGTTTCTGACAGTGATATGGACTCAGGTCACTTCAGGCACAAATTTGAGCATTGGCATGAGTACCAACCTGTCTGGGAAGAACGTGAGTAAGGGTTTGCTAAACCCCAAGGCCTGATAATACCGACTCTCTTCTGGCTGGTGCAATTGCCACCAGGAAAGCAATTTTCAGTGAGAGGTACTACAGGGTGATTGAAGGAGGAAAAAAACAAGAAAACAGAGGCTGCAGGTGGGCTCAAATTTATGAGTTAAGGTCCTGGAAGCATGGGGGGGTGGGTATGCCCCCAGCTGTGCTGACATGGAGCCGTCAGGAAATAAAGTCATCAAAGGGAGACAATCCCAGCATGTCACTGAAGCGCGGAGAAGAATGTCTGGGGGTCATAACCAAAGGCCACCTTGGCAAAGCGGTAGGCAGCAGTGATTACCAGAATAGGAAAGGGGGGAGAGGGTAGTTAGGAGTGGGAGGTATGCCAGGGCCATGCCAAGACTGTACCATGGAGGCTGTGTACAGTGCCCTGCCATGGCCCCTCCCACCAGCCATTAACTGTCTGCACTGCATAGAGAAGCTGGGAGACTCAGTGATTACTGGCTCTAAAATAGGTATGGAAAGGTTTTATTTAATAATTCCATTAGCATGTTGATAAGGGCGGAGGAAGCAGGGGAGGCAAAAAATAAGCAGATTCAACTTCTGCTTTAAATAATGAGTATAACCGCTTGCCGACCAGCCGCCGTCATTATACTGCGGCAGGTCGGCACGATCCCGCGAACCGTCGTAGCTGTACGTCGGCTCGCGGGATTGGGATAGCAGTCGCGGGTGCCGATGCTCGTGGCCGACGGTCGCGATTACCGCCGGCCATGAGCGATCGCGCGCACGAGGGATAGAACACGGAAGTGTGTGTGTAAACACACAAATCCGTGTTCTGTTCTGAGAGGAGTGACAGATCGTGTGTTCCTATTTGCTAGGAATCACGATCCCATCACTTCCTCTAGTCAGTCAGTTAGAATCACCTAGCAGGGAACACAATTAACCCCTTGATCGCGCCCTAGTGTTAATCCCTTCACTGCCAGTGACATTTTTACAGTAACCAATGCATTTTTATAGCACTGATCGCTGTATAAATGCCAATGGTCCCAAAAATGTGTCAAAATTGTCCGAAGGTGTACGCCATAATGTCACATCCTGGATAAAAATTGCAGATCGCCGCCATTACTAGTTAAAAAAAAATATAACAAAAATGCCATAAAACTATCCCCTATTTTGTAGACGCTATAACTTTTGCGCAAACCAATCAATATACACTTATTGCATTTTTTTTTACCAACAATATGTAGAAGAATACATATCGGCCTAAACTGAGGAAAAAAAATTTTTTTATATACGGTATTTTGGGGGGATATTTAATATAGCATAAAGTAAAAAATATTGCGTTTTTTTTTCAAAATTAACGCTCTTTTTTTGTTTATAGCGCAAAAAATAAAAACCGCAGAGGTGATCAAATACCACCAAAAGAAAGCTCTATTTGTGGGAAAAAAAGAACGTCAATTCTGTTTGGGTACAGCGTCGCACGACTGCGCAATTGTCAGTTAAAGCGACGCAGTGCCGTATCGCAAAAAAATGGCCCGGTCATTCAGCAGCCAAATCTTCCGGGGCTGACGTGGTTAAGATGACAACCAGTCAGACAGATTAATGCACAGTACAGGTGACATCATGAGCATCGCGCAACCATAAAGAAATTCCCAAATTTATATTTAGGCAGTTTACTCTTATCTAGGTGTGGTCTGAGCTCAGGTAACCCATTAAAAAAAAAAGAAAGTATTGAATGGTGATTGTGAGCGGGGATTCCAAAAAGTCAAACATCGAGTGATTAATTTGTTTATATACAATCAGTTCACTCAATCATAACGGTAAACTATACATTCTTCTAAGATAAATCAGCTAGACCGCAGCATTAGAGATTAAAAAAAGAAAGAAAAGAAAAGTGGAAAGCCAGCCAAAACGTTTTTTTTTTGTTTTATTTTTTACTGTGGCTTGAATGGAGAAGGGTTAGAACCTCAGTCATTTTTAGTATTGCTGCTTACATCCCTGTAAGGAAGATATTGCCGCCATCTTTTTTCAGGCATCTACTTCCTGGACTGAGGTGCCATGTACATTTCTGGCCCGAGTGATTACAGGAAATTTTCCTGGCATCAGTGGGAGAGAACATCACATTTGGAATAAGGTGGAAGAATAGCGCCCCGTCGTTGGTATTAGGATTGCACCAATACTGTTTTTTTTTTATCAGCGAGTACTAGTACCAATACTTTTTGTCAAGTACTCGCCGATACTGAGTACCGATACTTTACGGTGTAATTTGCGTCAATACACATTAAATGGGCGCAAATTGCACTGCAAAGAATCACATATGATATGAACAGAAATGCGGTGTGATTCCAGTCCTGTTAGTACCTCCAGCGGCCATAATTTGCTCTCATCGGCGGGACCAGGACATTTTTAATAAAGTGCCCACTAGAAGGTGCTTCCCATTCTATACACACACACAGGAGCAGTGGGGAAAATCACATTCCCGTTCAAATCGCATGAGATTCTAGCAGTGCGATTTGTGCCCATTCATTTTGTATTGACGCAGATCGTGCCACAAAAATATCAGTCTCAGCATCAGGAGCATTTGCGCGAGTACCGATACTCGCCCAAATGTTTGGTATCGGTGCATCCATAGTTGGTATTATTGGGAGGAATAGTACCCCATTGTTGGCGTCACTTGGCAGAATAGTGTCTTGTATCAGTGGGAGAATAATGCCCCAGGCAAGCAAAGGGCTGCATCCAGCCCCTGGGCCACAGTTTGGAGACCACTGCCCTAGGCCCAAAGTCGGGGGAGAGAAACCGACCTTATGGTGATATTCCCATATGGCCAAAAACCCAAGAGGGCAAAACAATTGAAAAGGGAGGGTCCCAGATATTTAACATTTCCCCAAGCATCCATCACCAGTAACCCCATCCCATCCAAGGCTTGCTAATTGGCTAGGTCAGACTTTCTCAACCAGGGTTCAATGTTTTTAAAGGAGATTCAGATGGGATTAAGGTCTAGCTTAATATTTGAGATCAGTTGTATCTTGGGGATATCCTGATCTATACCTAACTCTCCTTCCCATATTGTATTCTACAGTTCTACGATCAACCTGTTAATCTTTTAAGCTTACTGAAGTGTCTGGCGCTCATCTTTAGTACACCCAGGGCGAAGACCTACACTTGAGATGGATCTTCTTGCCATGTAAGAGTGCTTAGGGTATTCGCATTGCAGCTGTTTGTCATCTGGAGGTCAATATTTATTAAGGATCAGTACCAATGACACCTACGAGTGTATCTGCACACAGCTACAGAATGAAAAAAGAAATACGACTTGTAATAGTTGGGTGGAAATCTATGCATGGTTCCACCGCTGGAGCTTTAATAATCGGCATTTCGGGTGGCATAAAGTAGAGGGTCTCCTGGCCAACGGCATGTTAAACAGCCCCTATTCTACCCCAAGACAAAAGCCGGAGAAGGTATTGAGAAAGTTGGGAAGTGTCAGCGTGGATGAATTTACATGAGGGGTTTACATCATAAGACATGGCCGGACTGATGAATGAGCCATGATAAAAGCTATCGGCATCCAACCGATTTCTTCCTTAGACGGATTTTCAAAGATCATTTTCACTGTCTTTTGTCACAGAGCTTTCTGTTTATGTATTTAAATTCTGAGCCGCCGATTAGACGTACCGTTCCGCATTCATGTGCGTGCTTGAACTGATGGATGAAACCTCTGGATAATGATTCGGGACTAACGAGAGCAGCAACACCGCAGTCACGTTACAGAATTCAAGCTGGTATTAGTGATTTTCATTGCCATGGTGCTTGTTGCTTGGTTGCCTTGCATAATGTGTCTGATGTCTAAACCAAGTCAGGTCAGCCAACAGTGTTCATTCCATGATTCCTTCAACAAATCCATCTATCCTCCTTAAAGTGGACCTGTACTCCAGTGCTACCATAGAGATATAATACCGGTCATCCTGGGATTTGCAATAGAAGAGTAACGGAATTAACCACTCTTGGAGAAGATGCCCATCCAGGCTCTATTATTCTTTATCTGTCCATCACAACAAGAGCAATCAGGAAGGCTTAAGTTAACATTTGAGTGGAGGTCAACTATTAGGTTAATCTGTCTCACCCCAAACTAGAAGTAGCCTGGGCACACGATTTTAAAGTGACCCTGCCAAGTTTGCAAAACATTCCCAATGGCAGATCCTGGGAATAGAAGAGGAGTTATACTCACCTTCCTGGTAGCCCTTGTCTCTGTTCTTGTTCTTCTTCTCTTCAGCATTCAACACTTCTAGTAGGGCCAGGTACCTGCCACCCCTCTGCATGCCATGATTTCTTTTTTCTCATCTCCAACATCACTACAGGACTTTGCGGAGTATAAAACCATGGCATATGGCTGGGTGGGGACACTGGCGTGGATAGATAGATAGATAGATAGATAGATAGATAGATAGATAGATAGATAGATAGATAGATAGATAGATAGATAGATAGATAGATAGATAGATACCCTGTTTCCCCCAAAATAAGACCTAGCGTGACTGTCGGTGATGGCTGCAATATAAGCCCTACCCCCCAAATAAGCTCTAGTTAAAGTTCTTGTAGGTCTTATTTTCAGGGTAGGGCTTATTTTCGGAGAAACAGGGTAGGGCTAATTTGGGGGGTAGGGCTTATATTGCAGCCATCACTGACAATCACGCTAGGTCTTATTTTCGGGGAAACAGGGTAGATAGATAGATAGATAGATAGATAGATAGATAGATAGATAGATAGATAGATAGATAGATAGATAGATAGATAGATAGATAGGATAGAATTATCTATCTATTATGCCTCCCACAATCACAATAAAATAAGAGTGAAATAAACAGATTTTAATGGGGAATGTTTAGAAAAAACAAACCCAAAGCAATATCATCCTCGCCGATATCGCCTGTCATCACGCAGCGGATAATGGGCCTGCAGTGGCGGACTGATCCCAGGAGGGCACTCCAGTGGAAGAACTGGTGGAGTGGAAGGGAGAGTGTCCCGATGTGTCATACAGAGGATCTTGTTTCCAGCTCTGGGACAGCCATACCGTTCACTCCTCGTCCAGCTGGCTGAAGTAGAGACAATGGAACGCGAGAAATTCTTGCGAGAGGCTGAGTGCACCGAGTAACTCAATATCTGGACGATTACTCTCGCCCCCTTCACCAGGAAGAGAGAACACGATAAAAGGGCCCTGGCTTGCCAATTCACAGTGAGCTCAGCTCATCATGGGCTTGTAAATTTAGATAATCAGACCTTGACATTGTAATTGTTAAAAATCTAAGGCCAAAACTTTTTTACAATTTTGGACACACAGTAGGGATCAGTTAAATCCCCTGTTGTTTTTTTTGTTTTGTTTTTGTCCCACAAGGGGGATTTTCCTTTCCTTCCTATCTTGTAGACATAACAGGAAGTGAGATGAAACTCAAATTAGTTTTGCATTAAAGGGGTTGTTCAGTATTTAGAAAACAAAAGAAAATGACCAACCCACCACCAGCTCTTGCTGGCCCACAAAGTGTATCAAAGTCTTAATTCTTACATGAGGGCGATACCAGAATTCAACAAAAGCATAACTGTTGAGGTCCTATGGGAAGATGAAACTTCCAGCTGTTTTGGGTGCTGTTGGTTTACAACTTTTTGATGTCAGTGGGATAGGTCATTGGTTTAAAGCTCATGGAAGCCCTTGTTGGGAAAGGTGTAAAGTCTTAAACACTTTTACAATTTAATATGTACATTGTCTTACATTACTATTAACAGAAATAGAGCACGTTAAGGCAGCCATTCTCAACTAGGTTTTCTCCAGAGGTTGCTAGGGGTTCCATGAGCTGTGACTGAATGACCTCCCATCCAATGATGCCGGCATATTTATGGGGCAACATCACTTGGCAGAGCCAGTGGCATGACACCAATGATCTTTTTGGCTTCCTGTAATTGGGGTATTATATCCACTGACCACCAATGTATGGGACATTCTTCCTACGGACCTCTTATATAAGGGGCAATCTTCCCACTGACCACCAATATAAGGGGCATTCTTTCAACTGACCACCAATGTAAGGGACATTCTTACTTCTGACCACCAATATAAGGGGCATTCTTCTCACTGGTCACCAACGTAAGGGGACACTCTTCCCACTGACCACCAATGTAGCTCTTACAGGTAGGAAACTTTGATGGACTGACATCCTCGCTGGAATGACTGACTAACAGTAGAGGGTCTGTGAGTGAGTGATGTCGGGGGGCATGTCAGGGAACTTCACTCCCGGTGAATCCGGCCCGACTTGGCAGAAAGGTGGTGGTGAGCCCTTTTGAGGGACTTGGGCTGCTACCTCTGGGTGCGGCCTCAAGGTCGTTTCCGCATATACTTGTGAGTGTAGGAAAAAGGAGCGCCTGTGACTGGCCACCAATGTAAGGGACATTCTTCTCATTGATCACCAATATAAGGAACATTCTTCTCACTGATCACCAATGTAAGGAACATTCTTCTCACTGATCACCAATGTAAGGAACATTCTTCTCACTGATCACCAATGTAAGGGACATTCTTCTCACTGATCACTAACGTAAGGGGACATTCTTCCCACTGACCACCAACATAAGACAAAGACTCCAAAGACATGCTGGTAGGTTAATTGGATCCTGTCTAAATTGTCCCTAATATGTATGAATGTGAGTTAGGGACCTTAGATTGTAAGCTCCTTGAGGGTAGGGACGGATGTGAATGTACAATGTATATGTAAAGCGCTGCGTAAATTGACCGCGCTATATAAGTAACTGAAATAAATAAATAAGGAACATTCTTCCCACTGATCATCAATGTAAGGAACATTCTTCCCACTGACCACCAATATAAGGGACATTCTTTCCACTGACCACCAATGTAAGGAACATTCTTCCCACTGATCACCAATGTAAGGAACATTCTTCCCACTGATCACCAATGTAAGGGACATTCTTCTCACTGATCACCAATGTAAGGGACATTCTTCTCACTGACCACCAATGTAAGGAACATTCTTCCCACTGATCACTGACGTAAGGAGACATTCTTTCCACTGATCACCAACTCACGAGAACATTCTTCCCACTGACCACCAGTAAAAAAGGACATTCTTTCCACTGACCACCAATGTAAGGAACATTCTTCCCACTGACCACCAATGTAAGGGACATTCTTCCCACTCACCACCAATGTAAAACCATTTTTTCCCACTTATCCCAGATGAATTAGTTTTAATAGGGGTTGCCTGGGATTTTTTTTTTTTCAAAGGTTCGTCTGGGGTAAAAAGAGTGGGAAAGGTTGCTCCAAGATGTCCCTTGGTATTGAAAACACAAGATAGGTAAATAGCTGCAGTGTATTTAAACCCCAACAATGAGCTTCTCTATTTTGTTTTCTTTTGATCTGTTAACTATGCCTTCAAATGAGTTTTGTTATATCCATTCAAAAAGTGAAAACAAATACCTGTTGATCCTGCCAGAAATATTTTGAGTTCATAACTTCCTGAGCTCTCTGCTTGTGCTTCTTTTTTTTTATCAGTTATCACTCTTCCCCCTATGTTATGGCAATGAGAAGAGAGAGAGGTGTTCTGTAGTCCTGTCCTAGAATGACAACACTGCATTGCACAGAAGTGCACAAAAAAGCCTAAGGTGACAACAGTGCTATCCCAAAGATATAGTGCGGTGAGTGTTGTCACCCTAGGATAGGAAGTGTGTAACTGGCAGGATCACCAAGCCAAAAATAATGGAAAAAAAGCCTGAACTAAGAAATCTAATGCAGCAACCTCATCAAATAACTAGTTTGGGTTTAGATACAATTTAGGTTTAGTGGGATTAGATACAATTAAGAAGATCTCCTGGCAGAAAAGATGATGTGGTAGGGATGGAAGGTCAAAGTAATATGCTATTTCCACTTTCTGTAGCCTCCCTGGCGGTTTTCCCGAGTGTGGCTCGGGGTTAAAATTCAGCACCATTAGCGGTAACCCCGAGCCACACTCGGGATTGCATCGCAGGATCCTGGTGCCTCCTTACTTACCTTGTCCCCGGGATCCTGCGATGTCCCCCGCAGTGTCCGCGGGCTGTGTCCTGTTCCGAAGCCTCTCTGTGCCAGGCTCCGTTCCCTGCGAGCGTCGCGACACACGGGGGCGGAGCCTGGCGGCAAATTCAAAAAAATGTAAAAAGCATAACACATACAGTACTGTAATCTTACAGATTACAGTACTGTATGAAATCATTTCACATCCCATTTGTCCCCAGTGCTCTGGCCCATGCCTTGCATGCAGTTTTATATTGCATATACTGTTCTTTCTGCCTGGAAACTGGAGATTGTCCATAGCAACCAAAAAGTGTCCCTTTACGTGAAAAATGGCTTTAGACCAGCTAGAAAACAGCGATAGTAAATTAGAACATTTGCAGAATTGAGCGATAGTGAATCGTGTGGAAATTTATTTTATTACTATTTATTTTTATTTGTTTTAATTATTTTTTTTTTTTTTATTATATTATAATTTATGTTTTTGTGTTTCAAACTTTATCATACCCGGGATATCTACTAGACTCTTGTTTGGACAGATTTAAGTGTGTTATTGTTAATAATTACAGACCTACAATATAAAATGCCAAATTTCCATGCAAAATAATTGTACCGCTTTCAGCACCTAAAATCAGAAAGAATCATACCGCCAGGGAGGTTAATACTCCAGTCCTCTAATTGGCAGCTTTTCACCCTGGAGCACCTTCCCGCTCTTCATTTTACCTTCTTGGGGGCCAAGCACATAATAAAGCCGAGGAGAATGTTGAGCCTGGAGTACTGTTCGACTTTGAACTTTGAAAATACAGTACAGAAAAAGATATAGATACCTTTTTTCTTGATCTGCGCTTATGGACTCACAAATCACATCACAAACAAAAAGAGCAAAGTTTCTTTCATATTCTCTAATATTGGAACACCTCAAAAAGCCAGTGAAAGACAAAAGAAATTAGGACAAGTCTTACCTGATTTGGAGTCTCCAGCTTTATGTCTTCTTGAACTTGCTTGACCATTGTGGTACGTGCAGATGCAGAGCCACACTGGTCAATCTGCTCAGCCTTTTCCAGCTTGACTTTGACATCATCCAGGCTTAGGGCAGGAGATGGTTTCACCTCCTTCTCGTCCTTGTCCAGTAGGTTACGAAGAAGCTGATCTTTGGAGTCCTTTTTCTTTTCGCCATAAGGCTCCATCTTTATGTCCGCCGTGCTCCCCTGAGTCTGGCTATTGCTGGACCCAGAGCATTTCTTGTCATGATCTACAGACAAAGTACTTATATCCGAAGGGCTTCCCTCTTGAAGGAGCCGATGCAAAATCTTGTGTCTCTCGGTCAAGGAACTGTGAGAGGAGGGACACGTTCCAGTCGTTGAACTCCCACAGCCAGAATTGGAAACAACGGGGCAAGTCAGTGGATCTCGGTAGGTTGGATCCCCATCTCGCAACTTGCTCTCTGCAGTGGTTGCCAAGAGCTGAACAAGTTTTTGACTTGAGGCAGCCAATGAACTTTTAGCCTCACTGTCCCCAACCCGGCTGTCACTGTTATTACCAATACTGTTCTCCTTAGGCTCCATTTTTATGGGCTGCATACTGAGCCTTCCAGGGGAATTCTGTGAGGGGGCATGCCGCAGAACAGGGGATGTCGTAGAAAAGGGGTTGGAGGGGTTGCTAGGTCCATCGTTAATGGCCTGAACAGAGGGGTTCATTGAGTTGTTACAAAAGAACCTAGGATTGTTACTGTTGTTGCATATCCCACTTGTCATGCCTGGGGAGGGTGAGGAATATCCTACAGGGGTCATAGGTCCTTCATTCAACATTGGCATGGAGTTTTGGGGAACATTGGAAAAAGATCTGTTGTTATTGTTGTTACAACCACTACTCGACAAGCCAACGGGGGAGTGCATGGTAGGCATGGGTGGAGAAAAGGGATTACCTGAAACTCTAGGCCGGGACACCAGCCCTGGACTTCCCCGCGGCCTTGGAGACATGAACTGGGAAGGACTCATCCCAGGACTGCTCATGGGGGAATTGTTTAGGTTGTTACTATTCTGGGGTCCGGCCTGCCCCATATTTAAGGCCACGTTGGTTCCAAGCTGACTTCCAGGAGAACATCCATAGTTAGCTTGGCTGGTGTTGGAACTGCTGATGTTATGGAGGCCGGTGACATGCTGCTGGTTTACGCTGGAGGTCAGCATGCTGCCACTGGATGGAGAGGTGGTAGAAGAGAAGGGCATCCCTGGCGCTGGGGAGATGGTAGAGTTGATCGAGGGACTGAGTCGCGGTAGTGACATTCCTGAGTTAGTGTTGTCTTGGGTGCAGAGAGAGTTTTGATCCCTAAGAACAAAAAAGAGAGTTTTCTAATGGTTATGACATTCTTTTAATAAAACCTCCAAAAATACAGTATTTCTAAAATAAAAGGGGAAGTCCATTCAGTAAGATAGGCATAGTTCTGTAAAGAAACACTTAGCATGCGCAAGGCACCAGAATAAAAACATACTGTAGTTCAGCTCAGAAAACCCAGTTAATGTAACATCAAATTAAAATAAAAATTAAAATTTTATCATCTCATCTTGTTGTTCTGTTTTTTTGTTACAAAAAAATTGCAGCTTAGGAACAGGGATGGCTGCAGAGGCTCTAGTTGGTAACTTGATGTTGTCAGGTAACACTGGGAGTAGATTTGCTTTGCAAAACTCTAACAGTAAGCATGAAGTCGGGAGGTATTATACTGTCAATCAGCCTCTCTAGGCTGAAGGAGACCCACTGACGTCCCGCAGGGTTCCGCCTCTAATGTACACTCAATCATGGTGGTTGGTATGGTCACATGCCTGATAAAGGGGTCCTGCGAGGCTCAGAAACGTTGCTTCTGCTGTAACAATGTGATTGCTGAATAAAGCTTTGGACCCATTCTGGAGATCCATGGTGTGCTGGTGACATTTCTCACTCAACCATGGTGGCACATGATTTGGCAGAATGACTATTCCTTTATTGCACTGCCACCCCTACAGCTCAAAGGACCTATTAGATGTACAGTATCAGGACTTAGATTAAAGTAGAACGTATGGCCAGGAGCACGTAAAATATGGCCTCCTGAAAAAAAAATAAGTGCTGCAGAATTTTACTTACTTGGAGTGCTGCAGAAATATTTAAAATGTTCCCTATCTTCGATACTATATCATTAGGACTCTGGTATAATTTCCCTGTTTTACAGTGACACCTTAAACTTCCAAATGGGTGGATCTTGCTTAGAAGTCAATGAGATGTGTTGGAACGTTGTATGATCTCTAGGAACCTTCTGTATCCCTTGCTGTCTCCTTTCTAGGTGCTCTTTCTTTTAGAACATGACTAAATAGATGGTTTCTTTGATATATAGACACCAGAAATCTCGGGGGGGAAGCAAATCTGATCCGAGAAACACCATTGGCTTCCTACTGCATTAATCAGCTCTGATGACTGAACATATACTAAGTATCTTGATATGTTGATTTTTGAATTCGAGATCCGGTACAATACGATATCAACTAGCTGAGCAGCAGAAGGTTTTTTTTAGGGTAGATATGGAATTTCTACACAATTTGGGCTAAATAAAAGGTCATGCAATTAGGGTTGAACCCCACTGCTGTTCTCATGCGTTTTTAGAAACTTAATGTAATAAAATAATATTTTTATAAGAGTTGTTGTTGGGTTGGCACTTTAAAAATCCCATAAACCGGTTTACTATTGTTTTTACTAATTAAACAGTTGAATCTACTGTTGCTACCTTTTAGATTTTGTAGAGCAGGTGTGAAGGGAAGAGCGGAGAAGGGGCAGAGAGAGGAAAAATAGAATAGGGATGAAGGAAAGCCATCAAAGTAGGGTAGGGAAAAAAATAAAAATAAAGGAGGAAAAAAGGGAAAAGGGAAGCTTGAGGGGTTGGGGGGGGGGGGGGGGCGGGTTGAGAGAAACTAAGGAAGGTAGGGTACTCCCCTAATGCTGGCTATTGCTTCCAATGCTTTTGTCTATAAACCATTCTTGCCATGGTCTATAGACAGAGTACTTATATCCGAAGGCCTTTGGAAGTAGCAGATGCAAAATCTTGGTGTCACTTGGTCAAGGAATTTTGAGAAGAGGGATATGTTCCAGTCACTGAACTCCCATAGCTAGAATTGGTAACAGCCACACAAGACAATGGACCTGGGGAGGTTGAGTCCCCATCTCACAATTTGCTCTCTGCAGTGGCTGACAAGAACTAAAGTTTTTGATTTGAAGCAGCCAATGAACTTTTAGTCTTGCTGTCCCCAATAATTACCAATACTACTCTCTTTAGGCTTAATTTTTTTAGGCTGCATACTGAGACTACCAGGGGAACTCTATTAACGGACTTGCCATAGAAGAGAAGATCTGGTAGAAAAGGGTTTTGAAGGGTTTCTAGGTCCATCGTTAATGACCTGAATGAAAACATTCATTCTGCCATTAGAAAAGAGCCTAGGATTTTTTAATGTTGCATACCTCCCCCAATTACAGTATGTCCATGGATGGTGAGAAAAATGCCACAGGGGTCATAGGTCCTCCGTCTAACATCAGTATAGAGTTAAGTAGAACAATGTTTTTACAACCACTGCCTGAATTTCCAACAGGAGAGTGCATGGTGGGCATGGGTGAAGAAAGAGGAGTCCCTGGAACTCTAGGCTGGCACACCAGCCTTGGACTATCAAATGGCCTTGGAGACATAATCTTGGAAGGTTGGAGAATAGAAAGGAGAGGGAAATGGGGTATAGGGGAGACAGAAATCCTTTAAAAGAATGACTTAATAAAAGATACAAAAAGAAGGCAGGGATTCATCCATCACCTTTCTATGATATGGATCCCCATAATGAAGGGCTGCATGTCTGGGCTCTGTGGGTAGCATAGTTTGCACTTTGTGTGTGCGCTCAACTCAGTGCCGTCACTCAAGGTGAACTTGTAAGAAGGGCTGCAGGCTGTCCCCCTCGTCATCACTGCGGACAATCACAAGACAGTTACATCATTTTTTTATATTTAGAAATCCAGCAATCTGCATTCTTTTTCATACAAAAAACAATTGAGCTTCTTTTAAATTTTATAAACCCACTTTTAGGTCTACTTTAACAATAACAGGGATTGGCAGCGAAATGATTAAAGTGGAACTCCAGGAAGAATAAAAAAAAAAATACACATATGATGAAGTCTGTCACTAGTATTTCCACAGCAGTTTTTATTTGAATGACTCTACTGGCAGGGTCAACAGGTAATAAAACTACAGGGGTGACTCAAAAACAAAAACTGCTGTGTTAATGCTGGTGACCTGTTTTGTTCATGGTTCTTTCCTGTGTGCCTCCATATTGTTTACTTAGTATCATAGCAGTGCTAGCAGGCTTACCTTGTTGAATTTGTAGGTTGGACTGCTTCATACAGATCAAACAACAGCCCATTCTTCGGAACATTGTTGTGACACCAAACTCATACAAGGAAAGCTTGAATGTCTAACTGCTTGTAGCTATTGGGTTGTGTGTAGCTAATTCACATTTGCAAGATAGCACTAACCCACCCTGTAAAACCGAACACTAACCCTCCCTGTAACCCTAACACTAACCTCCCTGTAATCCTAACACTAACCCTCCCTTAACCCTAATGCCGCGTACACACGGTCGTACTTTTCGTCTACAAAAGTCCAACGGACGCTGACGGACTAAAGCTGGCTGGTAATCCGATCGTGTGTGGGCTTCTCCGGACTTTCAACTGACTTTTTTAGCCTCAAATCCGACGTACTTTAGATTTGAAACATGCTTCAAAACTTTACTTCGTAACTACGACGGACCCCGAAATCCGCTCGTCTGTGTGCTAGTCCGACGGACAAAAAGCCACGCTAGGGCACCTATTGGCTACTGGCTATGAACTTCCTTATTTTAGTCCGGTGTACGTCATCACGTACGAATCCGACCGACTTTTGTGTGGTCGTGTGTAGGCAAGTCCGTTCGTTAGAAAGTAGGCCGCAAGTCCGCCGCAAGTCCACCGAAAGTCTGCCGGAAGTCTGTCGGAAAGGCTGTCTGACTTTTGTAGACGAAAAGTACGACCGTGTGTACGCGGCATAACACTAACCCCCCTGTAATCCTAACAGTATCCCTCCCTGAAACCCTAACACCAACCCTCCCTGCAACCCTAACACTAACCCCTCTATAATTCTAACAGTAACCCTCCCTGTAACCCTAACATTAACCCTTACTGTAACCCTAACAGTAGCCCTCCTTGCAACAATACTTCCTATAAACCTAACATAACCCTGACCATAAGCCTAACACTAACCCTCGTTTGTATTGTAACCCTATCACGGACCCTCCCGGTAGCCCCAACACTAACTCTACTTGTAGCTCTTACACCAACCTCCCTATAACCCTAATGCTTACCCTGTCTGTAACCCATTTTGTAACCTTAATACTAACCCTTCCTTAACTCTAACCATCACCCCAATCCTTCCTATAAACCTAACATAACCCTACACGTAGGCCTAACTCGAATCCTCCTTGTAACCCTAACACTAACCCTCCCTGTAGCCCTAACACTAACCCTTCTTGTAGATCTCACACGAATCCTCCCAATAACCCTCTTGGTAACCTTCATACTAACCCTTCCTGTAACCTTACGCTAACCCTCCCTGTAGCCCTAACACTAACCCTCCTTGTAGCTCTCACACGAATCCTCCCAATAACCCTTTTTGTAACCTTGGTACCAACCCTTCCTGTAACCTTACACTAACCCTCCCTGTAACCCTAACATTAGCCCTCCTTGCAATATTAACACTAACCCTCTCTGTATCCCCAATACCATTCCATCCTATAAACCTAACATAATCCTGCCCATAAGCCTAACAATAACCCTCGTCTGTAACTTTAACCCTGACCCTCTTTGTAACCCTATCACTAACCCTCCCTGTAGCCCCAACAACCCTACTTGTAGATCTCACACCAAACCTCCTTATAACCCTAATACTTACTCTGTCTGTAACCCTAACAATAACCCGTTTTGTAACCTTAATACTAACCCTTCCGTGACCCTAACACTAACCCTCCATGTTAACTTCACACCAATCCTTCCTATAAACCTTACACAACCCTACATGTAGGCCTAACACTAATCCTCTTTGTAACCCTAAAACTAACCCTCCCTGTAGCCCTAACACTAACCTCCCTATAGCCCTAATACTAACCCTCCCTGTAGCCCTAACACTTACCCTCCTTGTAGCGCTCATATAAATCCTCCCAATAACCCTCTTTGTAACCTTAGTACTAACCCTTCCTCTAACCTTACATTAACCCAACACTAGCCCTTCTTGTAACTTTAACACTAACCCCTCCCTGTAAACTTAACACTAACTCTCCTTGTAACCTCAACAATAACCCTTACACTAACCTACACTGTAAACCTAATACTACCCCCCTGCAAACCTAGCACCAACCCACCCTGTAACCCTAACACTAAAACTCACTGCAACCCTAACGGTAGTTCTCCTTGCAACATTAACACTAACCCTCTTTGTAGTCCCCCAAACCAATTCTTCCTTTAAACTTAACCTAACTCTGCCCATAAGCTTAACACTAATCCTCTGTGTAGCCTTAACGCTGATCCTCTTTGTATACCTATCACTAACCCCCCCTGAAGCCCCAACACCAACCACCCTCCTTGTAGCTCTCACACCATACCTCCCAATTGCCTTAATACTTACCCTGTCTGTAACCCTAACACTAACCCTTCTTGTAACTTTAACACTAACCCCTCCTTGTAAATGTAACAATAACTCTCCTTGTAACCTCAACAGTAACCCTAATGCCCCGTACACACAGTCGGACATTGATCGGACACTCCGACAACAAAATCCATGGATTTTTTCCGACGGATGTTGGCTCAAACTTGTCTGGCACAAAGTTGTCGGAAAATCCGATCGTTCTGAACGCGGTGACGTAAAACACGTACGTCAGGACTATAAACAGGGCAGTAGCCAATAGCTTTCGTCTCTTAATTTATTCTGAGCATGCGTGGCACTTTGTGCGTCGGATTTGTGTACACACGATCGGAATTTCTGACAACGGATTTTGTTGTCGGAAAATTTTATAGCAAGCTCTCAAACTTTGTGTGTCGGAAATTCCTATGGAAAATGTGTGATGGAGCCTACACACGGCCGGAATTTCCGACAACAAGGTCCTATCACACATTTTCCATCGGAAAATCCGACCGTGTGTACAGGGCATTACAACAACCTACACTGTAGACCTAATACTAACCCTACCCGTAAACCTAACACCAACCCTCTCTTTCACTCTAATGCGAATCTGCCCTGTAAACCTAACATTAACCCTCCCTGTAACCCTAGCACAAGCCTCCTGTAGCCCCAAAATGAACTCACATTGTAATGCTAATCTTAACCCTAACCTTTACCCTAATCCTCCCTGAAACCCTAACATTAACCCTTTCTATCACCCTAACACTAACCCTCGCTGTAATCCTAACCTTCCCTAATATATGCCTAACTCCCTTGTTTGGATAATTATCCCTCATGCACCATGACCTTGTGCACAGAAGACCAACCCTTCCTGTACCAGTGCCAGGATCTCTTGTTCCATGTGGCAGGAATGCGTAAATCACACATTTGGCTGAACAGAATCACTAACATTTTCGGCAGATATACCGATTCACATACATGCATTTCAACTGCATATTCAGCTTCCCACCCAGAGCTCAGCTTGAAACGACCTTGGAAGTGAACCGAACCTTCATCTGAAAGACGCAGTTATGCCATGTTCATAGGCGTGCGCACAGGGTGTGCTAGGTGTGCCCAGGCACACCCTAATCACCCCATGCGCATTAGTGTTATCGCTCTGTGTAGAAAAGGGAACATGTGAAAGATCTCCCTCTTACCGACTCTGCCAAAAGAGAAGTGTCTATGCTCTTCTCTTTCACTGTGCCGGCAGGGAGATCAATTTGCCAGGGTCATATATATGTAGACACACACATGCATGTGTGTTTGAGCTTTAGGGTGCACACCCTAATGCAATAGGCCGCGCACACCTATGGCCATGTTGGTATTTAGATACCCCAACCCGGAGCAGACCCTACACTCACCTTCTTGAAAGAGCTGTTTGGCATAGGATGGTTCATTGCCCTGAGCTTGAAAGAAAGCATAGATACACTTCCTGACCAGGTCTTCCCAGCCCGTACTACCCGAGGCTCTCAGGGAACTCGTGTCAATAGAGATTATTTTACCTAAACAGAAAAAATAAAACACATAAGAACTCTGTTACTGTAAGCCGTCCCATAAGAAAACACCGACATTTTTTTTTTTTTTTTTTAGAGAAGCCCCCCCTATTAAAAGCAACAAGCCCTGGAAAAATGACAAGATTGTCTTCCTTCATCAAACATAATCATACTTAATGTCAGGGATTTGGCCTCGGCCGGGAGGAAAGAACTCTAGATGCGGGGCAAGCTTTCCAAATCGAGTGTTTGCACAACCTCTCGCATGCTCTGTCAACGGGCCAATAAAAATAAGTGGAGAGTGAAGCTGTTTGCCAGCACTCATCTTCGTATGGCGCACGAACCGTGTTATCAATTTGTCGCTTGTCGGCATCTTGTGTACGGCAGCCAGAAAAGGTGTGAAAGATGACACTTAGGATAGCATATAAATGTATTCCTGGTTTCTCCACATATACAGTGCCTTGAAAAAGTATTCATACCCCTTGACATTTCCAACATGTTGTCATGTTACAACCAAAAACGTAAATGTATGTTATTGGGATTTTAGGTGATAGACCAACACAAAGTGGCACCTAATTGTGAAGTGGATGGAAAATGATAAATGGTTTTCAAATTTTTTACAAATAAATATGTAAAAAGTGTGGTGTGCATTTGTATTCAGGCCCCCTGAGTCAATACTTTGTAGAACCTCCTTTCACTGCAATTACAGCTGCAAGTCTTTTTGAGGCTGTCTCTACCAGCTTTGCACATCTAGAGAGGGACATTTTTGCTCATTCTTTTTTTGCAAAATAGCTCAATCTCTGTCAGATTGGATGGAGAGGGTCTGTGAACAGCAATTTTCAAGTCTTGCAACAGATTGTCAATTATCAGGGAGAGCTTTATGCTTTCTACATAGAAAGGACATGTACATACATCTTCTACCTTGGTCCTCAAATATACCTTCCCTTCTGCACCCTTCTGAATGAGAGCTATATGGTTCCACCCCAATAACGACCATGATATACATCTTCTACTGTGCTCTTCAAACAGACCTTACGCTCTGCACCCTTCCCATGAGAACTAGATGCTTGCTCCATGGAAAGGACCATAATATACATCTCCTAACTTGGTTTTTAAACAGACCTTCCCCTTTGCACCTTTCCCAGGGAGAGCTTTACGTTTGCTCCATAGAAAAGACCATAATATGCATCTCCTACCTTAGTCCTCAAATAGACCTTCCCTTCTGCACTCTTTGGAACAAGAATTATAAGCTTCTTCCCCAGAAAGGACCATCCATGATATACATATTCTACTGTGGGCTTCAAACAGACTTCTGCTCTGCACCCTTCCCATAAGAGCTACAGGTATAGACATACATAGTTACATAGTTACATAGTTAGTAAGGTTGAATAAAGACACCAGTCCATCCAGTTCAACCTGAGTGAGTGTGCGTGTCTACAATCATCCCTATTTATTTAAGGTACCCATATAGCGCCGTCAATTTCACGCATCGCTCCACACATACATCGCACACTCACTATCCCTACCCTCAAGGAGCCCACAATCCAAGGTCCCCAAACTCACATTCATATATTAGGGCCAATTTTGGACAGAAGCCAATTAACCTACCAGCATGTCTTTGGAGTGTGGGAGGAAACCGGAGTACCCGGAGGAAACCCACGCAGGCACAGGGAGAACATGCAAACTCCAGGCAGGTAGTGTCATCCACCTTACCAACTGTTCAGTGTCAGGGAGGCTTCCACTCACCCAACGAATAAAATGCAAAGTACTAACAATAATTTACAAAACCATCCACAACTCTGCCCCCGGCTACATCACTAACCTAGTCTCAAAATACCAACCAAGCTGCTTTCTTCGGTCCCCCCCCCAAGACCTCCTGCTCTCTAGCTCCCTTGTCACCTCCTCCCATGCTCGCCTACAGGATTTCTCCAGAGCTTCTGCCATCCTTTGGAACTCCCCACCCCAATCTGTCCGACTGTCCTCTAATCTATCCATCTTTAGACGATCCCTGAAAACCCTTCTATTTAAAGAAGCTTAGCCTGCTTCTAACTAATACACTATTTTACTTTCTCCATCAGCTCATCCTCCACAGCTATTACCTTTTTTATCAATTGACCCTCCCTCCTAGATTGTAAGCTCTAGCGAGCAGGGCCCTCTGATTCCTCTTTTACCAAATTGTAATGTAATGTAATGTAATGTAATGTATGCCTTCATTTTGTTAAGTGCTGCACAAACTGTTGGGGCTATATAAATCCTGTATAATAATGTATAATAATAATATGCTGGCTCCCTAGAAGGGACCATAATATACATCTCCTACCTGTGTTTTAAAACAGAACTCCCCCTCTGTACCCTTCTCAGGGAGAACTTTAAGCTTCCTCCCAAGAAAGGACCATGACATACATTTCCTACCTTGGCTTTTAGACAGACCTTCCCAGGGAGAACTATAAATTGATCCCCAGAAAGGTCCATAATATATATTTCCTACCTTGGTCTTCAGACAGACCTTCCACTCTGCACACTTCCTGGGGAAAACGGAAAGCTTGATCTCCAGAAGGGACCAAGATATACATAGCCTAACTTCAAACAGACCTTCCCCTCCACACCCTTCCCAAGGAAAACTATCATCCACCCAGAGAGAGACATGAAGCCTTTGGTTTTGAATGCCTCCCCTCATCTCCTGGCACAAGACCACATCTACACTTCCGATCTGCATGTCTCCAAGCCCAGACCATCTGTTATAGCTATGGCGATTAGTTTGAAACACTCTTCATGAACAGGGAGAACATGGACCCTGGAATCTAATATGGCTCTCCAGAGCTTATTGACTTGGGTTCATGGACATGGAGTTTACAATTCTCTCTTTCATGGCCTCTGCGAAGTCTTGCCAAATGCAGCTAGGACTACCAGTCTGTAACCCCTCATGTAGTCTTTGACCATTTCCTCCAATAATTCTCTAGTCTATCACAGTATTCTTTAGCATTACATATTATAAATATTAGTGGCTTGCAAACGTGCTGAATGGCAGCATAACTCCGGAGCTCCGGTACAGAACTGGGACATAGCGGCACAAATCAACCCATCGGGTCTCGTTTTCAACACCCACGGCAGTAGATTACTACAGGGAAGAGCCTTGTACAATGTCCAGGAAAAGAAAAGATCAGAGGAAGCCACAACGCCTGACGGACTTCTATGAAGTGAAGCAGCATGACGGTAGGCAAGATGGCGCTGGGTCATCATCTACCCCAGCAAACAAACCTCGTAGCAATCTCCCCAAAACGAGCAGGCACAGTCACAATTCAAACACCCCTGAGAGCCCTCAGCAATACTCTCCCTCTCCACCCTCAGGCAGCCCAGCTGAGGCCAAATTCAGGATGGATGGTGAGGGATTCATTGGCACAGCCAGCCCTGCCAATGATTCAGGGGATGACACACGTGAACTTCCTGACTCCATAGAAACTTTTCCTACCACGCACCAGCCTGTGATTGATACTGTCTTGAAAGACATGCTATTATCTTTAAGAAGTTCACTGCAATCTGACTTGATGAAATGCATGCACAAGTTCAACAACAATCTACAGGCTGTTGAAGCCAGGGTTGAGCACATAGAGCAAAAAGTGGGGGAATATGCTACCACCATCAGTGATCTAGTAGATTCACATGAAGAGAGAGAGGGAGATACTGACTGGATTAAGGAGAAAATCGCAGACATTGAAGACAGAAACAGGAGAAATAATTTAAAGATTAGAGGGATCCCTGAAACTGTACAGCAAGCTGAATTACGCACTTATGCCTCCTCTCTGTTTAAATCTCTCCTTCCTGACCTCTCTGACCTTGAGATCACGATCGACAGAATTCACCGCCTACCTAAACATATTATAAATATTATTTACGGCTCTTTGGAGACATCTGGAGCATCTGAGACCTCAGTACTTTGTACACTGGAGTGAGCCTGCAATGACAGGTGTCAAAGCATGGGAAAGGAAAGAGGCAGAGGTAAAATGCTATATTTACAAAGCTGTCCTGGATATATTGAAAGAGCTAATGCTATTTTTAAAAGCACAGTTATCCTTTAATGATAAAACAGCTGGGGAACCACCTGCCATAAAATAGTCTCCAGCAACAATGCAGCCAGATGCTCCACATTCCACCATCAGTCTTGTATAAACCGGATTGAGTTTGTAATGATCTTATCAGTATTTTCATTACAGAAAATGTTAGGAGAAGGTGAACACGTAAAAGTGCAGCTTTTAAAATCTATTTTATGCTAATAAACGCCTGTTGCTCATTTCACTGTTCAAACCGAAGATTTCAGTACAAGATTTTCTCTTTTAACTAGCTGTCTCCAAGCTGCCCGCTTACTCTGAACTTACTCTGGCTATCACAAATTATCATAAGTGGTCAACTCAGGTGAACTTCTTTATTCTTGAACCTTTTTCTTTTTTTTGGTTTTTGAGTAGGGAAAGAACAGAATCCCTGTGACACCATTGGAAAGATTTCCCATCACTTCCTATCCTGACAGGAAGTGAGAGGGAACACAGGCTGCAACAAGACTTTTTGTTCTCCCCAGTAAAATAGGTAGGGTCCTTTAACCACCTTGCGCCGACTGCCTCTTGGCCCTTTAAGAGTTTTAAGGCCTGGGAGGCAAAGGCGGGCATTTGGGTCGTGTGACTGCTGTGATTGGCTATCACAAAGGTGGTCACATGATCAGAAACTCCTGATTGCAAGTATGCATCTGGAGCTTACTGATCTCTTCTGGCTACCATGTTGGGAGCATGCAGGGAGTGCGCTCTCTGCACGGTAAGTGTTTTAAAGAGGGTTGCATATATGCGGCCATTTGGCGTTAAGGCCCACCCGCCAGGTTGCCACATATATGCGTGCAGCCGGTATCATGAGGTTAATGAGGTCATAATTACTGATCTTTTTGTCCCAGTGACAACTGCTCCCCTCATTTTCTGTCCTGTCACACGGTGTCATCGGGCAGAAAGTACACAGATGACAACTGTCCCAGTTTTGCCATCTTAAACTTGATGATGTTGTGTTCCGGGCCATGTCCTGGGATCACAGTGTCAACTTTATGGTGAACAGGGGCCTTCGGTGGGTTGAAGGCAGGTGCATGCAGTCTGTATTCCCCACTGTAGGCGGCGTTCAGCCAAATCGGCAATGCAAAAGGGGAAGGAAGTTGTGAGGAACTTGGTTCCTCTATGACTTCCTGCAGTTACCGGTACACAGCTGTCTGATTGGACGCTGGCGCACCAAGTGACTTCAGCGGCCATCTTAGGTTAGGCAGGGTCTATTTAAGATGCCAACTCCTGGGTTTTGGCGCTTAACGCAAGTGGCCAGTGAGGGGACAGGTTCCCCGTCTGGGAGGGACAGTGCTTAGAGATAGGGAAAGTTTCCAGAGAAAGAGGGGCAGTGCAGGGACAATGTCTATCTCGCTTCAGAAAGCCTTCGCTTTGGGTGTGGACCTGTCAAGCCGCATTCTGCTCCTCGTTGCAGAGGCTGTTTACATCTTTCCAGTCTACAGACCACTGTAACAGTTCGTAAGTGGCTCTGGATGTTTGTGCCTAGCTGTATTGTGTTGAACCTTTCTACAATATATTGCTCTTGCCTATTTTGGACTTTATGTGTTTACTGCCCACCACACCGTACTGCACCTTGCTCTCAGGGCGGCCCTTACATAAGTAGAGGCAGAGTATGGCTGGGCCACTCCAGTATGTGAATGGGGTTTGGGCAGGAGTGCCCGGTCACAGGATGGGCCTGAGAAATTCTGTGGGTGTGGTTAAATGTATCCAGGGCACCGGAACTGAAATGTAGGTAAGTATGGCAGTGGGATGTCCTCAAAAGGGGTAAAAGATACCAATAAAACTTGACATGTGTACTTACTCTACCCAAGGTTTGGAAAGAGTTTGGCAACTGGTTCAAATATACCTAGAGCAAAGGACATCATCTGCAAATCCAAAGTACCCATTCCGATTTTCCCTTTAATCATACTGTACTACCCAAATCTCATTGCTGCGTTGCAGACTACTGGCTCCATGTTCTAGCACGCCATCAGTGGGGTTCCCAGTGTTCCTTTTTCATTGCGGCTCAGAACAGCAAAGACGAACCAATGACAGCACAGGGACACAACTGCCTGCATACAAATCTCATGGCACAGCCTAGCGAGGGGACCTTGGGAGCTTGCCATGGCCCACTGTGCTCACCTGTAGCATCTTGCTTTGTGATGAAAGACTCCATAGAGGGAACAGGAGCAGGCCGAGGTAATCTCCGCGCAATGCAGATCAGACACGACTGGAAATCTGCCAAGGAGACACAAAGACATTGGTTAGCTTATTGTATAGGAAAATTAAATCTCTTTAGGCATATACCGGTACCTATATAACTGCCTTGTTTTTGGGAATGATATAGAAGGCTGCCTAAAGTGTATATTCTGGTCAGATAAATATGGTGATAAATATACCATTGAAAGTTCCTTTTTTATTTATTTTTTATAGGGTTCCATAACACCATCTGCTTCCTCCTAAAAATTAACCTTCTTACTCTACACAATAATCAATGGAAAGTTCTTCCTAATAAGCCTATCCTGGGAATCTTTTGAGTGGAGAGAACCTTAGCACATGTTACACATGTCTTTATGGCCACCAGCTATTGCTAGAGCCTGAAAGACCCCCTCGCTGATTTTCGACAAAGTAAAAAAAAACATACATTTTATAATGATCCTTGAGGAGCTAACAGGCCATCAGATTCGACACACAGGGAGGATTATTGAAAGAATGATAGACAAGGATATCCTATGTGACGGACTAGCCCCTATAACTTTTTGTTAATTATTTAAATGGCAGGCAGTCAACTCATGGTCCTAATCCCTCCCTCTTTGTTTTCTCTCTCTCCCTTTTTCTGCTCTCCCTTTCTTTTTTTTTTTTCAGCCCTCTTCCCTTTACTTCTTGCCCCGCTCCCCTATTCCACTACCTTCCGTAACTCCTCTCTAACTACTTCCACTTTCCTAACTCTTGCCTTACCTAACCCCGTTGTCCATCTCACCTGCCCTCTTTGCCCCCTCCAATCAAACTGCCTGCCCCCCCCCCCCCTTCCCATCCCACTACATCTTCTATGGTACAGCACCCAATGACCCCCTCTTAAACACCATCCATAGAACAATTTACCATCAAAGGGCCCTTCAAGGACCACCTGGCCTCTGTCTTATCTCCTTTTTCCTCCCTCTTCTTCTTACCCATCTCTCCTTCCCCCACCTTCCTACCTCCCCCTCTCGCAAACCTTAAACCCTTCCCTTTCCACTGCCTCTACTTTCCCAGACTCTCCCCTATAGCTAACCCCATTGCCCTACCCACCTCCCCTCCCACCCCACTATCTGCCCCCTTTCTCCCTTCCCATCCCGTTATCTTTTCTATGGGGTAACACCCAATAGCACCCTCTGTAGACCAATTTACCAACAAGTAGGCCTTTGAAAACCACCTCAATACCCCCTCTCTCTTGGAGACAACAGAACCTTAAATGTTGAAATCCTACATGCGTCTGTAGGGTGTTGCCATAGCTATTCTCTAGAATCATCTCTTATCTGGTTGTCATTGGTTGCAAACTCAGAATTCAGTAAAATCTTTGTGAAAGAGAATTTTTTGTTATCTGTCTTGTCATCAGCCCATAACAGGAAATTTGAGCTGAGAACATTTTTTTTCAGATCAACGGGTATTTTAATGTCATAAAAACATGGGAAAATAGGCATGATTTGCAGAAACGTACTGCAATTTTTTTTGTTTTGTTTGCCCCGTACACTTTAATGAGGCCAACTGAGCTCTGCCATCATCAGACTGCATCCGTTGTTTGCATTGGATCTCAATAGGACAAATTAATTGAGATGCTTGGCCAATCAGCCAATTGCCTGTATGCTCACAGGGATCAGTCGATTTAGTACCTGGAAGGAGGATGCTTTTGCTTAACTCTTTGTGATGTCATCACACTGCCATTGGAGTCCTCAGGACAAGGATGGATTTGAAGACCAACACAGGTACACATACCACAAGGACCAATCATACCACAAGGACCTGCTTTTCAGGGCCACCAGGTTCACTTTAATACACGCCACCATTTCCAAAAGAGTCAGGCAGGTGGACTCTTATAAAAGACCAGAATCTAAAGTAAATGGTTTCCGGAACTTCGAGGAGGGGGCACTGCGAAATGCGCTCAAATTTGAAGTGTTCCTTTAAGAACACATGCTACTCAGTTGACTGTTCTGGAAAATTACTGTGTATAAATGTCAAAGTCAGATTGCTAAATCAGCTCAAAAAAGATATCATGATATTTACTGTGGAAAGTACTAAACTGGTTGGTCAGGTATTTGTTTCCAGTCCTCTGAATGTTTATGCAGTCTCTGTAAATTAAAACACAAGCTAAAATGTCAGAAAATGTGTGCCATAGATCAACGACCTTCTCTTGCAAATTGGGTTACCTTGTGATCTGTATAGCTTCCCTCTAACCCAATTATATAACATTTGGAGCAAAATAACACGCTCCCCCCCCCCCATCCTGTTGCACAAGTGTGACACACATGCTGTATACTGCTTCTTATAAATGAAACCATCGGGTGCTGCTAAGTTTTTTAATGCTATTCATTTTAGAGTCAAATATGTTTTTATTGTTGTTAACAGAATAGGATAACATAAGTAGCGTTCAGATATCAATACCATAGGTTAATATAAAAGTATGTCACATTTCTAGTACACAATATGAACCATTGCTAACAAGAGCACCAACATCCCGTTACCTACCAAGAGCAGACGGGTAATAGCCTATTCGAGGAACAGTGAGGGCTAATATAGTTGAAGGGTATAACATATGACTGTGGGGTGAGAGGTTATAGATGTAGGAAGAGAGGAGGGAGAAGAAAAGTAGAGAGAAGAAGAGGGAGGGAAAGAAAGGACAGGGGTAAAGGTGGAGGGGGCTTGAGCAGACCTCGGTGCGACAAACCTGTATGGTGTAATCAGGATGCGTGTCCAGGTTGACCCTGGGGCATCCCAATGCTATTAATTGTAGACACTTGGGATATTCAGGGCAATTTCAGTGACTGACAATAATGCTAAGAGTTATTATTGTGGTCACTGGCACCAATAATGGGGGTTATTATTGCTGCGACCAATATCCATGCTGGGGGTCATTTTTGTAGCCACCGACACCAATGCTGGGAGTTACTATTACTGCCACTGACACCAATGATGGGGTTTATTTTACTCCTAATTTCTCTTCAGCAAGGGGAAGGAGGTCCAGATTCCTCTATATAGATCTTTATATCAGTAGAGGGATCACCAGCAGGAGGAAGGAGGTCCTGATCCCTTTACATAGAACTTTATATGACTAGAGGGGTCACCAGCAGGAGGAAAGAGGTCCTGATTCCTCTATATAGATCTTTATATCAGTAGAGGGATCACCAGCAGGAGGAAGGAGGTCCTGATCCCTTTACATAGAACTTTATATGACTAGAGGGGTCACCAGCAGGAGGAAAGAGGTCCTGATTCCTCTATATAGATCTTTATATCACTAGAGGGATCACCAGCAGGAGGAAGGAGGTCCTTATTCCTCTATATAAATCTTTATATCACTAGAGGGGTCACCAGCAGGAGGAAGGAGGTCCTGATACCTCTATATAGAGCTTTATATCACTAGAGGGGTCACCAGCAGGAGGAAGGAGGTCCTGATTCCTCTATATAGAGCTTTATATCACTAGAGGGATCACCAGCAGGAGGAAGGAGGTCCTTATTCCTCTATATAGATCTTTATATCACTAGAGGGATCACCAGCAGGAGGAAGGAGGTCCTGATTCCTCTATATAGATCTTTATATCACTAGAGGGATCACCAGCAGGAGGAAGGAGGTCCTGATTCCTCTATATAGATCTTTATATCACTAGAGGGGTCACCAGCAGGTGAAGGAGATCCTGATTCCTCTATATAGATCTTGATATCACTAGAGGGGTCACCAGCAGGAGGAAGGAGGTCCTTATTCCTCTATATAGAGCTTTATATCACTAGAGGGGTCACCAGCAGGAGGAAGGAGGTCCTGATTCCTCTATATAAATCTTTATATCACTAGAGGGGTCACCAGCAGGTGAAGGAGATCCTGATTCCTCTATATAGATCTTTATATCACTAGAGGGGTCACCAGCAGGAGGAAGGAGGTCCTTATTCCTCTATATAGAGCTTTATATCACTAGAGGGGTCACCAGCAGGAGGAAGGAGGTCCTTATTCCTCTATATAGAGCTTTATATCACTAGAGGGATCACCAGCAGGAGGAAGGAGGTCCTGATTCCTCCATATAGATCTTTATATCTCTAGAGGGGTCACCAGCAGGAGGAAGGAGGTCCTGATTCCTCTATATAGATCTTTAAATCTCTAGAGGAGTCACCAGCAGGAGGAGCTTTAGTTAGACCTCATTTAGAATACTGCGTCCCGTTTTGAAGACCCCACTTAGAAAAATAAATTGAGAAGATAGAACAAGTCCAGAGATAGCCAGCAAAAATGGTGAAAGGTCTGAGGGATAAAACATATTGGGAGAGACTTCAGGAACCTCATATGTACACCATGAAGGTAAAAAGAAGGAAGATGGTGGGCAAGAAGGAAACCTTTAAGTACATAAAAGTCAAGGAAGGGCAGTATTTTCAGTAATAAGCGAAGATTAAGAACACAGGGACATGACCTCAAACTAGCAGGAGGAACATTCAAAACTAATCTTAGAAAGTATTATTTAACTGAAAGAGTAGTTAAGGCTGGTACCAGACTTCCCAAGAGGTAGTGAGTCAGTCAACAGTGAATTTATACATGCGTGGGACAAACATAGATCTATATACAGAAAAAAATGTTTTACAAAAAAATCAATAAAGGGGGTAGAGTTGATGGACCATTTGGTCTTTTTCACTCTGGTACGTGTATATCACTAGTATAAAAACGAGAGATGCTCACATCTCCAGGCTGCTGCGATAATTCATATCCGCAGCACCTGCGTATCCTCCGCCCAGGATCAGACCTCCAATTACTGCCCATTATCCCTGATAATTGCTTCCACCGATCTAATGGACAGCAAAGCCAAGGCCTGTCTCTCTGGCAGTGCGGCTTCACATTCTCCGCTATGACTTGTTTTTCTAGAAATTCTGATGTTATATAACTGCTGGCCTGTAGTAACCTCAGACTATTCTGTAACTGTACAATGCTTCTGTACTGCACAGAGATCCCTTGCGATCGCCGCCAATTCAAACACCACACAGGAAGTGGTGCAGTCTTTCCTCAATGCCATAATTAAAAAGGAAACGCAACAGATTTTTTTCAGTATGAAGGAGGATGTCCATAGGGGCTGACGAATCCCTTCCCCCCCCCCCTGTAATATCTTTTAAAGGACTTATATTTCTGTCCATCCAGTCGTGAGGTTTACACAGCTCTGTCATGCAGCCAGTTATTTAACACATATAGATCTTAACCTTCACCCAACCTGTGACTGGACAGTGAGAGTGAGCTTAATTGCTTAACTACAAAAAAAACAAAACAAAGTGAGGCCACCAATGATTGGGGGGGGGGGGCATTCTTCCCTGGGGGCCAAATTTCCACTGACACCAATGATTTGAGGGGCTATTCTCTCCCGGGGTGCAATATCCCACTGACACCAATAATTTGAGGGGCTATTCTCCTCTAAGGTTCACTATCCCACTGACACCAAAGATTTGAGGTTGTTATTCTCCCCTGGGGCACATTATTCTTCTGACACTAATCGTCTGGGGAAGCCATTCTCCACTGGGGCCCACTATTTTACTGACACTGATCATTTGGAGGGACATTCTCCCTTAGGGGACAATTTCCCTCCACACTAACAAATTGGGAGCCATTCTCTCTTGTGGCCCACTATTCCACTGACACCAATTATTTTTTCCCTCGGGGCTTTAATACCACTGACACCAATGATTTGAAGGACTATTTTTTCTTGGAGTTCACTATCGGACTGACACCAAAGATTTGGGGAGCTATTCTCCCCAACATCAATTAATTTTTGAGAAGGGGGCATTCTTTCCTGAGGGCCAATATCCCGCTGACACCAGTGATTTGAGGGACTATTTTGACAAGGGGGCTTCAATCCCACTGAAACCAATTATTTGAAGTACTTTTCTTTCCTGGGATTCACTATCCCAATGACACCAATGATTTGAGGGGGCATTCTTCTCTGGGGGCCACTATCCCCCTGACACTAATAATTTGGGGGCTGTTATGGGTCCACTATTCCACTGACACCAATGATATGAGGATCTGTTTTTCCCTGGGGGCTTCAATCCCACTCCAACAAATGGTTTGAATGACTTATTCTCCTGGTGTTAACTATCTGACTGACACCAATGATTTGTGGAGCTACTCTACCCCAGTGCCACTATCCCACTGACCGTATTGATTGTTTTTTTTGTGGGGGGGGGGGTGACTTTCTTCCCTGGGAGCCAATATCCCATTGACACCAATGATTTGAAGGGGCTATCCCCCACTGGAGCCCACTTTTTCAATGACACCAATGATTTGGATGGGCATTCTGCCCTCTAGGCCAATATTCACCTGACACTGATAATTTGGGTGCCATTCTCGCCTGGGGCCCTCTATTCCACTGATTTGAAAAACAATTTTTCCTGGTATTCACTAGTATCCCACTGACCCCAATGATTTTAGGCGTTGTTAATCCCTTGGGCCCACTGTTCAACTGAAACCAATGATTTGAGGGGCTTTTCCCTCCCTAAGGTTTACTATCCCACTGGCACCAGTGATTTGGGAGAGATATTCTTTACTGGACCTACTATTTCACTGACTCAATGATTTGGAGGGTCTTTTTCCCCTGGAGGCCAATATCCCCCTGACACATGATGGGGGTGGCCGTTCTCCCTTGGTGCCCACTATTCCACTAAGACCACCAAGTAGATGGTCTATTTTTCCCTGTTGGCCACTCGCCCACTGACAGCAATGAATTGGAGGGGCAATCTCCCCTTTGTTTCAATATCACCCTTACACAAATAATTTGTGGGCTGTTTTACCCTGGGGCCGACTATTCCACTGACAGCAATGATTTTAATTACTTTTTTTTTACTGGTGTATCCGATCTACGGCAATAATTTGGAGAGCTATACTATCCTAGTGGCCAATGTTCCACTGGTACTATCTTTTTTCTTTTTTATGGGGGGGGGGGGGAGGGGGAGTTCTCCCCTGGGGGCCAATTTCACCCGACACTAAGAATTTGGAGGCCACTGATCATGGGACCCACCCATTCAACTAAAACAAATAATTTAAAAGTGCTATTCCCCCCTGGGGTTTCTTATCCCACTAACACCAAAGACTCGGGGGGGGGGGGGGTTATTCTCTCTTGGGGCCCACTATTGCACTGACACCAATGATCTGAAGGACTGTTTTTTTCATGGTGTTCACTATCCCACTGACACCAATAATTTGAGGAGCTATTCCTCCCCGGGGCCCACCATTCAACTGAAACCAATAGTTTAAAGAGGGTCTTCTCCCCTGGGGTTTACTATCCCAATAACGTCGAAGACTAGGGGGCGTTATTCTTTTCTAGGGCCTACTATCCCACTAACACCAATGATCTGAAGGATTATTTCTTTCCTGGTGTTCACTATCCCGCTGACACCAATGATTTGAGGAGCTATTTCTCTCTGGGGCCCACTATTCCACTGACACCAATGATTTTAATTACTTTTTTTTCCCTGGTGTTCACTATCCGACCTATGGCAATAATTTGGAGAGCTATACTGTCCTAGTGGCCACTCTTCCACTGGTACTATTTTATTTTATTTTTTTATTGGGGGGGGGGGTGGTGAGTCTCCCCTGGGGGCCAATATCACCCCGACACTAATAATTTGGAGGCCATTGATCCTGGGACCCACCCAGTCAACTATAACAAATAATTTAAAAGGTGCTATTCCCCCCTGGGGTTTACTATCCCAATAACGTCGAAGACTAGGGGGCGTTATTCTTTTCTAGGGCCTACTATCCCACTAACACCAATGATCTGAAGGACTATTTCTTTCCTGGTGTTCACTATCCCGCTGACACCAATGATTTGAGGAGCTATTTCTCTCTGGGGCCCACTATTCCACTGACACCAATGATTTTAATTACTTTTTTTTTCCCTGGTGTTCACTATCCGACCTACGGCAATAATTTGGAGAGCTATACTGTCCTAGTGGCCACTCTTCCACTGGTACTATTTTATTTTATTTTTTTATTGGGGGGGGGGGTGAGTCTCCCCCGGGGGCCAATATCACCCCGACACTAATAATTTGGAGGCCATTGATCCTGGGACCCACCCAGTCAACTATAACCAATAATTTAAAGGTGCTATTCCCCCCTGGGGTTTACTAGCCCGCTAACACCAAAGACTTGGGGGGGGGTGGTTATTCTCTCTTGGGGCCCACTTTTGCACTGACACCAATGATCTGAAGGACTATTTCTTTCCTGGTGTTCACTATCCCACCTGCTCTTCTTCCCTGGGGTTTACTATCCCAATAACGTCAAAGACGTGGGGGCATTATTCTTTTCTGGGGCCCACTATCCCACTGACACCAATGATTTTAGGGAGCCATTCTTCACTGGGGCCTACTATTTCACTGACACCAATGATTTTAGGGAGCCATTCTTCATTGGGGCCTACTATTTCACTGACACCAATGTTTTGGAATGGCATTCTCCCATGAGAGGTAACATCCTCCTGACACCAATGATTTGGAAGGGCATTCTTCCCTGGGGACGAATATCCTCCTGACAGCAATGATTGGGGGCAGGGGTTGCGATCTCCCCTGGTGCCTACTCTTCCACAGACACCAATATTTTGAGGGTCTATTTTCCCCTGGCTGCCTCATTCTCACTGACACCAATGATTTGGGGAGCTATTCCTCCCTGGTGGCCACTATCCCACTGACCCCAGGGAATTGAGGGTCTATATTCTTGGCTTCCCATGCTTTTATTGTATACGAGTATAAACTTTTTCCTTTTACTGTTTTGGCACAGAAGGTTTTGGAAGAATTTACTGGGCCCTGGTCTCACCAAGGTTGAGAACCACTTGGAGAACATGAGTGATTCACTGACGGACGTCACTTGTTGCCTGAAATAGCTCTGATTTTCCAGTCACAATGGTTTAGACCAAAACACATATGTACTTAAGCTTACACGAAAGCTTGGATCTCCGGCTCCCTTTTCTCCTATATGACTTGAACAGACTTGTCCCTGCTCCGTGGGTTTGTTGATAAAGGGTTTGATTTAGAATGACACTTGTATTCAAACTCTACATACTTCCAAGAAATACATTTCTCTCCAGCCTGGCTCAGCACAAACACTTAGCTCGTACGTTTAATGGACTTGTTCGCTTTCAGCCTTAGAAGCCTGTGCGAAGCCTCGGAGGACATTTGAGGACACGCGCCGATTTATAAAACATAAAAAGGCTCAAGACACAACAGAAGACGCGGTCTAAAATATACATAAGCCACCTAAGAATTCTCAGTGAAAAAAAAAAAAAAAAGCAAAGGCGCTCCAAGCGTAAACAAATAAGAAGAATAAAATTGGGAACCGGAGGCCTTCTTCAAGGGCCTGAGAACTCCTACCACCAGTTGAGGCCAGGTGCCATCATTGCACATCACATACAATACAAATCAGGACAACATTGTCAAACATTGTAGTTAATGGACGCTAGCTGCCCTGTTAATCTTATGCGCCTATTGGGAATTCTGCATGCCAACATGCCAGCCAGGTGCTCTCAACAAAAAGTCAAGCATCCGGGAGGAAAAAAAAAGAGGCAGAGGGTCCACCTACCTTCTCCTTCTTCTTTAAAGGATTTGGGTTGAGACACAGTGAAGCACTGCATCAGCTCGTACCGTTGCCGGGCCTCCTGGTTCTCCGTTCCCACATCGTCTGGAGGCCGGATCAGCATTCTACAGTTTAATGTATGGCTGTTCCGTCGGTTGGCTTCCTGGGACCAAGGGCCACCATTCACTGGAGACAAGAAAACAAAAATAGAGTCATAAAAATATATATATCATAAAAAACTGTTTTCAAAACTACACACCATTCACTAATCTAAAGCTGGCGGCCGGCCTTCCCTTTCCCCAGTCTGTACAGGTTCTTCTCCCGTACTGAAATGGCTTACTCTGATTTCACTGCACACTGTGAGCTTCTCACAATTTGCATTAGAATGTTGGCAGGTGGGGTTAAGCTTACTGGTCAGTAGGTGGCTCTGTTCCTACCCTGTTTCCCCGAAAATAAGACCTAGCGTGATTGTCGGTGATGGCTGCAATATAAGCCCTACCCCCCAAATAAGCCCTAGTTAAAGTCCTTGTAGGTCTTATTTTCAGGGTAGGGCTTATTTTTGGGGAAACAGGGTAGGGCTTATTTGGGGGGTAGGGCTTATATTGCAGCCATCACTGACAATCACGCTAGGTCTTATTTTCGGGGAAACAGGGTAGTATAGTATAGTATAGGGAAATGGTAATTGGGTGTTAGGCCCCTTTTAAGGAAAACTTTCCTCTAATGATGTAATGGGTGGAGTTAATGCCCATAGAAGTGCCAGGATGGGAGGTGCCTAGTAGCCACTGTCAAAGGGCCCTTACCAGGCAAAGTGGTTCAGAACTCAGTAGGAACATCTGTAGTCACCCTGACTGGTTTTATGGTCTACTACGGGTCATGAGTGGGGTGTAAAAGGCCTTTAAGGCTCTGATGTGAGTACTAGTACACCTAGGATTGAGTGTGCCATCTGGGAGTGTGGCCGTCTGGGCAAATCTATGGAGGGGACTTTGAAAGAGATTGGTATACTAATGAGGGCGCCTTGATTACACTCGATGGTGGAAGCTGAATGGTTGGAGTATACATGGTGGAAGTGGTCCCATCTTTGTGGTGCTCCCAAGGAGAGGCGGTACAAAGGTACTCTGTGGTGCTCTCAAAGTGCAAAGGTAAGATGGCTTTCAAATGATGTACTGGTGTTCTGCACCTGAACGAGACCTACAGAATTTCAGCTTCTGTGCATGGTGTTCTGTGCCAAAGGATTCAGAGGATCAGGGGTGCAATGCCAGACTCCTGAAGACAAACCCTGCAGCTTTCAGCCTGTACCTCAATGCGGGCTGACTGTTTACAAGCTGAAGGGCTTGTGAATGAACTACGAGTACGCTCATCAGCGACGGACCAAATGGTAAACGTATCCTTAAAGGAGTAGTTTTTTTGGCCATACTTCTCATAGGGATCAGAGTAGTGCAGTTCGTTCTGCACTCCTGTGACCCATTTTCAGCCGACAGTGGGCTAAAGCCCGCTGTTGGCTGATGTCACTCAGCCAGTCCAGGCTCAGGAGAGATCCCCACCATACAGTTGGGATCCACTCAGATCAGTGTTTCTCAACTCCAGTCCTCAAGGCGCCCCAACAGGTCATGTGTTCAGGCCTTCCATTATTTTGCACAGGTGATTTGATCAGTTTCACTGCCTTAGTAATTACCACAGCTGTTTCATCTGAGGGAAATCCTGAAAACACGACCTGTTGGGGCGCCTTTAGGACTGGAGTTGAGAAACACTGACCCAGATGCCTGGACTGGCAGCTGGCTCAGCCTCTCAACGAGCCAGCCCCTCCCGCCCCCTCCGCACCAGTGAGCACTGGAGGGGAGAGCAGAGAGCCGCTGACTGACAGTCACGGAGGGAGAGAACTGGAGGGGGAGAACTGAGGGATCAGCGGTTATATAAAAAGTGGTTCTGGACAGCCGCACTCCGAATATGCCTTTTATTCAAAAACTACACACAAAAATACATGCCACAGCAGAACAAAAGAGCTAACGTGTTTCACACTATATGTAGTGTTTAATCATAGAGGGATCAGCGGTGTTGGAGCACTCAGTTCCCACTGCAGAGATGGAAGGGGACAGATGCAGAAATTGGATCGATGCTGCATCCACCTAGGTAACTATTTGTTTTTAGGCAATCCCAATCCCGTAAGCCTCTTTTAAGGCCTACAGCCAGGAATATCATGAGCATAAGGGTGACAGAATATAGCGAAGGGTTCCATCTACAGCAGGTGGGTAGCTGTCCTACTCCTATCCAAGAAGAAGTGGGGCCGGGACTGGTTACAGTTTGGCGCCAAACTAGCCAATCATGAGCCCCCTTACAAGAAGCTTCAGCAAGTCACATGGAGCTAGGGTTGCCACCTGTCCGGGTGAACCCGGACAATCCGGGTTCTGAATCAAGTATCTGGGTTTCAGTCCACCTGAAACCTGGACACATTATTCAGGCAAGAATGTGGCTCTGAACAGGGGCTGACAGGAGGGTGAGTGGGCACTATGTGCGCCACATTACTATTCTCTTTAGAGCTCCCAAAGGTGTCCTAGGTCTATTATCCTATATTGTAGTGATGGTGAACCTTGGCACCCCAGATGTTTTGGAACTACATTTCCCATGATGCTCAACTACACTACAGAGTGCATGAGCATCATGGGAAATGTAGTTCCAAAACATCTGGGGTGCCAAGGTTCGCCATCACTGCTATAGTGTATACTAAAAAAAAAAAATTTTCTACTGTGCGCCGCTAAAGTGTTCAGGTTTGGCTTGGAGAAAAAAATGGCAAACCCTAGATAGAGCCCACCTCATTTCCTGGCTGGAGGACATCGAGCATCATCTAGCCCCCCCTTTCAGTCATGGAGGCCCACTCCTCCAGACTGACATCCACCCTTGAAGGCAATTTTGATATTTGCATAATTCTTTCCCACTGCTGGGATGAGGGCTCTTGAGAGCAGTCCCTAGGCAGAGTGTTGTGAAGTGATGTACAGCACCCTGCTGGCCCCTCCCACCCGCCAGCCATGATCCGCCCGCCTAGCATAGAGAAGCACAGAGACAGAGTGATGACATCACCGGCTCTAAGATAAAGTATGCAATGAAAATGGAAAGGTTTTTTTTCCAAAAAATGAGGGGGGGGGGGAGGAACCGGGAAAAGATAAGCGCATTGAACACACTTGCCACGTACAGCAAGTGGCAAGTGAAGGACAAAGCCTGTGCTCAGGAATCAGTGTAGAGGAGACGGTTTTGCACTCAGCTGCTATGCCAACAGAAACACAAAAGACATACGATGTATATATAGAAGTCCAAAAGGAGGCTGACGCCTTGGGCTTAGTCATACTTGCAGTCATATGAAGCACATTATAAATCGTATGACGGCTAGATGCACACTGTACAGCTTGTGCACTTACGATTAATATTCCAGTTGTCATGACAGCTTAGTTCTCCTCTACTGAGTGTGAGTGGTGCAGAGCGTAGACAGCAATGTGTGGGACATAGGGGGTCATCTACTCCTAGGTTACCTCCTGGTCGCCCAGTTTTTTGCCCAGTTTTTTTTTTTTTGTAGTATTTCACTCTCTTACTCTGCAGAGCAGTGGAGCACAGTCTATACAAAAAGGATTTCTCTTGGTGGCCACTCCTGCATTATACTGACACTCACTGGTTTTTATTGATCACGCTGCAATGGCACTTAAGGCATGCTGAAATGGCAAACAATAATGCTGACTGAGAGGTAACTTGGGCATGCTCTAAGTCAGTGGTCTCCAAACTGTGACCTGGGGGCCAGATGCGTTCCTACATATAGTGGGACCATTCAGAACTAACATAGCCACCCTCTAAAGGGAAGTCAGATCACAATAGTAAAAAAGAAAATAAAGAATCTGGAGATTTGGAGGCAACTGAGAGCAATAGAAGGCATTTCTATTGAGTTAAGACTACACAGGTGAATAAGATATTTAGAATTTCAGGTCACTTTGAGGCATGCTAAAATGACATACAATAAAATGACAGACACATCACTTTGGCATACTTTAAGTGAACCATGAGTCTAATGCCGCGTACACACGAGCGGACTTTTCGACCGGGCTGGTCCGACGGACCGAATCCGGCGGACAATCCGACCATGTGTGGGCTCCATCGGACCTGCAACGGACTTTTTCATTGAAAATCTGATGGACTTTAGATTGGGAACATGTTTCAAATTTGTCCGACGGACTCAAGTCCGGTCGAAAAATTTGCTCGTCTGTATGCTAGTCCGACGGACGAAAACCGACGCTAGGGCAGCTATTGGCTACTGGCTATCAAGTTCCTTATTTTAGTCCGGTCGTACATCATCACGTACGAATCCGTCGGACTTTGGTGTGATCGTGTGTAGGCAAGTCTGTTCGTTCGAAAGTCTGTCAGAAGTCCTTCAAAAATTCGTTGAAAATCCGTCAGAAAGACTGTAGGACCTTTGTTGCCGAAAAGTCCACCTGTGTGTACAGGGCATTAGACCTTAAATGCACTGGAAAAAATAAATCCCTAGAAAAAGGATGTTGCTCACAATGGAGCTCTACTGAATGATGGCTACCATCCCTGAGAGGCGAAAGGTGCCAGTGAGCAATTTCCCCAGGGCAGCCTCCACCTATAATAGAAAGATCAGTACTGGACCCATATAGAACTCAATTACCAGTGTTGGGTTCCTCTAGAACTCTACTATCAGTGATGGGTTTATCTGGAATGAAATTATGAGTGTTGGGTCCATCTATAACTTAGTTATCAGTGCTGGGTTCTTCTAGAACTAAATTATCAGTGTTGGGTCCATCTAGAACTCCATCAGTGTTGGGTTCATCTAGAAATCAGTTATGATGGTTGGGTTCAATTAGAAGTCAATGACCAGATTTGAGTTAATTTAGAACCCAATTATTAGTGTTGGGTTCATCTAGAATTCAATAATGAGTGTTGGGTCCATCCAGAACTCAATTATCAGTGTTTGGTTTATCTTATGCCGCGTACACACGACCGGTTTTGCCGTCGGAATAAACTCCGAAGGTTTCTCCGACGGAACTCCAACGGAATTCCATTCAAGCGGTCTTGCCTACACACGGTCAACCCAAAGTACGACCGTCCAGAACGAGGTGACGTACAACACTTACGACGGGACTAGAAAAAGGAAGTTCAATAGCCAGTAGCCAATAGCTTCCGTCTCGTACTTAATTCACAGCAGGCGTAGTTTTTGGTCCATCGGAACAGCATACAGAAGATCGGGTTTCCCGATAGGAATTGGTTCCATCGGAAATACTTAGAACATGTTCCATTTCTAGGTCCGTCAGAATTTTCGAAATAAGAAGTCCGATGAGGCCTACACACGATCGGAATAGACGATGAAAAGCTTCTGTCGGACTTTTTCTGTCGGACATTCCGCTCGTGTGTACGTGGCTTTAAACTCAATTATCATTGTTGAGTTCATATAGAACTCAATCATCAGTGTTGGGTTAATCTTTTAATGCAATTATGAGTGTTGGATTCATCTAGAACTCAATTATCAGTGTTGGGTTAATCTAGAATTCATTTATGAGTGTCAGGTTCATCTAGAACTTAATTATGAGTATTGGGTTCATCTGGAATTCAATTGTCAGTGTTGGGTTCATCTAGAATTCAATTGTCAATGTTGGATGCATCTAGAACTCAGTTGTCAGGGTAAGGTTCATCCAGAATTCAATTATCAGTGTTGGGTTAATCTAGAACTCGATTATCGGTGTTGGGTTCATTTAGAACTCAATTATGAGTGTTGTGTTCATATAGAACCCAATTCTGAGTGTTGGATTCATCTAGAATTAATTTATGAGTATTGGGTACATCTAGAACTCAATTATCAGTGTTGGGTTCATCTAGAATTCATCAATCAGTGCTGGGTTCATATAGAACTCGATTATCAGTGTTGGGTTAATCTAGAACTCATTTATGAGCATTGGGTCCATCTAGAATGCAGTTGTCAGTGTTGGGTTCACTTAGAACTCAATTATCAGTGATTGGTTCATCTAGAACTCCATTATCAGTGTTGAGCTGAATGACTCCCCCTGGACAAGGTACTGTACATGCAGATCATTCTATATAATATTATGGAACAGGTTCATTGCTTGTTCATACCATACACATATTGTGGTGTGTAGGAAAACCCAGCTCGACGAACATGGTGTGAACAAGCCCCCAATGTCTGTGAGTTATATCCCTGGACAGCATTGGGTCCATTACCTAGAGATTTGGGGAGCAGATTTTTGACAAACTCGTCGTGGTCCCCCACATGCAGAATGCTGTAAATGCTGTCCTTCATCAGCTCCTCCTGCTTGTAGCCCAGGTAGTTGGTGACATTTTCTGACACGAACACAATGCGGCCTTCCTGGTTCACGACGAAGAAAAAGCCGTCCAGAGCCTGTTGGACAAAAAAAATGAGGGAAAGTTTGTCATTCCGTTCACAAATACTGTATGTATAGAACAGTCCTCAGCCCTAGACAGAAAATGTAATATGTCATTTACAGTAGGAAACCAAAGTCAGCTGCATATTCCAACTATGTCTACAGAAGACCAGGATAATGTGTGGTGTTGTCCCATGCTAGTACCACCAGCATGTAATGGGTTGATGAAATTGTACATCGCTTATCAGAGCTACAAAAAATAAGACCCATATCCACTTCTAACTCTATAAAGTGGACCTTGTACTATTCCAATTGTTAATCATTTTTGGAGACCAGAAGTTCACCTATTTGGAGGGTTGGGGAGGTCATTCTGAATTCCAAGAGTTATCTTTATTGCCAACTTAGTCCAGCTTGGCACGATGTAATTATCCATTTCTTATACCTGGAGGGCTTCTGAAGATGTGGAAAACTAATATGAACAGCTTCCCCTTTGCACATTGACTACAGGGGGTCACTGGCTGGACACTACCATCATTAATAAAATACCTTGTATCTTTTTCAGTGAATACAAGGCGTTTCTTGATTGGATGAGGGTAGGTCATGATGTCACTTGCCCCTCCTCTCTACCACTCAGAGAACATCTTGTATACATTAAAAAAAAAAAACACAAGGCGATTTCTCAATGGTGGTGGCTCAGAGCGAGCGCACCCGCCCCGCCCCCCCCCCCGGTCAGTGTGTGTAGAAGTGAAACCGCTTACACAGGACACAGAAAATCACGGCTATTGTTGGAGGGGAGCGCGTGGGGCTATAGTTCTGGTGCTCGGCTACAGGATTTAGTTTGGACTCGCAGGACACCGGGATTTGAACAAAATCCCGGGACGATCCCAGCGAATTCAGGGCGGTTGGGAGGTATGTTGCCTCACCCCTCTGGCGGTCAGCACCCCCATAGCGACGCCACTGGTATGTAGGGCAAGTTACTACAGTGGCTTTCAGCATCAGGTATAAGATTTGGATAATGACCATGCCAAGCTGGACCAATGTAAGATAATGAAAGTGTATTTGACAGTACCTATTCCCATACATACAGGTTTCATAAGGGAAAATCTGAATAATCAACAATGTCCACAGGCCTAAAGTAGGGGATTATGGTTATACATAAAGTTTCTCGCAAGCATATTCTAGTACAGTTTGGCTAATACACTTCACTCTGGGCATTCAGAGATTGCAGCCAGCAGTCGCTCACTATTAGAAGCAGTCTGTTGCTGCATAGCTTTAAGGGGGGGGGTCTGTATCTGGTCCAAAAAAAAAAGAAAAGAAGGAATTGTTTGGGGGTTTATGGTGACTTCCAACAAAAAAAATGCAGATTTTAATGTGTGCGAAAAATAATAAAAATAAGTAATAATAATAATAATAAGGTGAATAATATTATGTGGTTAAGGGGCAGAAAAATGTGGCTCAACCATGTGCTTTTACCACCTCCCAACCGCCAAGTGTAGATGAGGCTATTTTGAATTTTCAGTGCATTTTCAATTGTAATGTGTGTTTTTGACAAAATGCACAAATGATGCGGCAAGAAAGATTTTCTCAGCAACTCAATGCACTGCCGTAAAAAGCTTTATAGGTTATAATGTTAACTAGTTATGATACGCTTTTAGCACACTGTGGCCTTGCTTTATTGCACATATACAGCGTGATGTTGGGAATGGGCCCTAAAAGGCATAATGTGCGCAACCGAGAAGTCCCCAAAACAAAAGAAAATCAAGAGTAGGCCTTTTGGCTTAACCATGTGGGCCCCTGGAAGACAAAAAGGTCCGGGGACTCGAGTGGGTAAGCCAACAAGTCTATGACAGTATAGGTGGTGTGCCTGGAAAGGGTTAAGGGCGCCCTCGTGCCTCTCTCCGCCTAGATGCGCAGGCCCTGATGATGTAGCGCTCACAGCTGTTCATGGCGTTCCTCCATTGCTACGAGATGGGCCTTGTTGTGCTGCCAGCACACATCCTTGTTATGTCACGGCAGGGAACAGCCTGGAAAGCCGAGCATGCTACCCTTCCAGGCCTCCAATCAGCAATGCTGGCTCTTTGACTGGCCCCGGGCCTAATACAACAGCATCTAATGTAGCACGGTAATTATTAACAAGTACTATAGCCAAAACAGGAAATATGAAAACCACGCTCAACTGTGAAAAGAAATCTCTGACATCCACTCCCAGCACACACAGGGCAGGCCCAGGCCAGCGGATTCCTCCCATTAACTCTGTGGCAGCCATATTGCTAATAACGGCCGGCTCTGTGTGGCCTAGGCAAACTTTGATCCTCAATAACCTTGATGTGGCCACCACACTCCCTGCACACATAGGGCAGACCCGGGCCAGCAGATTCCCACCGTTAACTCTACGGCGGCCATACTGCTAATGACGATCTGCTCTGTGTGGCCCAAACCAGCTGTGGCCCTCATTAACCTTGATATGGCCACCACACTCCCAGCACACACAGGGCAGACCTGGGCCAGTGGGTTCCTCCCATTAACTCTGTGGCAGTCATATTGCTACTGACAGCCTGCTCTGCGTGGCCCTAGACAGCTATGGCCCTCATTAACCTTGATATGGCCACCACCCTCCCAGCACACACAGGGCAGGCCTGGGCCAGTGGGTTCCTTCCATTAACTCTGTAGCAGCCATATTGCTACTGACAGCCTGCTCTGTGTGGCCCTAGCCAGCTATGGCCATTAATTAATCTTGATATGTCCACCACACTCTCAGCACATGCATAGCAGTCCCAGGCCAGTGGTTTCCTCTTATTAACTCTGTGGTGGCCATATTACTCCTGATAGCCTGCTCTGTGTAACCTAGGCCAGCTATGGCCCTCATAAACCTTGATACGGCCACCACACTCCGTGCACACAAAGGGCAGGTCTGGGCCAGCGGATTCCTCCCATTAACTTAGTGGCAGCCATATTGCTACCAACAGCTTGCTTTGCCTAGGCCAGCTATGGTCCTCATTAAACTTGATATAGCCACCACACTCCCAGCACACACAGGGGAGACCTGGGCCAGCAGTGGATCTGAGTGCCCAATTGTCCTGTCCGAATACTGTCACATGAAAGTGAAGAGAAGGTCTTTACCCTGTGCAAGCTTTTACATACTGTATAGTCTGACAAGGACCCCACACAAGTGTTCAGGCAGACAAAAGGAGTAGTTGAGGCGAACAGCAAAAATACTAATCAGTGGGCGGGTTGGGTGCTTAGAGACTTTAGCCACTGTGGGTCATTCAACTTGTAGTATCTTCTCAAACACAAAATATCAGATTTGGGCTGCCTGAAGCCCAATGTTTGAGTCTGTGAAGGTTCATTTATCAAAGTCATGGTATAGCTCATAATAGTAAATTGCTTCTCAGCATGGGAGGGCAAGTTTTACAGGTCAAGACTGAGCATTTTTCTCGCACATTAATGAAAGATGATATTCTTTGGTAGACAGTGAGGTGGACATTTTAGACAGAGAGGAAATCTAGAGCATAAGAGGCACAAAAGAGGCCATCTATGCCATTAAAAACCATCCTTTGAGGTGGGGGCCTTTGACACCATCTGGCTTCCACATATAATGCTGTTTTAACATCTCTACCCCGGCATTGTGACAACAATTCACAACTTCAGCCATGTGCATCGAAGGATTAACACCTAAGAACCTAAGCAGTCTTCCTGACACCAAGGATGGGGTTATTTAACTAGATTCACACCCCCCATCCTGTTCTTGGACCTAACCTTTCCATGGTGGATCAAGGTGTTGGTGCCACCTGTGTGGGTGTAAATGCTGGGGTATGCTCCTGACACTCAATGGAAACAAAGAAGTGGCTTGGAGAAGCTAAGAAATGTCTTCACCATTACAGAACAAGTCTAGCTGAATTCAATCAACAATTATATAATAGTCACATTCCACTGGACTTGTTCCCTAACGATAAAGATGTTTTATAGCTTATTTAAGCCACCTTTTCAGTTCTAATGAGCGTCAGGTAGATACCGCAGAATTTATATCCACACAGGTTGCACTGACACTTTAGTCCAATCACCATAAATGTGTCATTCCACTCATCAGTACTGAGGAAGTGGCTTAGAGAGGCTACGAAAAAGTCTTCCACAATACAGAATAAGTCCAGTTGAATATGACCATCTTCCACTAGATCATATTCACAGTGAATCTAATGAATGTCATGTAGATATCCCAGAATTTATATCCACACAGGTAGCACTAACACCTAGTCTAATCACCATGGAATGTGGAAGTGGCTTGGAGAAGCTATGAAAAGTCTTCAACAAGTCCAGTTGAATTTCACCAACTTCATTTAGATAATAGTCACATTCCACTGAACTTGTTCCTGAACAACAAGGATATTTTGTAGCTTATTCAAGTCGCTTCTGCAGTTTTAATGACACTTTAGTCCAATCACAATGAAATGTGTTAATCCACTCATTAGTACTGAGGAAGTGTTTAGAGAGGCTACGAAAGGTCTTCCACGATACAGAACAAGTCCAGTTGAATGTCACCATCTACCACTAGATCAGTGTTTCTCAACTCCAGTCCTCAAGGCGCCCCAACAGGCCATGTTTTCAGGCTCTCCATTATTTTGCACAGGTGATTTGATCAGTTTATAAACAAAAAAGTCAGTGCTACTACCCATACATCACATAGAAAGCAGAGATCCCAGGTGCTCGATCCACAGTCGCTGGCTGAGTAGGTAAACGAGGAAAAGATGATCCGCACTCCAGTGATTGCTCTTAAGAAGTATAATATTTATTGACAAGCCACAGTGACCAAACGCAAAAAAGAACAGTTGACGCGTTTCAGCCTATAAGGCCTTAGTCATAACCAGTTTCACTGCCTTAGTAATTACCACAGCCGTTTCATCTAAGGGAAATCCTGAAAACATGACCCGTTGGGGCGCCTTGAGGACTGGAGTTGAGAAACACTGCACTAGATAATATTCACATTCCACTGGACTTGTTCTGTAACGTTAAAGATATTCTGTAGCTTATTCAAGCCGCTTCTCCAGCTCTGGGTGTCGAGAAGATACCCCAGAATTTATATCCACACAGGCAACATTAACACCTTCAGAGCTTGTTCAAACATGACTAAATTTCTAACGCTTGACAAACTCCTATAGCGTTAGCATGGGCTTTAGACTCGCTTAAATGAGCTTTAGTATGGGCGTTAGATTGGCGTTTTACAAGTGTTAATGATGAGTTAAAAATGCTCCCCAAATGTCCTATGGGCAGTTTTGAACCGTTTGATGAGCATTAAGGCACGTTAAAACTGCTCCACAAACGCCTGTTCCATTACACTTAATAAACTAATCTTAACACCCCGTAACCGCACCGCAACTGCCTGGTAATTGAAAGGCTTTAAATGCCTCCTGACTCGACCTGAGGTTTCAATTTTGAAGTGTGCTGTCCATTGTATCGGCGTTCAAGGGGGCGTTTTTAACTCCTCTCAAACGCTTGCTTTTAATGCCAGTGTGAAGTTAGCCTTATCCACTCACCATGAAATGTGTCATTCTCACTCATTAGAACTGAAGAAGTTGCTTGGAGAAGTTACGAAAGGTCTTTAACAATACAGAACAAGTCCAGTTGAATGCGATCAATTTCTACTAGATAATAATCACATTCCATTGGACTTATTCTGTAAAACTAATATATTTTTTCATATATCCAAGCCACTTCTAGCGAGTTCTAATGAGTGTCGGGATGAAACCCCAGAATTGATATCCACAGGGGTAGCACTAACACCTTAATCCAATCATATTTGTTAGAGGGCAGGGACAGTTAACCCATTAGCACCACATCCCTGGTAAATAAATACAAAAGGGAAAGGGGGTTGGGGTATAAATACCCCTGGGATTTTTAAGGTGCTTTTCAAAATTTTGTTGGGATAGGTCAGTAGAGAAGTATATTAACCTCAAAGAAAGAAAAGAAAAAGATCACTGTATGCAAATTGTCAAACTGACTAATAGATTTCTTATTTAATATCTTTAATGATTAAGAATAATAACAAAACACATCATCTAAGAACATGCACAATCTTGAACAAACATGGTCAGATAGTGACATAATTAAAATTTGAAACCACTTTGCGATACCAATCTCAACATGTTTCGCTCAATATCTGAGCTTCATCAGGAGTTTTTTGGTACAGGTGTGGCATACCAAGCCAAAACAGATTTAAAGGTGAATAGTAGACACATAAGTGGTGAACGTATATACAGTGCCGTGGCTCAAATGCCAATCAAAAGGATGCGTCTCACCCGTCAAGGGCCTCCCAAACCGTTTGTTTGGTCCACAGAGGGGCCCAAGCATAGAGTAACTTCTAGGTTGAATCAAGGGTACAAGTTCAAGGCTAAAAAAGCCATATGAACAAAGGCATAAAGGAGGACGATACTCCAGTTTCACCACACGGTGGCAGTCAAAAAGGACAACCCTTGAGAGCCAGATCAGAAAGATCCAAGTGTATGCTGCCCCATTAGACTGAGAGGTAGGGTGGATGTGTACGGAAGGGGAGAGCGGCATATACCTCCCCTTGCAGCCTCAGCGCCACTGTCATACCCCAACCCCCTTCACCTTAATCCAATCACCAAGAGTCATTCCAATTATTAGAACTAAAGAAGTTGTTTGGAGAAGCTACCAAAGGTCTTCAGCATTACAGAACAAGTCAATGTGAATGTGACCAACTACTACTAGCTGAACAATTTTTGAAGAGACCTTTAGGCCTCCCTTATGTTGGTAACAGTTGGCCTCTCTATATGTTAATGGTGAATAGTGTCTCAATCACATCAGAGGTCTGTCACCAACAATTTGCAGAGTGGGGCCTGGCTTTAAAGCCCAGTGTGGGCAAACAGACAAATATCTCTGAAATCATCAGTTCAGGTAAACTCTCTGTTGACCGCAGCCTCTGTGGGTCATACAATCTGTAGTCCCATCCGATTTGGCCTGCCCGAAGTTTGAAGTGAGGAAAATGTTTGAGATTAAGATGCCTTTAAGCCTCCCTTATGTCAGCGACAGTAGTGGCCTTTTTCTATGTTGCTGCGATTATTTTCACGGGCACATCAAGGGGCCTGTCAGCATCAAATTGCAGAGTGGGTCCTTCTTTTAAAGTGCAGTGTGGGCGGACAGACAAATATCTCTGAAAATATCGGTTCCTGCAAGTTCTCAGTTTAATGCACAGGAATGTACATTCCTTCTTCTACTAGTATAAAACAGGTTCGCTCTCAATGGCTCCTGCAGAGATCAAACAGTCAGCCTTCGTGGAGAACAGACAACGTGGCGTGTTTGAGAAGAATCAAGGTACATGTGGCGTGGCTGATAAAAAAAAACGCTTGATATGCATGCCCCACACGTGGCTAGACTGGGAGGCTGTATCAGAGCTGGCTGCTTTTATAGGAACATTTAATAGAAACTGTATAGGGCCCTACACGGGCAACGTAAAGGTTCTGTATGAAGGCAATTCCATCCACAAATGACCAGCATGGTTCATGGCAAAATTGCTCACATTATATTTTCTCTTTCTTTGGAGGAATCCAGTGGCAAGATAGACTATATGGCCAAATGTTTGTAAATGCCTGACCATCACACCTACTGATATGGCCAATGGTATGTGGACCCTTCCCCCCTTCAAATTATGGAGTTGAGGTGTTTCCAATGAAGGATACTGTTAATACTACAACATACAACAACCTTGCAGACCCTGTAACAACAGTTTGGTTAAAGGGATAGTTCACCTTTACAGAAAAAAATGTAGAGGTGAACACTGGACACCCTCCCCACCCCCCTCTGGTCCCCACGATCCTTAGTGGTCAGGGGACCCTCAGCCAGGCCAGCAGCCTTGGGATTTGAAATCTCTGTTCTTCCTCTACTCCGTCAGTGCTTCCAGGACAAACCAGATAGATTCTGATTGGTCAGCGATGTCAATTAACTTTTAGGCTATTTTTTGTTCCATCATGGCAGGACCGCTGCATAAAGTCATAGTTTGCCAAGTTGGGTGTGGAGGAACCTGAGAGCCCTGAGCTCAACCCTACTGAACACCTTTGGGCTGAATTGGAATGCCAATAGTGAGTCAGGGTTTCTTATCCAACATCCGTACCTGACCTCACAAAAGTTATATTGGCTGAATAAGCCTACACAGAGCCCTGACCTCAACCCGACTGAACACTGTTGGAATGCTAATTGTAACACAGGTCTTCTCATCCAACATCAGTACCTGACCTCAACCATACGGAACACCATTGGGGTGAATTGGAACACCAACTGTGACTCAGGTCTTCTTATCCAACACAGATACCTGACCTCAACCCTACTGAACACCTTTGGGATGAATTGGAACGCCAAATGTGAACCAAGGCTTCTCACCCAACATCTGTACCAGACCTCAACCCTACTGAACACCTTTGGGATGAATTACAACACCAATAAAGGACCAGGTTTTCTCATCCCACATCAGTACCTGACCTCACAAATGTTTCTTTGGCTGAATAGGCCTACAGAGAGCCACGAACCTCAACCCTACTGAACACCTTTGAGATTAAATGGAATGCCAATAGTGAACCAAGGCTTCTCACCCAACATCTGTTACAGACCTCAACCCTACTGAACACCTTTGCGATGAATTACAACACCAATAAAGGACCAGGTGTTCTCATCCCACATCAGTACCTGACCTCACAAATGTTCTTTTGGCTAAAAAAGGCCTACACAGTGCCATGACCTCAACCCTACTGAACACCTTTGGGATGAAATGGGATGGCAATCGTGACTTATGTCTTCTCATCTAACACAGATTTCTGACCTCAACCATAACTGAAGACCTTTGGGATGAACTGGAATACGAATAGTGGACCAGGTTTTTTTCATCCAACAGTACTTGCCCTCACAAATGTTCTTTTGACTGAATAGGCCTAAAGGAGCCCTAACTTCAACCCTACTGAACACCTTTGGGTGTTCATTACAGTAACGGATTACAGTGACTCATCCCTTATCATGTGGCTTAAGCTGGCCCCACACGTTTCGATTTTTTAACATCCGTAGAAAAATCATTAATCAGAACATTCTTCAAGAGCATTCTTTCTTGCCATCGGGTCAGTTCATTTCATTTGAAAGTCCTTAACATTTCATCCAGGGCTGCTACTTGAATGGATTCCCAGACATATTCAACAGGCTTCATTCCAATATGTATAATTTTTTTCCCCCTCCCATTCACAGTTACAATTTTGTTCATTCGAAGGAAAACTTTCCTTCGAATTTTCTCGTTGCTAAGGTCGAAAACATAAATTTGACCGACACTAACCATTAGAAAATTCAACAAATGTTCTGAATCTGAAAATTTTCCAACAAAATTCTACTGGTGTATGGCCAGCTTTATTCTAAAGGTTCAATCAGAGAACTGTAGCCTTAAAGCAGACAGTCTTTGATGAGCCATGACTTTGTCTAGCTAGCTCATAGTGCTCTGGGCATTCCTTGTCATGTATCAAAAGTTTACTTTTGATACATATACATATTTTAATCTTTTTTATCTCTTATTACACCTCAGTGCTGTTGATTTTTTACTCTCTCAATGCATTCCAGCGATGGCTGCATGGCATTTCCCAATGTTGGCTTTCCCGAAGTTGACAACAGAGGACCATGCCTTCGTAATCACTGTGATAACAGTGGACCCTGCCTGCGTAAGTTGTGTTGGAAAGGCTGCTTTTAGTCTCTACTGGAAGCCTGTGTGACATGGTGGCAACACAAGAGCACAGTTAGGAGATGGGCACAGAGCGTTGTCAACCTTTAACAAGAAATGCCTGAACAAAGAAGATCTTCATGGCAGGATCACCAAGGATTTAGTATTTTAAAATATTGAAAATTACTTTTGAAACTGAATTAACATTTTAAATAAAGCACATACACTATATTACCAAAAGTATTGGGAAGCTTGCCTTTACACACACATTAAGTTTAATGGGATCCCAGCCTTAGTCCGTAGGGTTCAATTTTGAGTTTGTCCACCTTTTGCAGCTATAACAGCTTTAACTGTTCTAGGAAGGCTGTCCATAAGGTTTAGGAATGTGTCTATGGGAATGTTTGACCATTCCTCCAGAAGCGCATTTGTGAGGTCAGACACTGATGTTGAACGAGAAGGCCTGGCTCGCAGTCTCCACTCGAATTCATCCCAAAGGTGTTCTATTGGGTTGATGTCAGGACTTTGTGCAGGCCAGTCAAGATTCTCCACCCCAAATTCGCTCATCCTTGCTTTGTGCACTGGTCCAAATCATTTGGTGGAGGGGGGATTATGGCGTGGGTTTGTTTCTCAGGGGTTGGGCTTGGCCCCTTAGTTCCAGTGAAGGGAACTCTTAAGGCGTCAGCATACCGAGACACTGTGGACAATTTCATGCTCCCAACTTCGTGGGGACAGTTTGGGGATGGCCCCTTCCTGTTCCAACATGACTGCGCACCAGTGCACAACGAGGTCCATAAAGCTATGGATGAGCGAGTTTGGGGTGGAGGAACTTGACTGGCCTGCACAGAGTCCTGATTTCAACCTGATAGAACACCTTTGCGATAAATTAGAGTGGAGACTGCGAGGCCTTCTCGTTCAACATCAGTGCCTGACCTCACAAATGCGCTTCTGGAAGAATGATCAAACATTCCCATAGACACCCTCCTAAACCTTGTGGACGGCCTTCCTAGAAGAGTTGAAGCTGTTATAGCTGCAAAGGGTGGGCCAACTCAATATTGAACCCTACGGACGAAGACTGGGATGCCATTAAACTTCATGTGCATGTAAAGGCAGGCGTCCCAATACTTTTGGTAATATAGTGTATGAGATTTTATCAATCCTTTCAACAACCATCAACGTGGTCACAGGTTCGTGAAGTCATCACGACTGTCAAAATAAAACCTCAATTTTTTTTTTCTTTGCTCAGCCAATAACAAAGAGCGGCTGCTGACCGGTATATGCTGTGCGAGCCGCGCAGGAAGCACACACACAGCCTCTGTCAGACAGTGTTTGTGGTTTGGCTCTCCCGCCAGCATACTGTCACATGTGTAAACCCTTCCAGCCGTTCATAACTGGAAGCCGATCAAATAATGAATTTGCTGAAGCAGCTCTTCACATCTCTTAATTGCCAGCAGTCAACAGTAAGGTGTGTTATCACACAGCTGCCAGGCAGTAAAACTTTATTGGCTGCTCAGTGTTCCTGGCCGATGTGGGAAGCTATTATCATTATTCTATTTTTTTTTTTTTTAAGTTCTAGACAAGACAAAGTTCCAAGTGGTGGTCCAAGATGTGGTCGCTTTTTTTTTTTTTTTGTTTTGTTTTTACATAATATTGCTATTTATTTTACATAGTTAGAATGAAAACTCCAGCAAAACCTAAGCAGTCCAATAATACAAATACACTGCTCCAGGTCGGTCCACCTCTATGCTAGTCCCCAAATCCACACAGAAAGGTGCTGGTCCAGCTCGCAACCGCCAAATACTTCAGAAAGGACGGTGGGTGACCGCACTCTGATACATGGAAAATCCACAAATTTATTAGAAATAATCCGTCAATAAAAGCAGAATCACGGCTTCTCTAGGCAAGGAACAAACGTTGACGCGTTTCACGCTACAATTGCTTGGTCATAATTATATACGTTTCATGCGATTTGTCTCATGTATACCTTGGATTGTGAGTAACGCGGTTTATGAGCGCTTCGCAATACGAGCAGTTTAAAAAAAAAAAAATCCTGACTCGATTCGCGAGCGTTGTCTCGCAAGATGAGCAGGATTCAAGCCTCTGGGGTGTGCAGTACCGCATGTGGCCAGAGGTGCGGGGGCGCCAGTGACGCTCTGAGACACTCCGTCCTCAAGCGTTTCCGAGCATCTCCGGTGCTCCACCTCTGGCCACATGCGGTACTGCATACACTAGCAGTGACACTGGAACGAATTATCAGAGTCTCCATTGATTCCTATGGGGAAACTCGCTTTGATATGCGAGTGCTTTGGATTACAAGCATGCTTCTGGAACTAATTATGCTTGTAATCCAAGGTACCACTGTATATATAGTTGTGACTAAGCGCTTGTAGCGTGAAATACCTCCACGTTTGTTCTTTGACTTGAGAAGCTACGATGTACTTTTATTTATTACAAATAATACGTCAATAAAAAGCACATCACAGCTTTTCAAGCCAAGACATAAACGTTGACGCATTTCGCGCTACAAGCGCTTATTCATAACTTTATAGGTTTCACGCTACAAGCATGTAGTCTTATGTATATATAGTAATGACGCTTCATCTTTTGTTCCTTACCTGGAGAAGCTAAAATGGGCTTTTTAGTGATGATAATCCATCAATAAAAGTACATCACTGCTTCTCAAGGCAAGGAACAAGCATTGACGCGTTTCACGCTACAAGCACTTAGTTGTAGTTAAGTTATGACTAAGCTTTATTGATTAGAAATAATCCATGAAGAAAAAGCACATCACAACTTCTGAAGGCAAGGAACACACGTTGATGCGTTTCATAGTCATATTTATATACATTTCATGCTACAAGCGATTTGTCTTATGTATATACAGTAAAACCTTGGATTGCGAGTAACGCAGTTTATGAGAATAAATAAAAAGAATAAATAAAAATCCTGACTCGATTTGCGAATGTTGTCTCGCAAGATAAGTAGGATTCAAGCCACTGGGGTGTGCAGTACCGCATGTGGGCAGAGGTGCGGGGGGGCGCCGTTGACGCTCAGAGACACTTGGAGTCATATGTATATATAGTTATGATGAAACACTTGAAGTGTGAAACGCGTCAACGTTTTTTCCTTGCCTAGAGAAGCTGTGCCGTGCTTTTTAGTGATGGGAAATAATCCATAAATAAAAGCACATCACAACTTCTCAAGGCAAGGAACCCCACAAGTGCTTAGTCATATGTGTATATAGTCACCAATGTAAGAGGAACATTCTTCCAATTAGCCACCAATATAAGAGGAACATTCTTCCCATTAGCCACCAATAAAAGAGGAACATTCTTCCCATTAGCCACCAATAAAAGAGGAACATTCTTCTCATTAGCCACCAATATAAGAGGAACATTCTTCCCATTAGCCACCAATATAAGAGGAACATTCTTCTCATTAGCCACCAATATAAGAGGAACATTGTTCCCATTAGCCACCAATATAAGAGGAACATTGTTCCCATTAGCCACCAATATAAGAGGAACATTGTTCCCATTAGTCACCAATATAAGAGGAACATTCTTCTCATTAGCCACCAATATAAGAGGAACATTCTTCCCATTAGCCACCAATATAAGAGGAACATTGTTCCCATTAGCCACCAATATAAGAGGAACATTCTTCTCATTAGCCACCAATAAAAGAGGAACATTCTTCTCATTAGCCACCAATATAAGAGGAACATTGTTCCCATTAGCCACCAATATAAGAGGAACATTGTTCCCATTAGCCACCAATATAAGAGGAACATTCTTCCCATTAGCCACCAATATAAGAGGAACATTCTTACCATTAGCCACCAATAAAAGAGGAACATTCTTCCCATTAGCCACCAATAAAAGAGGAACATTCTTCTCATTAGCCACCAATATAAGAGGAACATTCTTCCCATTAGCCACCAATAAAAGAGGAACATTCTTCCCATTAGCCACCAATAAAAGAGGAACATTCTTCCCATTAGCCACCAATAAAAGCGGAACATTCTTCTCATTAGCCACCAATAAAAGAGGAACATTCTTCCCATTAGCCACCAATAAAAGCGGAACATTCTTCTCATTAGCCACCAATATAAGAGGAACATTGTTCCCATTAGCCACCAATATAAGAGGAACATTCTTCTCATTAGCCACCAATAAAAGAGGAACATTCTTCTCATTAGCCACCAATATAAGAGGAACATTGTTCCCATTAGCCACCAATATAAGAGGAACATTGTTCCCATTAGCCACCAATATAAGAGGAACATTCTTACCATTAGCCACCAATAAAAGAGGAACATTCTTCCCATTAGCCACCAATAAAAGAGGAACATTCTTCCCATTAGCCACCAATAAAAGAGGAACATTCTTCCCATTAGCCACTAATGTAATTGGGGAATTCTTCCCACTGGCCACCAAATTAATGGGCACTCCTTCCACTAGCCACCAATGTAAAGGGCATTGACCCCCAATGAATTGGTTTTACCAAGGATTCCCTGAGACTTAAAAATTATTTCAAGCGTTCCTCTGGTGTAAGAAAGGTTAAGAAGGCTGGTCCAGGAAACCTCTCTCAACCGTTTACCCTAGAGCAGGGATCTCCAAACTACGGCCCTCCAGCTGTTGTGGAGCTACACGTCCCATGAGGCATTGTAAAACTCTGACATTTACAGACATGACTAGGAATGATGGGAATTGTAGTTCCTCAACAACTGGAGGGCCGTAGTTTGGAGACCCCTGCCCTAGAGGAACCCATTGAATTTTTTTTTCAGGTCTCTGAGAACCCCTGTTAAAAGGCATCAGGGATCGGCAGCATTGGCCCTGGAACTATGTAGGCACCATCAGATGAAAGGTCAATCAACCACAGCTCAAGGAACTATTAGCAGCCTTCAGAAGAACCCTAGGGTTACACAAAATCCTGGTTGAGAATGGCTGGCCCAGAACAAGAGGCATCGGCGTGAAAAGTTCAGATGTCCGGGACACCTGGCTAATGAGTTTATCAGTGACAGTTCTCAAACAACTGTTTACAGTATGGAAGGCAGAGTACAATCAGCAGCTGGTAACGTGCGAGGTCGCACACATTCTGGAAAGCCAAGGACTAACTTCATACCACCCAGCTACCCTGCACCTGCTCTCTCTGACCTCCAAACGTGGCTTTCTCATATGGCGGGTGATAACTATTTCTGCCAGGACGGACCTGAGACAGGTGCCTAGCACCTAAATCTCCAGATCCAAGCCCTTCTCTCCATCTCTCCTACATGGCTGTCCCCTCTTTTAGATATCTGCCTAGGATGTCTCCATACTACACAATCACCCTTTAATTATGTAATTACTATATATATATATATATATATATATATATATATATATATATATATCTTTTTATTATTATTATTATTATTGTTATTATTATTATTATTATTATTACCACCTTAATTTTATTGGATTTTTTATTATCGCCAATAATAATGAAAAATGTATTTTTATTATCATTAATAATAATATTTATAATAATAACAACAATAGTTCTTCTTTTATTATTCTTAATTATATTCTTAGTTATATATTATATTGTAAAGCACTGCGTAAATTGTTGGCGCTATATAAATCCTGTATAAAAATAATATATTATGCCTAATAATTATGTTATAAATCATAATGACATATTCTCTGTATACTGATTACTACTACTAATAAAAATAACATAAAAAGAAATTGTTAATACATTTAACATTAATGCATTTTTATCATCACCATCAATAATAATAATAGTTATAATAATATTAGTATTTCTTATTATTTGATTAATATTGATGATTCATAATGATACTTTTAATTATATATTATGCCTAATTATTATGTTATAATTCATAATTACATAGTTTATTATCATACCCATTAGACCTATTACTACTACTAATAATAACAACATAAAAATAAATTATTGCTAATAATAATAATAATAATAATAATAATAATACAACATTTTATCATAATGAATAATAATAATATTTCTTCTTTTTATTATTTGATTAATAGAGGTGATTCCTAATTATATTCCCAATTTTATATATATATATATATATATATATATATATATATATATATAATTCCTAATAATTTTGTCCTCTATGTGATGAAAAATAAAGTTTAGTGACATTTTTTTTTCTAAAAGTGTAAAAAAATGACGGTAACACACAAGCCCTTAAACCCCCCCCCCTCCCAACATTTCTTTAGCCCCCCCAAACCCCCAAACCCCACATACACAAGTGTAAATACAAGCATCAGGGGCGCCCACGCATGAAAACGCTGATTGCGACACACGTTAGGATCAGGAAATTCTCGGTCCCCTTTTTTCACAGTTACCTCTAAACTGATGACCTGTAGGGGTCTTTTAAAGGGCCGCCTGCGGAAAATGTAGGGTATAGAAGTTTGTCGTAATTACCCGGAGCGCACGCAGCTTTAAGCCTCGACATGTTGGGCATCAATTTACTCGGTGCAGCCTCATTTTTAATATTTTACAAAAAAAATTATATATATATTGTATTTGTGTGCCCTAGAATTAACATGAGCGTATTTTGTACTGAAATTCTGTATTGGGCTGATATCACGTGGAATAAAAAAAAAAAAATTGAAACTAGCGCTATTTCATTCTCCAGGGTGTCTGCTTTCAGAAAATAGATGTTTGGGGGGGGGTTATGTAATCATCAGGCCTAAAATTATTATTATTTTTTAAATGTGTGCCAAAAATGGCAGTGAAGGGCTAATGGATCCCGCCATTGTATTGCTGGGAGGAATACTTTGTATCTTTTGTGCTCTCGTCATTCTTCTATTCTGAACTGATCAATAAATCGACCACCAATCCAATTTGATCTAAAAACAAAACCAATAAACATGATAATGGCGTGTCTGGAGTGGTGTTGTGGGTGGGTGAGGCGGTGAGCGGAAGGGATGGTTTCATTGGATGGAGGATTAAATCCCCCCCCCCCCCCCCCCGAAAGAAATGTCTTGTTGCGGCACATGTGGCGACTGCATTTGTTTTCTTTTTTGCCCTGGTGACCCTGCCAGTAACACACTTCCTGTCCTGGGGTGACAACACTCACTGTATTGGAGCTATGGAAGAACGCTACTACAGGTGAGAGGCTGGGGGAAGCAGTTGCCGCACTCCGGAACATGATTGGATGAACACATTTAGCATCAGACACTTGTGATTGCTCACTGCACTTGCACTTTTGTATTACCCTCAGAAGATTGAATCGTGCTGATATTGGGAGTCGCACTGCATGCTTCTTTGGACTGTACTTTTTACTTTTTATTTATCATCATTATTCTGTTTGGACATTTATTACGTGTTATCTTGTGTCACTAGTTCCCTTTTTGTTTGCACATTATTTTTTCACTTTTTTGCACGTGGCACTTTCGTGAATGGGCTTCATTTATTGCTCATTGCACGTTATCACTGTCAGAGGTTTCTCACCTATTTGTATTGTATTGATCATTGCTTATGTCATTTACTGACCATTGATTATTGCACCTTATTGCATCGTTGCACTATTGATTTATTTTTTGCGCATTGCTCTTTGATTAGTTGTTGCACTTAGGCTGAGGTAGCGCCACATATTTTATAATATTTTATCCATCCAAGTTATGTGAGTACACCGTTTTATGCTGGCGGCTCCTCGTTTAACTTATTAGTTTGCGTGGTTTTGCGCGCTAGTTTTGTTTTCTTTTAACACTCACTGTATTGCAGCTAGGGAAGAGCGCTGTTGTCCCCCTAGGACTGGACTACAGAACACCTCCCCCTCTTCTCATCTCCACAACATGGAGGAAGGTGTTCTGTAGTCCTGTCCTAGGGGGAAAACACTCACTGTATTGCAGATAGGGAAGAGCGGCGTTGTCCCCCTAGGACTGGACTACAGAACACCTCCCCCTCTTCTCATCATCATAACATGGAGGAAGGTGTTCTGTAGTCCTGTCCTAGGGGGAAAACACTCACTGTATTGCAGCTAGGGAAGAGCAGCGTTTTCCCCCTAGGACTGGACTACAGAACACCTCCCCCTCTTCTCATCATCATAACATGGGGGGGGGGGGTGTTCTGTAGTCCTGTCCTAGGGGGCAACCATTCACTGTATTACAGCTAAGGAAGAGCAGCATTGTCACCCTAGGACAGGACTACAGAGCACCTCCCCCTCTTTTCATCGTCATAACATGGGGGGAGATGTTCTGTAGTCACGTCCTAGGGGGAAAACACTCACTGTATTGCAGCTATGGAAGAGCAGCACTGTCACCTTAGGACTGGACTAAAGAACACCTCCCCCTCTTCTTATCTCCACAACATGGAGGGAGGTGTTTTGTAGTCCTGTCCTAGGATGACAACACTCGCTGTATGGCAGCTATGGAAGAGCAGCGTTGCCCCCCTAGGCCTGGACTACAGAACTGACACCCCCCTTCTCATCCCCACCACATTAGGGGGGAGGTGTTCTGTAGTCCTGTCCTAGGATGACAACACTCACTGTATTACAGCTATGGAAGAGCAGCGTTGTCACCCTAGGAGTGGACTACAGAACACCCACCTTCTCATCCCCACCACATTAGGGGGCAGGTGTTCTGTAGTCCTGTCCTAGGATGACAATACTCACTCTTGTGACCCTAGGACAGGACTACAAACACCCCCTCCCTCTTTTCAACCCCACAACATAGGAGGGAAGTGTTCTGTAGTTCAGAGAGAGAGAGGGGACTGGGAACAATATAACGGATAGGAGTGCGGCACAGGAAGACATCAGCTGATGGGGGCAGCAGATTTATTTTTCCTGCTTTATTGTTCACTTGGTGATCCTGCCAGTAACAAACTTCCTGTGCTACGGAAACACCCCAGGACTACAAAACACCTCCCCCTCTCCTAATCTTTATACCATGGGGGAGGTGTTCTGTAGTTCAGAGTGAGAGAACTGGGAAGAATGTAAGTGATCAGAGTGCAGCACAGGAGGTCACACACACTGCGGCCCTATAGGCTATAAGTCATGATGTGTATTATTATTATTTTTTTTTTATTAGAGGGGGGTGGGAAGGAGCATAGTTATCATGCACATATCCTTTAACAGCCTTCACTATATCCCCAGCACCTGAAACATGTTAGAAAGCTGGTACCCTGTGTAATGCAAGAGGGACGTGGCTGGTGGGAGGGGCTTATATACCTTATTTTGGACCCGGTGATGTCATCAGTGCTTCTCTAGGCAATGCAGGCAGATCGTGGCTGGTGGGAGGGGCTTATATACCTTATTTTGCACCCAGTGATGTCATCAGTGCTTCTCTAGGCAATGCAGGCAGATCATGGCTGGTGGGAGGGGCCAGAAAGCTGCTGTACAGAGCTTCCGGAAAACATCACAGCACCCCAGTACTCCTCCCTAGAGCCCACAGCAGTGGGAGGAGTTATGCAAATAGCAAAATGCCTTATTGGGTGGGTGTCAGGGTTCATTTGCATACAGACTGTGCCCTTAGGTCATGCCCATATGTGACACTAAGCCTCTGTGAATAAAAAAACTGAAACCCAATGAACGGAAAGGGGGGGTGGGGGGGGGCTGTGGGGATAGTCAGGCTAAGGAGAAAAGGGCTAGATGATAGTGACCATCCCCCAGTCGGGAAATGAGGGCTCGATCTGACTTGCCGCAGCTCCTAATGCACATTGCGAGGAGCTCACAGTGTGCAGTGAAATCAGAGCAGGAATTTTCAGTACAGGAGCTCAAGACTATGCAAGACTGAGGCGGAGGCCATTCATTGAGCTTTAAAGGCTGCCGTTGGTCTTTATTCGCTTACCTCTAGGAGGAGAGGTCCCAGCGACTCCTTCTCGATCATCCCACCGCTGCTGGAGGAGATGTCTGATTTCTGGACGTCGTCATCGATACCGGCAGCTTTCTCTGCAGAACACAAGGGGGAAATTGGAATGAAATACAATAATAAGCCTACAGAACTCCTTTGAAGCTGAACATGTTAGAAATCACCATTATATAACACTTTATTCCAGAGATTTCCCCGGCAGTACCTTTTTCTGCCACTAGATATCGTCACTCTGAAGGCCAACATTTCTCAACCCACTTCTTCTCACCCTAGACCCACCCCCAGCATGTGACTGCACAGTGATAGGAGAAGCAGCGCTGTCATGAACTCATTGCTAGGTCACTCTGCTCTCTCCTCCTATCAGGATGCTCTTTGTTAGCACATGAACCGCTTGGCTCCTCGCGCTGCTTCTCCCTGTCACACTCCAGCCCTGCTGTACAGAGTTTGGGGGTGTAACTATGAATCATGGTGCCCTATAGCAGGGGTCTTCAAACTGCGGCCCTCCAGGTGTTCAGGAACTACAATTCCCATCATGCCTAGTCATGTCTGTGAATGTCAGAGTTTTACAATGCCTCATGGGATGTGTAGTTCTGCAACAGCTGGAGGGCCGTAGTTTGAGGATCCCCGCCCTATAGCATGGGCCACGAACCCCAACCCAACCTGAACAGCCTCCCTAATGGGGCCCCACTTTCACCCCAGGCCCCATGGGCCACGAACCCCAACCCAACCTGAACAGCCTCCCTAATAGGGCCCCCCTTCCACCCCAGGCCCCATGGGCCACCAACCCCAACCCAACCTGAACAGCCTCCCTAATGGAGCCCCCCTTCCACCCCAGGCCCCATGGGCCACCAACCCCAACCCAACCTGAACAGCCTCCCTAATGGAGCCCCCCTTCCACCCCAGGCCCCATGGGCCACCAACCCCAACCCAACCTGAACAGCCTCCCTAATGGGGCCCCACTTTCACCCCAGGCCCCATGGGCCACCAACCCCAACCCAACCTGAACAGCCTCCCTAATGGGGCCCCACTTCCACCCCAGGCCCCATGGGCCACCAACCCCAACCCAATCTGAACAACTTCCCTAATGGGGCCCCCCTTCCACCCCAGGCCCCATAGGCCACCAACCCCAACCCAACCTAAACAGCCTGCCTAATGGGGCCCTCCTTCTACCCCAGGCCCCATGGGCCACCAACCCAGACCCAACCTGAACAGCCTCCCTAATAGAGCCCCCTTCCCACCCCAGGTCCCATAGGCCACCAACTCCAACCCAACCTGAGTAGTCTCCATAACAGGACCCTCCCCACATCCTGGGCCCCATAGCCGAGGGGAAGGAGGTAGTCTAGGAGTGTAACTTTGAATCATGTAGCCCCACAGCATGGACCACCAACCCTAACCCAACCTAAACTGCCTCAAAGGGGCCCCCTCCCACTCCAGGTCCCATAGTTGGTGGTGGGGGGGGGGGCGCAAGGGAGACCAGAAGTGTAACTATGAACCAAGGAGCTCCATAGGAAAATTTTGACCTTAACCACACCTGAAAAGCGTCCCTCATGGGCCCCGCTTCCACGCCAGGCCACATGGGCCACCAACCCCAACCCAACCTGAACAGCCTCCCTAATGGAGCCCCCCCTCCCACCCCAGGTCTCATAGGCCACCAACTCCAACCCAACCTAAGTAGCCTCCATAACAGGACCCTCCCTACACCCCGGGCCCCATAGCCAAGAGGAAGGAGGCAGTCTAGGAGTGTAGCTTTGAATCACATAGCCCCATAGCATGGGCCACCAACCCTAACCCAACCTCCCACTCCAGGCCCTGTAGCTGGTGGGGGAGGGGCGAGGGAGTCCAGGAGTGTAACTATGAACTATTGAGCTCCATTGCAAAATTCTGACCCTAACCCCACCTGAACAGCCTCTTTAATGAGGCCCACTTATCACCGCAGGCCCTCATTCCCACCGCCGGCCCCATGGCCCACCAACCCTAACCCAACCTGAACAGCCTCACACTCTGGGCCCTATAGTTGGTGAGGGGGGGGAGGAAGGGGTCCAGTAGTGTAACTTTGAATCATGGAGCCCCATAGCAAAATTCTGATGGCCATTGGCCACTAACCCTAACCTCACCTGAACAGCCTCACTAGTGGGGCCTCCCACCGCAGGCCCCATGGGCCACCAGCTCCAGCCCAACCTGAACAGCCTCCCTTGGGCCCCAAAAGCCACCATGTGGGCTTCTAGAGCTATTGGTACACCATTGGGAAAGTCAACACCAACACCGAAAGGCAAGAGCACCAACCGCCATACTTCCAATGTGTAATGTTCTAAAGCCATCTCAGGTGATGATCATGAGATGGATAAAGGGAAAACCAAGGCTCTCCAAGGAGACAGAAGTGCCAGTGGCCCCCACAGAGCCACTTAGAGTAATGGACTTTAACAGTAAATTTAATTACACGCCGCTTTCTTACATCCTGCCCTTTAAAAGCTCTTACAGTAAAGAACAAAGATATGCGCGGAATGCATTAGTCCCGGTCTAATGCGTTCACCTCTCAAGGAAAAACAACCGGTGGAGATCCAGTCTGTGTGGCATTACAATAGTCAACGTAGTTACTTTGGAAGAGCGAGGACAACTCTCAAAATAAAAAGGAATTGTTTGGCCGCTGTTTGCACTTGTTTTGTGCTCAGCGGCTTGTGATTCTAAAATCATTTTTCCTCTTTCCTCCCTAGAAAGCTTACTGCGGCATTCTGCGGATGACTGCAGACCGGTGAACTGTCCCGGATTTGTTGGGACAGTCCCGCAACCTCTGAGCTGTCCCGGATTTGCGGGACAGTCCCGCATATTGGTCCTCTGTTTTGCAGATGCTGTGTCCTGGGCTGTGTCCTGGGATCACAGCATCAACTTAAACTGCAGGGATCAGGGACACAAGTGGGAGGTCCCTACACGTCTACAGGACAACCCCTAAAATAGGTGTGATGGGTGGTCCCTGGAGGCATAAAGTGGGTGGACGAAATGCAGTACATGGGGGGGGGGGGAGGGGGGGTCCGGCACCATAATGTTGGGACATGTTGTCAATGTTGTAACTTGCGACACAGTCCCACGTGACCACTCAGCTTGCCTGCACTCCCCTACCATTCCAGATCGAATGTAATTTACTTTATAAAAAAGTGTAGAGTGAATCAGGAAAATGCCACTTTATGGCCACTAGATGGAGCTGATAATCATATACTTATTTACTATGATTGCCAGCCAGCTCCATCTAGTGGCCATAATCTGGTAATCGTCACTTTAGTCTGTAAGAATGAATAACATTCGACCTAGAGAGGAAATAGCTGAGTAATGTTTGAATATAATATTAAGTGCTTATATGCCAATGTCAGGTAATATTAACTGCTTATATGCCAATGTTAGGTAATATTAAGTGCTTATATGCCAATGTCAGGTAATATTAACTGCTTATATGCCAATGTTAGGTAATATTAAGTGCTTATATGCCAATGTTAGGTAATATTAAGTACTTATATGCTAATGTTAGGTAATATTAAGTGAATATATGCCAATGTTAGGTAATATTAAGTACTTATATGCCAATGTTAGGTAATATTAAGGGCTTATATGCCCATGTCATGTAATATTAACTGCTTATATGCCAATGTTAGGTAATATTAAGCGAATATATGCCAATGTTAGGTAATTAGGTGTTTATATGTCAATGTTAGGTAATATTAAGTACTTATATGCCAATGTTAGGTAATATTAAGGGCTTATATGCCCATGTCATGTAATATTAACTGCTTATATGCCAATGTTAGGTAATATTGAGCGAATATATGCCAATGTTAGGTAATTAGGTGTTTATATGCCAATGTTAGGTAATATTAAGTGCTTATATGCCAATGTTAGGTAATATTAAGTACTTATATGCCAATGTTAGGTAATATTAAGTGTTTATATGCCAATGTTAGGTAATATTAAGTACTTATATGCCAATGTTAGGTAATATTAAGTACTTATATGCCAATGTTAGGTAATATTAAGTGCTTATATGCCAATGTTAGGTAATATTAAGTGCTTATATGCCAATGTTAGGTAATATTAAGGGCTTATATGCCAATGTTAGGTAATATTAAGTGTGATGCTAATGTTAGGTAATATTAGGTGCTTCTATGCTATTGTTAGGTAATATTAAGCGAATATATGCCAATGTTAGGTAATTAGGTGTTTATATGCCAATGTTAGGTAATATTAAGTGTTTATATGCCAATGTTATGTAATATTAAGTGTTTATATGCCAATGTTATGTAATATTAAGTGTTTATATGCCAATGTTAGGTAATATTAAGTGTTTATATGCCAATGTTAGGTAATATTAAGTGCTTATATGCCAATGTTAGGTAATATTAAGTGCTTATATGCCAATGTTAGGTAATATTAAGTGTTTATATGCCAATGTTAGGTAATATTAGGTGCTTATATGCCAATGTTAGGTAATATTAAGGGCTTATATGCCAATGTTAGGTAATATTAAGTGTGATGCTAATGTTAGGTAATATTAGGTGCTTCTATGCTATTGTTAGGTAATATTAAGCGAATATATGCCAATGTTAGGTAATTAGGTGTTTATATGCCAATGTTAGGTATTATTAAGTGTTTATATGCCAATGTTAGGTAATATTAAGTGCTTATATGCCAATGTTAGGTAATATCAAGTGTTTATATGCCAATGTTAGGTAATATTAAGTGTTTATATGCCAATGTTAGGTAATATTAAGTGTTTATATGCCAATGTTAGGTAATATTAGGTACTTATATGCCAATGTTAGCACACCAAGAGTGAAGGAATAATACACATGGCTCTTGTATTTAAACAATATTTGCTTATCCCGGCGTTCAGCTTTAAGAAATGAAAATCATTTCTTTCCCCTAGGAAGGGAGAAAAGGAAGAAAGGAAACCAGAATTTATTTTGGCAGAGGATCAGACGGGAACGATTGTTTTTTTAATATCAATACAAAATGTCACAAATGGCAATTAAATAGTTACATCATTGTAACAAACAAAACAAAAAAAATTAAAAAAACCGTAGTGGTCCTTTAAGCTGCTGATCACAAGGGGTTAAACCCGTGGGAAATCTGACAAGCACGTGTTCCATGGCGCACTCCCGGAGCCTCGCCACGATCTCCAGCTGTTCCTACACGAGCTAGGACGGCCTGTTTACCCGGCGTAATGATCGTTTAATAATAATTATTTGTCTGGCTGGAGATCTTTGAGTGTTTTTTTTTTTTTTATATCTTGCGGAATGGCGGAACCACTTGAAGCAGATTGTGAGGATGCCGTCAGATCAGGTCCGAGGCGTGCCAGCGTATTACATAACCCGGAGCGCGGCGGGTGCCAAATGGCTGCATCCAGACGGGGCGGTGTTGTGACAGCGCGGCATGCCGGTTGATTCTGAAAGACGAGGCCTGGGCCAGAAAAGCGCGGTCTGGCAAGCGCAGGGCCGGGGGAAACTGAAGACGCGTCACATGATCAGGATATCCTGCGGGGCTATTTTAAGCGCCACTGATTTCTTTCTTTCTTTTTTTAGGAACGATCGTTTAGAAAAAAAACAAAACAAACTTGAGACAAATAAATTCCCCTCTGGGTTGAGCTGAGGCTGCCAGTGCTTATGTCTCGTTCTCAAAATGCTACTTGCCTGGCTCTTGTGATGACCATTCAGCTTCAAGGGTCCTGTAAGTGAAAGTGAAACCGCAGCAGAGAAAGATCAGGAGCCCCTCCCCTGCCAAGCAGGGTTGTGCTGCAAGCAGCATGCTGACAGTAGGAGAGAACAGAGTGACTGAGAAATGGGCTCATCGGTCTGCTGCTTCTCCTTTCACTGGTTGGCGGAGGGACACAGCCTGTAAGTGAAAGTGAAACTGCATCAGAGAAAGTTCAGGTCCTCTCCCCTGCCCAACAGAGCTGTACTGCAAGAAGCATGCTGGTAGGAGGAGAGAACAACGTGAGAGAGAGATGGGCTCATCAGTCTGCTGCTTCTCATTTCACTGTCCAGTCACTGCCTGGTGGAGAGAGAAGACCTGTAAGTGAAAGCGAAACTGCATCAGAGAAAGTTCAGGCCCCCTCCCCTGCCAAACAGGGTTGTGCTGCAAGAAGCATGCTGACAGTAGGAGAGAACAGAGTGACTGAGAGATGGGCTCATCAGTCTGCTGCTTCTCCTTTCACTGGTTGGTGGAGGGACAAGGCCTGTAAGTGAAAGTGAAACTGCATCAGAGAAAGTTCAGGTCCTCTCCCCTGCCCAACAGGGCTGTACTGCAGGAAGCATGCTGATAGGAGGAGAGTTAACAGAGAGAGAGAGAAGGGGTCATCCGCCTGCTGCTTCTCCTTTCACCAGTTGGAGGAGGGATAAGACCTGTAAGTGAAAGTGAAACTGCAAAAGAGAAAGTTCAGGTCCTCTCCCCTGCCCAACAGGGCTGTACTGCAAGAAGCATGCTGATAGGAGGAGAGAACAGAGTGAGAGAGAGATGGGCTCATCAGTCTGCTGCTTCTCATTTCACTGTCCAGTCACTGCCTGGTGGAGAGCGAAGACCTGTAAACGAAAGTGAAACTGCAGCAGAGAAAAATCCCCTGCAAAACAAGGTTGCACTGCAAGAAACATGCTAATAGGAAGAGAGAACAGAGTGGCAGAGAGATGGGCTCACCAGTCCGTTGTTTCTTCTTTCACTGGTTGGTGGAGAGCGAAGACCTGTAAGTGAAAGGGAAACTGCAGCAGAGTACGGTCAGGTCCCCTCCCCTGTCAGTCAGGGCTGTACTGCAAGACACATGCTGATAGGAGGAGAGAACAGTGTGACAGAGAGATGGGCTCATCAGTCTGCTGCTTCTCCTTCTCCTTTCACTGGCTGGCGGAGGGACAAGGCCTGTAAGTGAAAGTGAAACTGCAGCAGAGAAAAATCAGGTCCCCTCTGCTGCCATACAGGGTTGTACTGCAAGAAGGATGCTGATAATAGGAGAGAACAGAATGACAGAGAGATAAGCTCATTGTCTGCTGCTTCTACTTTCGCAGTCCAGTCACTGGCTGGTGGACAGGAAAGACCTGTAAGTGAAAGTGAAACTGCAGCAGAGAAAAATCAGGTCCCCTCCACTGCCAGACAGGGTTGTACTGCAAGAAGGATGCTGATAGGAGGAGAGAACAGAATGACAGAGATGGGCCCATCAGTCTGCTGCTTCTCCTTTCACTGCCCAGTCACTGGCAGCGAAGAGCTGTAAGCGAAAGGGAAACTGCAGCAGAGAAAATCAGTTCCCCTCCCCTGCCAAACAGGGTTGTACTGTAAGACACATGCTGATAGAAGGAGTGAACAAAGTGACAGAGAGATAAGCTCGTGGTCTGCTGCTTCTCCTTTCACAGTCCAGTCATGCTTGTATAATGAATACATCTCTTTTTAATTTGGCTTCAGCAGTCAATGTTACTGAAACCCCTTGAGTTTTTAGTTTTCCCTGTCAACAGTGCAGTCACTGGCTGGTGGAGAGCAAAGGCCTGTAAGTGAAACTGAAACGGCAGCAGAGAAAAATCAGGTCCCCTCCCCCTGCCATACAGGTCTCCTCAGCAAGAAGCATGCTGATAGGAGGAGCGAACAGGATGACAGAAAGATGGGCTCGTCAGTCTCCTGCTTCTCCTTTCACTGCCCAGTCACTGGTTGTTGGAGAGCAAAAAGAGCTGTAAGTGAAAGGGAAACTGCAGCAGGGGGAAAAAAAAATCAGGTATCATCCCCTGCCAGACAGGGTTCCACTGCAAGAAGCATGCTGCAGTCTGCTGCTTCTCCTTTCGCTGTCCTGTCACTGGCTGGTTTAAAAGACGAGACCTGTAAGTGAAAGTGAAACTGCAGCAGGGAAAAAAAAAAAGCAGGTATCATCCCACTGCCAGACAGGGTTGTACTGCAAGACGCATGCTGACAGGAGGAGAGAACAGCATAGCTCCCAACTGCCCCTGATTTCGAGGGACTGTCCCTGATTTGGAGCAATGTCCCTCTGTCCCTCTTTTCTCCTCATTTGTCCCTCATCTTGTTCTGATCTATAAAGTTTTATATAAAATGCACTTTTTATCTATCAAAAAGTGTGTTCCAGCGCTAAACCTTTCATCTGATTTCTAAATTGCTGCATTTGTAAATTCCAAAAGCCAATATAAAGGAATAGTAGTGGTAAAAAAAAAAAAAAGCTCTTGTGAGTTTAACCAATCTTGTTTTTTTTTTAACAATTCTCCTTTAAGGGGGCGTGACCAGGGGGGCGTGTCCTATGCCCTGCATACTTTTGCTGATAGGTGCCCCTCATTCCCATCTCAAAAAAAAGTTGGGAGGTGTGTTGTACTGCAAGGCGCATGCTGACAGGAGGAGAGAACAGGGTGCTAGGGATGAGCTCGTTCGTCTGCTGCTTCTCTGTTCACTGCGCAGTCACTGGCTGGTGGAGAGCAAAGATCTGCAAGTGAAAGGGAAACTGCAGCCGGGATTCGTTTACCAGCAATCCTTCTCCATAATAAATAGCCACACGCCGGCTGAAAGCGGAGATCAGGCTGGTGCACTGCAAACCGACGCTTATGCAGTGACTTGCCGCAGCTTCTAAATGCACATTGTGAGAAGCTCGCAGTGTGCAGTGAAATCAGGGTAAGCCACTTCAGTCCAGGAGAGCGCACGTTTGCTGAGCGCGTCTCGCAGTCTCCCCTCCCCCCCACCCTCAGTAATCAATATTTAATGGATCTCATTTGGAATTCTCGCTGCGTCGGCCAGGCTGAGCTTCCTGCACACCAGAACCGTCCGCACAATGCGAGACGAGGCAATCATCTCGTCTTCTCTCTATGGGTACAATATGAAACAGCCGGAGGGTATAGCACACTGAAGGTTCACGCGAGGACAGCGGCGCTATGTCACCGACGCGCGCGGGGGGGGGGGGGGGCTTTACATTACTGGAGAGGCCGTGGACGCCAGCCCGCGACACTTCCATTTAAAGGGACAATCCCAGATGATGAGAATAAAGAGATGAGGAGCGTCAAACGTAGCCGCAGCGATCCATGCGTTCATAGCACAGCGTTTTCGCGAAATCACGCGGAGTGTATGCGCGCTTTTTGCACATTTCCGTACCACGCCCATTCATTTCAAAAGGGCACAAAGTAGCTTTAGGCACCTTTTTAAGCGCTGAGATTTGCGTGTTTCGCCGCACGTCTGTCTCAACGACAAATGGCGGGGCAAGAGCGCCGCAACCGCCCTGAACGCAACCTATTTAAGTGAAAGAGACTGCGCTGCAACCGCCCCGAACGCAACCTATTTAAGTGAAAGAGGCCGCGCCGCAACCACCCCGAACACAACCTATTTAAGTGAAAGAGACTGCGCCGCAACCACCACAAACGCAACCGACTTAAGTGAAAGAGGCTGCGCCGCAACCACCCCGAACGCAACCTATTTAAGTGAAAGAGGCTGCGCCACAACCGCCCCAAACGCAACCTATTTAAGTGAAAGAGGCCGCGCCGCAACCACCCCGAACACAACCTATTTAAGTGAAAGAGACTGCGCCGCAACCACCACAAACGCAACCGACTTAAGTGAAAGAGGCTGCGCCGCAACCACCCCGAACGCAACCTATTTAAGTGAAAGAGGCTGCGCCACAACCGCCCCAAACGCAACCTATTTAAGTGAAAGAGGCTGCGCTGCAACCGCCCCGAACGCAACCTATTTAAGTGAAAGAGGCTGGGCCGCAACCACCCCGAACGCAACCTATTTAAGTGAAAGAGGCTGCGTCGCAACCGCCCCAAACGCAACCTATTTAAGTGAAAGAGGTTGCACTGCAACCGCCCCGAACGCAACCTATTTAAGTGAAAGAGGCTGCGCCGCAACCGCCCCGAACGCAACCTATTTAAGTGAAAGAGGCTGCGCCGCAACCGCCCCGAACGCAACCTATTTAAGTGAAAGAGGCTGCGCCGCAACCGCCCCGAAGGCAACCTATTTAAGTGAAAGAGGCTGCGCCGCAACCGCCCCGAACGCAACCTATTTAAGTGAAAGAGGCTGCGCCGCAACTGCCCCAAACGCAACCTATTTAAGTGAAAGAGGCTGCGACGCAACCGACCCGAACGCAACCTATTTAAGTGAAAGAGGCTGCGCCGCAACCACCCCGAACGCAACCTATTTAAGTGAAAGAGGCTGCGCCGCAACCGCCCCGAACGCAACCTATTTAAGTGAGTGAGGCTGCGCTGCAACCACCCTGAACGCCAACAATGAACACAACCCATTTAAGTGAATAGGGCTGTGCCGCAACAATCCTGTACACAACCTATTTAAGTGAATGAGGCTGCACCTCAACCGCCCTGAACGCCACCAAATGCAACCTATTTAAGTGAATGGGGCCGCACCGCAACTGCCCTGAATGCAACCTATTTAAGTTAATGGGGCCACGCCACAGCCGACTTAAGTGAATGAGGCTGCGCCGCAACCGCCCTGAACTTGACAGAATACAACCCATTTAAGTAAATAGGGCCCTGCCGCAACCGCCAAGAACGCCTCTGAACAGAGCCTATTTAAGTGAATGGGGCCGCACCGCAACCACCCCGAATGTAACCCATTTAAGTGAGTGAGGCTGCGCTGCAACCACGCTGAATGCCAACAACGAACACAACCGATTTAGGTGAATAGGGCTGCGCCACAACTACCCTGTACACAACCGATTTAGGTGAATAGGGCTGTGCCACAACTACCCTGTACACAACCGATTTAAGTGAATAGAGCTGCACCACAACTACCCCGTACACAACCGATTTAGGTGAATAGGGCTGTGCCACAACTACCCTGTACACAACCGATTTAAGTGAATAGGGCTGCGCCACAACTACCCTGTACACAACTGTTTTAAGTGAATAGGGCTGCGCCACAACTACCCTGTACACAACCGAATTAGGTGAATAGGGCTGCGCCACAACTACCCTGTGCACAACCGATTTGGGTGAATAGGGCTGTGTCAAAACTACCCTGTACACAACCAATTTAAGTGAATAGGGCTGCGCCACAACTACCCTGTACACATCTGATTCAAGTGAATAGGGCTGCGCCACAACTACCCTGTACACAACTGATTCAAGTGAATAGGGCTGCGCCACAACTACCCTGTACACAACCGATTTAGGTGAATAGGGCTGTGCCACAACTACCCTGTACACAACCGATTTAGGTGAATAGGGCTGCACCACAACTACCCTGTACACAACCGATTTAGGTGAATAGGGCTGCACCACAACTACCCCGTACACAACCGATTTAAGTGACTACTCTGGATGCCATAGAATGCAACCTATTTAAGTGAATTGGGCCCTGTGCGGGGAATTTGGACGTTTCTGAGCCGAACGCGTCCAGGTTCAGGGATCGGCACTTTGCAATACGGAAAAAGGGGATTGGGTGGCTCTCTAGCTGCCTGGATCGCTTTTACATGTAAAAAAAAAATCAAAAATCACGTCTTCAACCCCTCGATTGCGTTTATAAACAGCAGACAAGGATTTAGGCAGCCAACTTTCAGCGGTGCACCGGCTGGTCGATCGTCTACCGAGCCCCTCCCCGCTCCTACCTCCTCCGTACGCAGGCCCCACACCACTAATTACAGCCGGTGGCGAGGAGCCGGTGTGAAAGAACTGTTTAACCTTAATGAGCTTTTTTCATTCCGTGAAAAGAAAACAGCGAGCGGAGGGGAGGGCGAGTCCCGCAGAGAGAAAACGCGCGCCAATTAGCAATTAGTGCACCTAGGGAGCCGCTCTCGGGAAAAAAAAAGGGGGACTTGGTAACGCAATGGCCGGGGTTCGGTTACATCATGCGGCGCAGGGAAGGATAATGAAGAGGCGGGGATGAAGTAGGGCAGAGACGGGGCTATCTTAAGCGCCCCCCCCACCTTTTCTTTTATTCCTGAGCGGCGTGCGGTACGGAGCGTCTCAGCGGTGCCACCGACTCTCAAGCTGCCATAATTAGACCGTTTAAAGAAAAGAAATAAATAAAAGGCAAAACTTTTACCTGGCGGCGTGCCAGCGCAGGAGGGGGGCGCCGCGTACAAAAAAAAAAAAGAAAGAAAACCCTGCCGATAATGGGAAGCTACGGTGTGAATTAGCCTCCGAACCTCACCGCAAAGAAAGAAGAATACAATTCTTTAGTGTTATTAAAGGGGAATTCCGGCCTTGCCCTTCAGTCTTGCACAGTTGTAGCGGCTCCTCCCCTGGCCTGAAATGGCTTCCTCTGATTTCACTGCACACTGTGAGCTTCTCACAATATCAGCTTATCCCCCAAGCCAACAACGCCTGTAGGCTGGGGGAACTGGTGTGATGATGTCACCACTGTAATGTAGAGGCTCTGATTGGAGGGCCGACAACGCCTGTAGGGTATGGAAACCGGTGTGATGATGTCACCACTGTAGAGCAGAAGCTCTGATTGGAGGGCCGACAATGCCTGTAGGGTACGGGAACGGGTGTGATGATGTCACCACTGTAATGCAGAGGCTCTGATTGGAGGGCCGACAACACCTCTAGGGTATGGAAACGGGTGTGATGATGTCACCACTGTAATGCAGAAGCTCTGATTGGAGGGCCGACAACGCCTGTAGGGTACGGGAACCGGTGTGATGATGTCACCACTGTAATGCAGAGGCTCTGATTGGAAGGCCGACAATGCCTCTAGATTGCAGGATGCGGCGTGATGACGTCACCACTGTAATGCAGAGGCTCTGATTGGAGGGCCGACAACGCCTGTAGGTTTCGGGAAAGGGTGCGATGATGTCACCACTGAATGCAGAGGCTCTGATTGGAGGGCCGACAACGCCTGTAGGGTACGGGAACCGGTGTGATGATGTCACCACTGTAATGCAGAGGCTCTGATTGGAGGGCCGACAATGCCTCTAGATTGCAGGATGCGGCGTGATGACGTCACCTTTGTAATGCAGAGGCTCTGATTGGAGGGCCGACAACGCCTGTAGGTTGCGGGAAAGGGCGCGATGATGTCACCACTGAATGCAGAGGCTCTGATTGGAGGGCCGACAACGCCTGTAGGGTACGGGAACCGGTGTGATGATGTCACCACTGTAATGTAGAGGCTCTGATTGGAGGGCCGACAATGCCTCTAGATTGCAGGATGCGGCGTGATGACGTCACCTTTGTAATGCAGAGGCTCTGATTGGAGGGCCGACAACGCCTGTAGGTTGCGGGAAAGGGCGCGATGATGTCACCACTGAATGCAGAGGCTCTGATTGGAGGGCCGACAACGCCTGTAGGGTACGGGAACCGGTGTGATGATGTCACCACTGTAATGTAGAGGCTCTGATTGGAGGGCCGACAATGCCTCTAGATTGCAGGATGCGGCGTGATGACGTCACCTTTGTAATGCAGAGGCTCTGATTGGAGGGCCGACAACGCCTGTAGGTTGCGGGAAAGGGCGCGATGATGTCACCACTGAATGCAGAGGCTCTGATTGGAGGGCCGACAACGCCTGTAGGGTACGGGAACCGGTGTGATGATGTCACCACTGTAATACAGAGGCTCTGATTGGAGGGCCGACAATGCCTCTAGATTGCAGGTTGCAGCGTGATGACGTCACCACTGTAATACAGAGGCTCGCATCAAAACTTTCATGATTAACTTTTATTTCTTGAATAATCAAAGGCCATGAATGTGCCGGGGTGGAGTTCTACTTTAAATTGCCAATAGGGATAAACGTGAAGATCTCGGCTCCCTCCTGGGCCTCCCGGGCTCTACTGACATTCCCCTCCTTGTCACATGGATTCCAGAGCCGTGTCCCGTTTACACGAGTTCACTAAAGAGGATTGGGGGGGGAATGTTCATCTCCTCATTTGTCTCTATGGCACTACACCGATGGTATAGGTGGCCCCTGATGTCACCTAGGGGCCACATCAAATGTTTATTATATGTAATGTTTACAGAAGACCTCGTCTGAGGACTTCCAATGGGGATGAAGGTATAGGAGGGGATGGAGACTGTAGGAGACAGTCATTGATTGGTTTCACAAGACTTGCTAGACATCACCAGCCATGATCTGACTGCGTTGCATAGAGAAGCACAGGGACCCAGTGATGACATAAAATAAGGTATTCAGAATCTTGATGACCAATGGATTTGGCCAACATTTGCCAATCCCCGAGTTCTCCTTTAACGAGGCTCGATCATTTGACACAAGTGGCAGCCGGTGTAGAATCCCGGCAGGCACAGCGCAGTTTATGCACTGGGCCAAAGAGTAACATCACAATGTAACCGATGACTCGGCGGAAAAAAAAAAAATCTTATCAATTCAATCTTTTCTCCCCCCCCCCCCCCCCAAAGTCCGCTCTGCCAGCCACTTGGTTCACTTAAAGCATGCCTAAGTGGCCCCTCATACAATATTGTTGTAGGTCATTTTAGCATGCCTGAAAGTGACACAAAAAAAGGAGATCTGCTAGTGTACAGCCAGCGTTTTGGGACTCCCATCTGTGTCCCCATGGGAAGGATTTGCTTTAGCTTCCTGTCCCCAGAGAGGCAACGAAAATCTCTACAAAGTAGCAGGAGACTGTGGCAGGCTCAGTAATGTATCCTCTTCTATGAATATATTACCTCTCAAAGAGATCTTATTACTCCCCGAATAATATTATTGCCAGTTATTCTCTCCAGAAGGACGGCGCCATCTTTGTCCAGGCATCATTCGGGGGTCACCTGGCTCGGAGATGACGCAATCAAGTAAATCTTGGTGCCTCTGTTCACAAGTGTTTGACACAGATCAGCTCCATGCTGTTTCCTCTCACCTTGTAGCGTACAGGAGTACCTTGGATTATGAGCATAATCCGTTCCAGAAGCATGCTTGTAATCCAAAGCACTCGTATATCACAGCAAGTTTCCCCATAGGAATCAATGGAAACTCAGATAATTCATTCCAGTGTCACTGCTAGTGTATGCAGTACTGCATGTGGCCAGAGGTCGGGGGGGGGGCACCGGAGACACTCAGAGACACTTGTGATGCTGGGTGACGCTTGGAGACACTCGGAAACACTCGAAAAACTTCATTCCCGAGTGTCTCCGAGCGTTTCCAAGCGTCTCCGAGTGTCTCTGAGTGCCCCCGAGCATCTCTGAACGTCTCTGAGTGTCTCCGAGCGTCTGAGCATCTTCGAGTGTCTCCGAGCGTCTCTGAGTGCCCCCGAGCGTCTCTGAACGTCTTTGAGCATCCCCGAGCATCTCCGAACGTCTCTGAGTGTCTTCGAGCGTCTGAGCATCTTCAAGTGTCTCCGAGCGTCTCTGAGCCTTTCCGAGTGTCCACGGCGCCCCCCCCCACCTCTGGCCACATGCGGTACTGCACAGCCCAGATGCTTGAATCCTGCTCGTCTTGCGAGACAACGCTCGCAAATCGAGTCAGGATTTAAAAGGAAAAAAAAAAAAAAAAGCTCGTATTGCGAAACACTCGTAAACTGCATTGCTCGCAATCCGAGGTTTTACTGTACTACAAAGTTACAATGTACAGTCTGATCACAGGGACACTCGGAAACAGAGACACTTGGAGACACTCGTGATGCTCAGAGATGCTCTGAGACTTGGAGACACTCAGAGACACTCGGAAACACTCGAAAACACTTAGTTCCCGAGTGTCTCCGAATGTCTCTGAGCATCTCCAAGCGTCTCCGAGTGTCTCTGAGTGTCTCCGAGTGACTGAGCATCTCCGAGCGTCTCCGAGTGTCTGAGAGTTTACAAGTGTTTCCGAGTGTCTCCGGCGCCCCCCCCCCCCACGTCTGGCCACATGCGGTACTGCACACCCCAGAGGCTTGAATCCTGCTCGTTTTGCGAGACAACGTTCGCAAATCAGGTCAGGATTAAAAAAGAAAAGCGAAAACAGCTTGTATTGCGAAATGCACGTAAACCTCGTTACCCGCAATTCCGAGGTTTTACTGTACTTCAACGTTACAATGTACAGTCTGATCACAGGGGGAGGATGGTATGAGAATAAGGACGCACAAGGAAAAAAAAAAAAAATCCAGCAGTCAAAGATCACCATCTACCAGGTAAATCCTACACGGCGGTGGCGGTGTGGGTGGGGGAGGGTTACAAATCTCCATAAATATAGTCGTATGAATATATATCAGTGCAGGCCTGGTATTCCCTATGATTAAAATCTCAGCTTTCTTCTAGCCCCATCCCCTCCATTGTATTCACCTTTGGAAAGTACGCGCCAATTAGGGGCCACGGTGCGCTTTGCCTGCCGCTGATCCCATACATAAAAAGGTCAATGTTATTAGTATAAGCTCAAAGCCTCAGCACCTGCCGCGTACCAGGGACACTTTCCACGTATGTGTGCGGCTTTCTAACACCCCCGCCCACTAAATGTCCTTCAAATGGTCCGCGTTTTATCTCAGTGAGACGGACGGACACAGACATGACCTCAGGGTCCCGAATGCTTCAACCAAAAAAAAAGATCTGGCCTAAAGGGGGCGCCTTGTGAGTCCAAGGCCAATGCTTTGTGCCATTGGCCTATGCTGTCTTCATCTTACCATGTAGGGGTGAGAGGGATAATCTCGCTCCACCAAATACAGAGCTGGCCGCTGGGAGATTACCGGAAAATGCAGGGAAATGTTAAAGGTGGTGGTCAGTCTGGCCACTAACAGAAGCGAAAGAAACATCTGAGAGCCCGTTTACGCCAGAATGTTAAAGTGCGCTGCATTAAGGCAGTCTATTCATTTGAATGGGTTACTGATCGTGCTGCAACACCTGAGCAGAGCTAAAAAAAAAGTTCTTCCTTTCTTTTTCTTCCTGCTCCAGAAAAGTTCCTCCCCTGGCTCCTCTACCTCCCCACCCCTAAAGCTCCACAGCTTTCCCTCCTCTAGAACAGTAGGATCCTCCCCCTGGCTCCTCTACCCCTTGTACAGCTCCTGCCTCATGCCTTTGCTTCTTCCAGCACAGCAGGTCCTCCCGTAGCGCTCCCCTACTCCTTCAACATCTCCTGCCCCTACACTTTTCCTTGCACCCTAAACCAGTGGTTCTCAACCTCAGCCCTCAAGTACCCCCAACAGGACATGTTTTGGAAATTTCTCTTAGATAATAAAATAGCTGTCCAAAATGCCAAGCCATTGACTCTGATTTAAAGCACCTGTGCAACATGAAGGAAAACCTGCAAACATGGCCTGTTGGGGGGTACTTGAGGACTGAGGTTGAGAACCACTGCCCTATACCTTTCCATGCTCCAGCACAGCAGCTCCTCTACTTCTCTGACAGCTCCTGCTTCTACATAGCAGCTCCTCTCCTGGCTCCTCTACCCCTCCTACAGCTTCTGCCCCCACACCTTTCCCTGCCCTTGCATAGTAGCTCTTCCCCTGGCTCTTTCCAACAGCTTCTGCCTGCACACCTTCACCTGTTCCTGCACAGCAAGTCCTCCCCTGGCTCTTCTACTCCTCTGACATCTCTTGCCTCTATACTTTTCCATGCCTCTTACACCTTTCCATACTCCAGCACAGCAGCTCCTCCCCTGGCTCCTCTATCCCTCTGACAGTTTTTGCCTCTGCATAGCAGCTGCTCCTCTGGCTCCTATACCCCTTTAACAGTTCTTGCCCCTGCATAGCAGCTCCTCCCCTGGCTCCTCTACCTGACAGCTCCCACCCCTGCATAGCATCTCCTCCCCTGGCTCCTCCACCCCTCTGACAGCTCCTGCCCCCACGCTTCTCTGTGCCTCTGCATAGCAGCTCCCCCTGGCTCCTCTCCAACAGCTCCTGTCTTGACATCTATCCCTGCCCCAGCACAGCAGGTCCTCCCCTAGCTCCTCTACTCCTGTGACATCTCCTGCCCTTACACCTTTCCCTGCATCAGCACAGCCCCTCCCCTGGCTGCTCTACCCCTCTGACAGCTCCCACTCCCACACCTTTCCCTGCCCCTGCACAGCAGCTCCTCCCCGGGCTTCTCCTCCACTCCTAAAGCTCCTGCCGCCACACTTTCCCCTGCATGGCAGCTTCTTCCCTGGCTCCTCTACCTCTCCAACAGCATCTACATCCACACATTTCCCTGCCCCTGAATAGCAGCTCCTCCCTGGCTCCTCTATCCCTCCTACAGATTTTGCCCCTACACCTTATCCTGCACCTGCATAGCAGGTCCCCCCCTGGCCCTCTACCCCTCCTACAGCTTTTGCCCCCACACCTTAACCCCGCCCTTGCATAGAAGCTCCTCCCCTGGCTACTCTACTTCTTTGACAACTCCTGCCTCTGCATAGCAGCTCCTCCCCTGGCTCTTCTACCCCTCTGACAGCTCCTGCCCCCACACCTTTCTGTGCCTCTGCATAGCAACTCCTCCCCTGGCTCCTATCGTGATATCTTTCCCTGCTCCAGCACAGCAGGTGCTCCCCTAGCTCCTCTACTCCTGCAACATCTCCTACCCCTACACCTTTCCTTGCCACTACACCTTTCCCTGGATCAGCACAGATCCTCCCCTGGCTCCTCTACCCCTCCTACTGCTCCTGTATCCACCCCTTTCCCTACCCCTGCACAGCAGCTCCTCCCCTGGCTCCTCTACCCCTCTTACAGCTCCTGCCTTTACACCTTTCCCTGCCCCTGCACAGCAGCTTCTCTCTTGGCTTCTCCTCTCCTAAAGCTCCTGCCTCCACACTTTCCCCTGCCCCTGCACAGCAGCTTCTCCCCTGGCTCCTCTACCTCTCCAACAGCATCTACATCCACACATTTCCCTACCTCTGCATAGCAGCTCCTCCCCTGGCTCCTCTACCACTCCTACAGCTTTTGCCTTCACACCTTAACCCTGCCCCTGCATAGCAGGTCCTCCCCTGGCTACTCTACTTCTTTGACAGCTCCTGCCTCTGCATAGCAGCTCCTCCCCTTGCTCTTCTACCCCTCTGACAGCTCCTGCCTTCTCACCTTTCCCTGCCCCTGCACAGTAGCTCCGCCCCTGGCTCCTCTACCCCTCTTACAGCTCCTGCCTTCACACCTTTCCCTGCCCCTGCACAGCAGCTCCTCCCCTGGCTCCTCTACCCCTCTTACAGCTCCTGCCTTTACACCTTTCCCTGCCCCTGCACAGCAGCTTCTCTCTTGGCTTCTCCTCTCCTAAAGCTCCTGCCTCCACACTTTCCCCTGCCCCTGCACAGCAGCTTCTCCCCTGGCTCCTCTACCTCTCCAACAGCATCTACATCCACACATTTCCCTACCCCTGCATAGCAGCTCCTCCCCTGGCTCCTCTACCACTCCTACAGCTTTTGTCTTCACACCTTAACCCTGCCCCTGCATAGCAGGTCCTCCCCTGGCTACTCTACTTCTTTGACAGCTCCTGCCTCTGTATAGCAGCTCCTCCCCTTGCTCTTCTACCCCTCTGACAGCTCCTGCCTTCTCACCTTTCCCTGCCCCTGCACAGTAGCTCCGCCCCTGGCTCCTCTACCCCTCTTACAGCTCCTGCCTTCACACCTTTCCCTGCCCCTGCACAGCAGCTCCTCCCCTGGCTCCTCTAGTCCTTCTACAGATCCTGCCTCTTTACTTTCCTTGCCCCTGTACAGGAACTCCTCCCCTGGCTCCTCTAGACCTCTGGCAGATCCCGCCTCCACTTCCTTTCTTGCCCCTGCACAGCAGCTCCTCCCTTGGCTCCACTACCATTCCTACAGCTCCCGCTCCCACTCCTTTTCCTGCTCCAGCACAGCAGAACCTTCCCAGGCTTCAAAAGAACTCCTTTCCCTGTTGTGACTCAGCTTTCCCATGCAACTTTTTGACACAGAAAAGGAGGGTGCCTGCAGACCTGGCCAAATGGCCAAAGAAGGAGCCAGTCCGCTGGCAGCTCCTCTGCTGCTCTTTACTTGACTCCACTCATTGCTCTCCACTCATTGCTCTATGCTAAAGTCCCATCACCACATCTCCCCCCTGACATTGCCAGCACAGCATGTCCTCACCTGGCTCTTCTACTCTCTAAGAGTACTCTTCCTGACATTGCCCTACCCTTCTTTCCACCACCCCCCAGGATGGTCCCATCTTTATTCAGGCATCATACAGGATTACCAACTACTTCCTGGACTGAGATGCCATAGCTGTACATTGTGACACATCAGAAATTCATGCATGCAGGTTTGCATAATGACCGCTTCACTGTAAATTCTCCCATGCAGCTTATCCTTTATATTGATCCAGGAAGGTTACAATAAATGCCGTGACCTCGTGTGATCCCAGAACAAGACATTTCTCACTTCTCAAACCCCCAACATTTGTTATTGTATGTAGACCGTTCTCATCTCACAAATCTGAACGTGCAAATACCATTTTTTTTCATTACTAATCCTCGCTGATCAACTTAGATGTGACTTCAAAGCTTAAAGAAGAACTCTAGGTAAAATAATAATACACAACTCTTAGTCTGGTTAAATTTGTAATACAAATTAAGGTAATAAACCTGGGCAATTTGAACAAAGCAAATGATGAAAAAAACACAATATAATATTAGCAAATAGTTAATACTGCATAGGTATGTGGAAAGCTCAAAAAGTTGAACTTGACCTTGTCTTCTCCTATCTCCCGAACGGTGCCTTATTGCGATGGGCTCACCTGTCTGACAAATAGTGAAGTACAATGGGGTGTGTGTGTGTGTGTGTGTGTGGGGGGGGTGTCACACCCAAAATGAAATTTGTATATAATTTGAGCTTCTTGATCTGATCACTATTTTAACTTGGGTTGTGGGATGTACCATGGGGGCAACCTTCCAAAAGCAGACCAACACTTGGCATCTTTGTACACCTCCATTATCCCTGGGAGAAGCTCAAGCCTCCAGGACCACTAAGTAGTCTCCCAACCAGTCCAGGTTCCCAACAGCAGCTAAAATATCTGATTCAAACAGGGCCGTCCACTGGGCACAGAGACCACGTGAGACGTCTGGTGCGCAGATCTGCGCATGGTATTTCCCACAGAACAGTTATGCGTGCGCACACATTCACAATTCCTCTTGGTGCCAGACGGCCTATTTAAAGGATGCTCATGCCCACATTCCCTGCAAACTAATCTTCAGATGTTCCCTGTGCCCTGCGTTTATGCTGTGTGATTCCCTTGTTGCTGACCGGGCTCGCTCCTGACCTGATCTTGGATTCTGCTTCTGACCTGTCGCTAGTTCCTAACCCGGCTCTGTGCCTGACTTCGGCTTTGCTCATGATTTGGTACCTCGCTGCCCTCTTATTGATGACCCTGTCTTATCCTGTGACCACGCTTCTTTCTCTGTTCCTGGCTTCCTGTCCTGTTAGAGCCCCTGCCTGGCTGGCTGCTGTACCAACTCTGTGCACCACTAAATGTTCCTGCCTCAAGTCTGCTGAGCTCTCTGATGAGCCACAAGTCCTGAACCTGCAGCTTCCTGCCACCTGGGCTAGACTGTACTGAACATTGCTACTGTTCCTGACCCATTGGTTCGCCAGTCTCCTTGGGACCGCATCTCCTGCTGCAAGTTCTCCTATTATCATCTGCTGGCGCTCACGTTCCTCCTGTCCCCTTCGGTACCCTCTGTTCTACTTCCAGTGGGGCCTGGGTTGGAGATACAAGCGAGGCCAATCTCGTCATCTCAGGTACATGATAGACCATGTCTCATACCATTTGTCCACAGAAAACTATGGAGCCCCCTCCAGTGCCAGACTAATTTACATGGCCACTCAACCTCACTCTTTCCTGCACAGGACTCTCCATCAAGAAAAAGCTAAATGATAGGAATTACCAAGGAAACTGAAGATTGTTAACTAGGTTGTTATTTACTTGTCCAAGACGTACCCACACACAGAGGTCTAGCATTGCGTGGACACCACGGCCCCAACAGGGTTTGAAACCCATTGCTTGAGCACGACTCTTCACGGTCCACCATCATAATTACCATCAGGAGGGAGTAGTACCCTTATCCATCATTCTATATTGATGAACAAAAGCTCATCCACATAGGTCCTTAGGCTTGCCTTAGACCTGAGAACGTGTTCAGATGTTCCCGTAGGAACCAATCACTGTCAGGTTGGCCAAACATTGTATAGCACTCTTTTGCCACCTTGGTTTGGCCAAGCTTATATTAAACTATGTTTGGAAGGAAGGCTGCTCATCAGCAGTGAAATAGCAGGTTTTTGGGACAGGTTTCTCAACTGTTTTCCTGAGAGTGGATGGCTGACTGGCTACGAGGACTTGACAAGTTTATGGCATTCTAATGGTGGGAGATCCAGGATGTGCTTTATTGCACAGTGCTGAAAATCTAACATACTTCAAGCAATGTAACAAAAATAGAAATTGAAGCACCATACCACTGATAAAAGTTCCAGATACAAGTTTATCCCAATAAAATTCAGGGGAACAATCCAAAAAGTATCCAGTTCATTTTGTCGGACCATACATTGGGCCATGTGATTACTATCTTACAGTATTGATGTTGATAAAAAATAATTTGGGAGTTGGCTTCTACAAAAACGCAAAGAGTACCAATGCTGTTCAAAATGTCTCTCTTCATTTTTAAAGCCAAGATGTGAAGGCCAAACCCGGCTACAAAAATGCAAAGAGTAACCAATGCCTTTCAAGGGTCCAAAATGCCCCTCTTCACCAGGACTAGAAAAAAACATCTTGATATGAATACATTATCCCCTCCTCTGGGTCATAGTTGAAACCAAATACCCAATAACCAATAGTATTGAATGCATAAAAATGAATGCCAGGTAACATTATTACCTGGCTTTCATTTTTATACATTCATCACTACTGAATATTGGGTATTTGGTTTAACTATGACCCCGAGGAGGGTATGGTATATGGTATTGATATTTCTTATGTTTTTTCTAGCCCTGATGAAGGAGGCATTTTTGGACCCCTGAAACACGTTGATTAGTCTTTGCATTGTTTTTTAGCCAGGCATGGTTTGAGCATCCATGGATTTGGTTGCAAGCTGTTGTATGAATATAATTATCCCATGACAAGAAAAATGTAGAGAAAGTTGACTGATGGTGCAAGGGGGTGTGCAAAGTTGCTATAGGAGACCAGCATAGCACAGCGGTTAAAAAAATAAAAAATAAATAAAAGGTGAGCGCAAAAAGGTGACAGTCACTGGAGACAGCCCGACTCCTAAGAAAGCATCCTACCATTTCCCATGGCTGCAACAAAAGGCCAATTTCCCAGAGCTGGCGCTGGCGATCCGTACTGTAAAAGCATCACAATTACTGCGCCTTCAATTAAAACGGCTCCACCATTTGTTCTCGGAGACCTATCTGCCACTTACGCTTACCTCCGAGCGGGATCATGTGAATGCAGAGCATTTAGTATTGTCAGCCGGGAATGCATCATTCATGAGAAATCCATTCAATGAACACATCCATGTGGCAGGATCAGTTTTCCCGGGAGACCCCGGTGCCTGGGCCGATGCTTTATCCAGATATTGTTTAATGAGAGCAGGGTGAATCCTTATTAAAAACCCTGTAAGAAGAACTAGTCACAATTCCCTTGCGGGGGGTACCTGCTAACGTTGGAGGAGAGCGGGGGTAATGACTAATATGTAAGGACAATGAAAACCTAGGTTCCCTTCACCTCCTTTGTGTTTTTTAAAATCAGAACCAGTTGCAACCCAATATATATATATATATATATATATATATATATATATATATATATATATATATATATATATATATTTGAATGTTTATAGAGAAATTTTAGATAAAGTAAGAGTTAGAGTCTCTGCATGATTCCCAACTGTCCCTCTTTTCACCCCCAAATCCTTCACTCCCAACCTTCCCTCTTTAACATCTCAGGAATGTATTGCCATGATAGGAAAAGTACCATTTAAAGGGATAGTCCACCTAAAATGCACACTGTATTGTTTGGTAGATGTTGCAGAGTTAGACCCCCGCTGACAGTCTGTTCTCTATTTCGGGGGACTCTACTGGTGAAATCTCTGTATTGAGTTCCTCACTCTACACCTGCTGTGCCCATTGCAAGGGTTTCCCACCATCCCTGGGCTCAGTTCCCAGGTGTGTACACCTGATGTGTTCATTAGAAGGGGCTCCCAGCATCCCTACATTGAGTTTCTGAATCTGCGTGCCCATTATTAGGAGCTCCCATCATCCATGAGCGGAGTTCCCAGTTCTATACAGCTGCTGTGCCTGTCATGAGGAGCTCACGCCATGCCTGCACTGAGATCCCCTGTGTCAGTACACCTGCTGTGCCCATTAGGCCGGGTTCCCACCATCCCTGCCCTGAGTTCCTGGGTCTGTACACCTGCTGTGTGCTTTAAGACTGGTTCCCACCATCCCTGTGGTGAGTTCCCGGGTCTGTTTACCTGCTGTGCGGATTATGAGGGGTTCCCACTGTTCCTGTGCTGAGTTCCCAGGTCTGTACACCTGCTGTGCCCATTATGAAGGGTTCCCACCATCCCTGTGCTGGGTTCCCAAGTCTGTACACCTGCTGTGCCCATTATGAGGGGTTCCCACTATTCCTCAGCTGAGTTCCCGGGTTTGTACACTTGTTGTCCCCATTATGAGGGCTTCCCACCTTCCCTGTGCTGTGTTCCTGGGGCTGTACACCTGCTGTGTCTATTAAGAGGGGGTCCCATCATCTTTGTGCTGGGTTCCCAGGTCTGCACACCTGCTGTGCCCATTGTGAGGGGTTCTCACCATTCCTGTAGTGTGTTTCTGACTCTGTACACCTGCTGTGCTCATTATGAGGGGTTCCCAACGTCCTTGAGCTGAGTTCCCAGGTCAGTACCCCTGCTGTGACCATTATGAGGGGTTCCCACCATCCCTGTGCTGAGTTCCTGGGTCTGTCTACCTGCTTTGCCCATTATGAGGGTTCCTACCATCCTTGTGCTGAGTTACTGGGTCTGTACATCTGCTTTGTCCATTATGAGGGGTTCTCACCATCTCTGTGCTGAGATCCAAGGTCTGTACACCTGCTGTTCCTATTATGAGGGGTTCCAACCATTCCCGAGGTGCATTTCTGACTCTGTACACCTGCTGTGCCAATTATGAGGGGTTCCCACCATTTCTAAGCTACATTCCTGACTCTGTACACCTGCTGTTCCCATTAAGAGGTGCTTCAACCATCCTTACATTTTCGGTTCTGTACATTATTAGGAGCTCCCACTACCCCTGAGCTAAGTTCTTGGGTCTGTACACCTGCTGTGCCCATTATGAGGTGTTTCCTTAATCTCTGTGCTGAGTTCCTGGGTCACATCTCTAGCCCCATGACCCATTAAATGCAAACATATTCCTGGTCACCATTTTTTTTGCCACCGCAATGTCTGACAAAATGGCCACTCCCACTACAATGCCCTCTGAAAGCTCTGCTGAATTTTTCAGTGGGAGGATAATTACACATAACTAGATTTGCTGTAAATTGAGCCAGTTGTCCCCTGTGTTGCATTGTTCACTGGCTGGTTTTCAGCTGTTGTCTGGAGTTTCCTTTTCATAATAGATTGGTGTTACATGACCCCATGACATTATCTAATATGGCCTGGGTTTTTTTTTACCTGGATGCAGAGGTTACAGTAAACATGCACATGTAAATTATAAGGCAATGTATGAAACAGAAGTCTCTGAGGTGCTATGGGCGGAATGTTGGGAATTTACGGTGACAGGGGAGGAATTTGTAACCAGGTGTACTGTACTATGGTTTCAGGCTCTCTGTGTAACACATGGCTCCTTGATTCTGATTGGTTGGATGGATGGCCTAAAGAGAAACAATAGCATATGCTTATCACGAAAAACCCCTCAGAAAGTTCACTAGTTTTTAAGCTTTTTCTAAATTTATATTGTAAGATGTGCCAACGTTACTGGCACCAGCATTAGACCAGTGCCACCAGCACGGGCACATCTCGTAGTGACAGTTATGATCTATTTATACTCAATCATACATAGAAAAAAAGAAAGCCTGCACTTGAGTCCATTTGAAAGTTCTGATTTTGACTTGAAGCCCTGAAACGCATTGGCTGTTTTTTTTTTATTTTGAATGGGCTGCCAAATCACTGGCTCCCGGTAGGATACATATGTGCAAAAACAGCCTAAAAGGGCTGAATCTACAGCAGCCAACCAAATCAGGCACCTAGAGTTGGCCTCCTAAACATGCATGGTCTTCTCCATATTTATTATGTCCTTTTTTGCACCTCCCAATTGGTCAGTGAAGCTGCCCCTCTTGTAGGCCAGTTCTTGGGTGCAGTAGTAACCAAACCAGGCACCTAGAGATTCCTACAAGCATGTTTCCATACCTTGCAGATCACCCCGGGTGCCCCAAAAACCAGGGAGCTCCATCGTGGGTGTAGTAATGGCAGGGGGGGGGGGGAGGGGGGGGCTAGGTATTAGTTTGGGTCATTTGAAAGGCTGCACACGTCAAAGGAAAGTCAAAGATTCCCAGCTCCACTGGACCATCCACCAAAAGTTTTGACCACAGTTGGCCTCCTAAACATGTATGATCTTCTCTATATCTATTCAGCCTTCTTCTGCACCTTCCAATTGGGTCAGTGAAGCTGCCCATCATACTTATGGGCCAATAAGTGGGGGTGGTGGCAGTCCTGCCTGATTTCAGTAGGTACTGGTTTAGTTCTCTGAAAAGGCTATACACAGAGGAAAGTCAAGTTCCTAAACATTCATGGTTTTCTCTATATCTCTCTATATCTATTTAGCCCTTTTCCATGCCTCCCAAGTAGTCAGTGAAGCTGCCCATCATACTTGTTGGCCAGTTCTAGAGTGCAGCCGTGTGGGGGGTGGGGGTCTGGCCAGATTTCAGTAAGTACTGGTTTAGTTCTCTTAAAAGTATATACACTCCCAGCTTGATTTGGCCATCCACCAAACGTTTGGCCACAGTTGGCCTCCCAAAAATGCACGGTCTTCTCTATATCTATTACACCCTCTTCTGCACCTCCCATTTGGTCAGTGAAGCTGCACATCATACTTATAGGCCAATAACTGGGGATGGGGGTGGTAGCAGTCCTGCCTGATTTCAATAGGTACTGTTTTCTGAAAAGGAAATACACTTTAAAGGAAAGTCAAATACTTCCAACTAGACGGGACCATCAATCAATAGTTTTGGCCACAGGTGTCCTCTTAAACATGTGTAGCACCCTGATAGTAGGCAGGGTTGCTTACAAATTTAGCTTGCTAGGTGGTAACTAGCCTGGCTGATTGATAGGGGAATCACTGGCTTCATTCCTAACTCTGGATTTGATGCACCTCTCTCTTCTGTTACTAGGTGGCATTGTTGCCTGTGGCATTGGAATGACAGGGGGCATAGTGAATTCAGACTAGGACTGGATAGGTTGTTTCAGCCAATTGACAGGGGTTTTCTTCGGCCCCTTGGCCTGCCGGGAGAACCTATTTATTTGGGAGGAGTCAGGTGATCGGGGTTCTGTGCCAACCGAACGGCTGTCTGGGTGGTCATGTGTTACAAGGTAGCTAGGCCAGAAGCCTGAGGCCTATCCAGCTTTGAGAGAAGCAGCGCGGGGTTGGGGCTTTCAGCTGGACGGGGAACCGCATCGTTGCCATCGGTGAGGGAGAAGCAGTTGCCACACAGGATGACCACTCCTGTTACCAGAGGCAAATAAGGATCAAGGTCAGAGATAAAGGAGACACAGTCATCATTAAGGAACAATCACTTTGGTTATCAGAGGCCAATTATGGAAGTCTGAAGAAGTAACAGAGCACCCTTATTGATTAGCTGGGGACGGTGAACAAGTGGGAAAACTTCAGCAGAGTTGCAAGCCAGGGACCAGTGGCGTCTCCAGCTTTCATATTTAGGGGGGGCACATGGGGGGACAGGGACAAAAGTAGGGGGGCAACTATATCCTGGGGCCCTTTACTACGACCCCACAATGGCCCTTCAACATGTTCTGCAGTGAGCTCCCTTCCTACTGTATTGGGGTCCCCACAGGGTGGCAGAAAACAAGAGATATATGTCACCAGCATACCAAGAAAATATAAGGATCCAAAGCAGTGGGAGAACTATCAGGGTTGCAAAGGTTGTCTTGCCTCCGGGCCCTGGTGTTCTGCCACTGTGGGGTTTCCCAGCCTCCTCTTGCTGTCCTGCCCCTGCTATTGACTGCTCTGGCATCTCTTGGAATTTACAGGCTGGTTCTCCTGTCCTAAGGATGGGAGAAATCAGTCTGATTTTTCAGTAACTGAGAGTCCTGGTGGAGTCCTTCCTGCAACTCGCTCTTCTCCCTGCCAATGAGGATGCAGGGGAAGGAGCAGATCGCGTGGCCGTGGTTGTGTGAGCACTCGCATTATGCAGTGTCAGCAAGCAGAGGGAGGGGGAGGAATCACCCGCAGGAGCTGACTGGGGACTCTCTCCCTCTTAGACATTGATTTTTTGTAAAAAAAAAAAATGCATAATGTTGGGGGGGGGGGGGGTCAGGGCCCCCTCTGCCCCCCCCCCCCCCCCCTAGGAATGCCATTGCCAGGGACCCAGCGGGTTAGCAGGGGTGACGCTTGAGGAGAATACAGCGGGTTAGCTGTGGAAGAGCTCAGGGGATCCAGTGATGTCTGGAATCTTGAAGTCTAGTGAGAGACCGGGAGCTCAGTCAGTGAAGATCTTCAGTAGGATACTGTGAGATGTGAGAAAAGATCTATAACGGGTTACTGTGAGTTACGTGTACAGATCTCTATTGACTGTTCAAAGTTCAGTTGCCATAAGAGACAGCAGTTCTACAAATACAGTTGCTACATCCAGCTTGAAGGCCCGCTACCTGTATGGCTGTCTGCCTATTTGTCTTGGAGTCTGCCAATTGCTATTGCATCTGCCTAAGGGTGTTCTGGCCCTAAATCCTCTCTTCCTCAGTTCTTGTTGAGAGACAATAAATCTCTTTTGTTCACATTCAAAAAGTAACTGGCGCCCATGTTTTTAACTTGCATCACACCCACCATGACTGTGAAGAAGGACGTCAGCTCTCCCTGACTCTGGAGGTCACCATTAGGCTTTTGGAGGTCAGGGATGATGCTACACATGCATGGTCTCCTCTATATATTTCTTTATATATTCTGCCCTCTCCTGCACCTCCCAATCTTTCGACTGGACCATCCATCAATAGTTTTGGCCACAACTGGCCTCCTAAACATGCATGGTCTTCTCCATATAGTTACATAGTTAGTCAGGTTGAAAAAAGACACAAGTCCATCTAGTCCAAGCATAAAAAGAAAGAAAGAAATAAAAAATATCAAACAATTCCATATACCCAATCCTATACCCAGTGTTGATCCAGAGGAAGGCGAAAAACCCCCAGCAAAGCATGATCCAATTTGCTACAGCAGGGGAAAAAATTCCTTCCTGACCCCCAAGAGGCAATCGGATTTTCCCTGGATCAACTTTACCTATAAATGTTAGTACCCAGTTATATTGTGTGCATTTAGGAAAGAATCCAGGCCCTTCTTAAAGCAATCTACTGAGCTGGCCAGAATCACCTCTGGATGGAGTCTACTCCACATTTTCACAACTCTTACTGTGAAGAAAACTTTCCGTATTTGGAGATGAAATCTCTTTTGCTCTAGGCGTAAAAAGGGTGCCCCGTGTCCTCTGTGTGTAACTCAACACCAAGTTCACGATATGGACCACTTATATATTTGTACATGTTGATCATATCCCCCTTAATTTCCTCTTCTCAAGACAGAATACATTCAGTTCCTCTAATCTTTCCTCATAGCTGAGCTCGTCCATGCCTCTTATCAGTTTGGTTGTCCTTTTCTTACACCCTCTTCTGCATCTCCCCACTTGTCAGTGAAGCTGCTTATTGTACTTATGGGCCAATAAGTAAGGATGGGGGTGGTGGCAGTCCTGCCTGATTTCAGTAGATACTAGTATAGTTCTCTGAAAAGGCTATACACACTAGAGGAAAGTGAAATACTCTGAGCTCGATTGGACTATCCCTCAATAGTTTTGGACACAGTTGGCCTCCTAAACATGCATGGTCTTCTTTTTACCTGTCTATATCTATTCTGCCCTCTTTTGCACCTCCCAATGGGTCAGTGAAGGTACCCATCTTACTTGTGGGCTAGTTCTTGGGTGCAGTTTTGGGGGGGCTATGGAGAGATGGGCGTCTGGACATATTTCAGTAGGTACTGGTTTAGTTCTTGTAAAAGTCTATACACATAAACGTTTTGGCATGCATGGTCTTCTCTATATCTATTACGCACTCTTCTGCAATTTCCTACTGGTCAATGAAGCTGCCCATCATACGTATGGGTCAAGAAGTGGGGGTGAGGGTGATAGCAGTCCTGTCTGATTTCAGTAGGTACAGATTTAGTTCTCTGAAAAGGATATAAACATCATGGGAAAGTCAAACACTCCCAGTTTGACTGAACCATATATCAATACTTTTGGTCACAGTTGGCCTCCCAAACATTCATAGCCTTCCCTACATCTATTCTGTCCTCTTCTGCACTTCCCTACTGGTCAGTGAAGCTGCCCATCGTACTTATGGGCCAATACTTGGGTGCAGTAGGAGGGGTGGGGCAGTCCTGACGATTTTCTGTAGGTACTGGTGTAGGTCTTTTAAAAGGCTATACACATCAGAGGAAAGCCAAACGATCCAATCTTGACTGAACCATCCACCAACAGATGACCTCCTAAACATGCATGGTCTTCTCAATATCTAGTTGACTACCATGGATATCCGAATAGGCTGTCAATGTTTTATGCAATTTGGACAGTCGCCTTGGTTCGTTGAAACTGAAGGTCCATCAGTTACCCGTCTGTAAAATGGTAAGTTTTTCTTTTTTGGACCTACCGCGTGATGGGCGCAGAGGCCATGTCCTTTAAAAAAGAGCTTCTAATGACAGCCTGTCAGACACAACTATGCAGGTAAAGTCAGCAGTTTAACAGCTGAAATTATTAGCTTTGTGCCTTGCTCGCTGGATGCTGAGAGCTGACAAAAAAAAAAGGAAATGCGGTATTTTGCAGCCATTTGACGGGTGAAATTATGGTGGTTAGGCTTTTTGTATTCGAGGAATAATCATGTTTCAAAGAACGGGCACAGCCACTGCCAGATAGCGGATTCTCAGAAGTAAAAAAGGGAAGGTGAAGGCGGGAGGTGATGAGTTAGGTCTTGTCCTCAACAAAAGGAAATTTAACTAGGCAGTCTGTCGCGCACACAATGTGCAATTAAAGGACTCGCCAAGCTTAATCTACATCGAAAATGGTCACATAACATGACCCCAATGAAGAACAACTGTCCTTTCTGAAAAATAAAGAAAACATTATGTATGGGTTGACCGTGGCCATGGTTAATTATACACATGAGGAAGAATTCAATTAGAAGCTGTGCATGTCCATACCTCTTCTTCAAAAAGTCATGACCTAGCAGATCTGGATCAGGGAAAAAAAGCCTCTACTTCCAAGAACCAAGACTAGGCTTTTTGTGCATCTTTGATAATGTGATGATGGTGGTGGGCTTATAAACAGCAACCCTTAAGGCATAATTATGGTGGTTACGTGAGGGCAGTAATATAATTTACATAATTGGTTATTTCTGAAGGTCCTCATTTATCCAGGTCATGGAATATCTAGTAGTAGTTACTAGTCACATTTAAACCGGACTTCTTCTATAATGTTGAAGACATTATGTACAGCACCTTCTTTAGGGCACTTCTTCAGTTTTAGTGAGTGACAACATTCACCAACCACACATATTGTACGAGGGTTCTTCAAAAAGTTTCCACACTTTCTTAAACTCTATTAAATATGAAAAACTTTTTGAAGACCCCTTGAAGTTTTAACCACCCCGAAGACTTGACAACAATTCCCACATTCCCAACAAAAAGGATTAACACCTATGCAGACTTCCAGACACCAAGGGTGGGATGGTGTAACTAGAACTGGGGGGGCTCCACAACTTTCACACCTCCCATCCTATTCTTGGACACGCAACATCTACACATTCTATGGTGACTGGATTAAGGTGTCTATGCAACCTGCTACAAAACATCTTCAGCATTACAGAACAAATCCAGTTGAATGTGACCAACAACAGCTAGTTATGGTTGGATAACTTCTTTTTGCCCATGAAGGGCAAAGCCAACAGGTTCACTTTAAAGCCCAGCAGTGGCCTGATGCAAAAACTTAAATCTCTCTGCTCCCCCAGAATATGCAGCAAATAATGGTCCCTTTGTCTAGAGTAGGGGTTTCCATACTTTCGAAAACAAAGGGCCAGTTTACTGTCCTTCAGGCTTTAGGGGGGCTAGACTTGGGGCCAGTGGGAGTAGAAAATGTCCTGGTATCCAGTGAGAGTATACAATGCCCTATGTTTGGTTTCAGTGGGAGACTAGTGTCCCATTGTTGATGTCAGTGGAAGGAATAGTGCCCCATGTTGGTGTCAGTGGGAGAACTAGTGTCCCATCACTGATGTCAGTGGAAGGAACAGTCCCCCCATTGTTTGCGTCAGTTGGAGAAATAGTGCCTCATTGTTGGTGTCAGTTGGAGGAATAGTGCTCCATCAGTTGTGTCAATGGAAGGAATTCTGCCCTATTGTTGGTGTCAGTGGGAGGAATATTGGTTTATTGTTGATATCAATGGAAGGAACTGTGCCCCATCATTGATGTCAATGGAAGGAATTGTGCCTCATCGTTGGTTTCAGTTGGAGGAATTATACTCTTTTGATGGTTTCAGTGGGAGGAATAGTGCGCCATTGTTGGTGTCAGTTATAGGAATTAAATTGGATGTAAACCCTCTCCTATATCCAGTGAAGTGAACAGCCCCAGAGGATACACAGGGATGAAACAAATCTCCCTACATAAGTTTTATATGTATATCTGCTGTCTTCAGCTTGCTATATTCTTTAGAATTCTTACATCGTGTTAGAATTTTTACTTCCTCATTCTGCAGTAGGAGTGGTGTCTGGGCTTACACTGTGTGACAGCTGATTGGAGGAAAGGCACACCCTGCCCCCACTCCACATAGGTAGAGGAAGTAAGATACTTTCAGAGCTGTGCTGTGACAAGACAAGCTCTCTGCTAATCTATTTATAGCACCCACCCAAACACAAATCTCAGGCTGGTTTTATCTCCCATCTCTGAGAACTTGTCAGAAGTTATCATGCTGATAACAGAGGAACGAAACAGCAGAAAGACTCAGGACTTAGGGCTTTGGAGAGCGATAAGTGAACATTACAGATATATGTGCCCAGGTCAAATTTCATGTAATGCATACCTGTTACTTCTGCAGGCTTCCTTTACGCTGGTTCTGGTAGTGATGACCGGTCTCCCAAAACCATTTTTCTTCTCTGGTCGTGTTGCTGCCTCTCTCACCGACGTCATCATGCTCAATGCAGAACCAGTGGCTACTGCTGGTTCTACACTGTACATAAAGAACTCCGGAGCAAGAGAGAAGATGATGGTAGTTTAGAGCACTTCCATGGTCAAAACAAACATTATATCCTGCTTATGGAAGAGCAGATTTTATTTTTTGGGCAAGCGAAAAGTTTTTGGGGCAGCCTCTACCTGCCTTTGCCTCCAGTGCCAACTGCCCAGGTCATTTCAGCAGAAGAAACACAGTGACTATAAATTTACACTGGGCTTAGGGCTCTCCTACTAACCCTTTGGGCCCAACAACCAAGCACCACCACCATCACCAGCGCAAAGCACCAGCACCACCACCAGTGCTGAGCACCAGCACCGCCACCAGTGCCAGCCCTGACTTTACATATGAAGACCTAATAGGGCATCGGAGGAAGACCCATTTTCACACCATCTACAAGCAGGAGGTATCAAAAACTTGAAGTAGGCATGGCACCTATGGCTGAGGTTTGTAAGGCCACTTAATTGGATGGTGGAGTAGAGTCAACTAGGGAGTACTGCTGCTCTGTAAGGGGAATGAGGCTCCCTATACTGGAATCTCAACAGAGCGATGGAAAGGCAAAATAAGGGTAAGTATAACAAGGGGCCACCATTAAAGTGAAGTAGGGAAAGCACAGGTAAAACTCAAAGTACATCTAACGCCAAAAGTTTTTTTATTTTCCTTTTCGATCCAGTAGGGAAAATTTCATATTCGTACAAAGTGCAGATTTTCTTTAGTTCCCCAGAAACACGGAACAATTGACCTCAAAAGTCGTGGGTCGGCAATGTTCAGCAACAACCATTTCACACCATGAGTGACAGCTTTCTAAACACAGAGGACATCACTCAATGTAGAATCTGTATAGGCAGCCATAGCAGGTGTTCATTATATTGTTCGTGGCATTTCAGGGCTGTGGGATCCGGCTTTATTGATCTACGCTGAAAGAACTTTTTGTATAAAAAGTTTTCTGAAGTTCCCGAGAGTAAAGAGGTGAAAACTGTTTTCAAGCCGTTATAATAATAAGTACTGCCTGCCGGTAAAATCTTCTAAATGGAAAAGTCTTTTCCTAAAGAGCGGGTAGGCAAGCAGGGCTGATTTTACCTTTTAGCCAGAAACAAAAGTTTTTACTTAAGTGCGCCTCTGATCCTGTTCTACTTTCATGTTATGTACGTAAATAATAAACTAACAAATAACAAAATAAAGAAGTATAAATACTTAGTCAAATAATAAAAAGAAATAAAACATAAATAAACGAGAAAATAAAGGAAAAATAATTAGCGGTGTGGACCTTTTATTCTAGAGTCACCCAGGCCAAGTGGTTTTGGTGCAAAGGGCTTGGCAAAATAATAAAGACAAAAAAAAAATAAAATCTATCAAGTAAAAAAAAGGGTAGCTTGGTTGATTAATAAACTAACAAATAAAAATAAATAAGTATGAAAACTTGGAAAATAAAAAAGTAAAAAAATACAAACAAATATATAAAAAAAAAATTACAAAATTAGCCACTGTGAATCTCTCAAATCGGGGGCCACCCAGGCCAAGAACTTAAAATTAGATTATATGGGAGGGGCTTCAGCACAAGGAGCTTGGCTGAATAATAAACTAACAAATAATAAAGAAATAATAATAAGCACAAAAACTTGGCCAAATAATAAAGAAAAAATAAATCAAATATAAATAAATGTGAAAAAAATAAATAAAGAATTGGCAGCCATGAATCTCCCATTCTGGAGCCAAGCAAGCCAAGGGGTTTCAGTGCAAAGAGCTTGGCAGAACAAAAAAGAAAATAAATAACAACAAATATAAAAAAATCTAACAAGTATTAAAAAATTTCAAAAAATGGCAAGCGGGAATCTCCCACCCTCGGGCCACCCAGGGAAGAAACTTTTTGTTAGATTATATGGTAGGCGTGTGCAGCATGAGTGTAGCCCAATAATAAATAAATACAAATAAGTAAATAAAAATATAATAATAGTTTGAATTATAATAAATTATTAAAATTAATAACAATAAATACATTTAATGATATATTAACAAGTTCGGAATCTTATTAATCTGTGTCTTTTATACTTGGAGTTCACCTTTGAAGTGGAGTTTCCCTCTAAGCAGTGGTCACATGGTGCAGTAAGAATGCCCCCACAGAGCTCTTTATGTCTAACTGGGGTCCGCCGCCAATGTGCAATCAGATATCAGTTAGAGGAAGCGGGCCTGGCCTCTATAAACATGAATTTTATTACTAAATTGGCTTGTGTGTGTTATGTAACATGACGTGGTGTTATGTTCCCACTGGCCTACTGCTCTGAAGATAGCATGGTGTATCTTGGCCGCAAAAAGTGACTTGTTATTTGCTTGTGATTTATGTAAAACCTGGAATTAAATACAGAGCCTATTATTGGCTCAGCGGGACGTCTCACTAAACACGTTAGACATAGACCTGTTGTTGGAACGGTCGCCGGTTCGGTGGCAAGTTGCCGATTCACAGGAAAAACATCCTGTAACCATTGTGTTATGATTTTCACAAAAGCCAACTGCTCCTGGTATTTCTGCTTCCCTGCGGAAGGAAGGAATTCCACACCGGGTTTTACTCAAACACGTTACAGCTCAGCCAATAAGAAGCCGCAGAATTATGGCCCTGCTGGATTTCGGCCAATGGAAGCCAGTTGCCAAAACCTGTTGCATTCCTAATTATTAAAGGGGCGGTAAGCCTACAAAAGTTGATTTATGATGGGGGGAGTTTTAAAGGGGGATTGCAGGCAAGAAAATGAATATGTATGTTAAGTGATGCAGGTGTCTGCTTTTTTGTGCTTTTAATGAAGCGTTTAAATAATGTTCTGCTTCACAAGGTTTGAGGCCTGCAATGCTGTACAATAAAACCAGCACACAGGGGTAAACAAAAGTAGAGCTGTGTACTGTATTCAGTATAAATGATAAGAGAAGGGGCAGTGTGCACTGTATCCAGAATACAGGGTAAGAGAAGGGGCACTGTGCACTGTATCCAGAATACAGGGTAAGAGAAGGGGCACTGTGCACTGTATCCAGAATACAGGGTATAAGAAGTGGCACTGTGCACTGTAACCAGAATACAGGATATAAGAAGTGGCACTGTGCCCTGTATCCAGAATACAGGGTATAAGAAGTGGCACTGTGCACTGTATCCAGAATACAGGGTATAAGGAGTGGCACTGTGCACTGTATCCAGAATACAGGGTATAAGAAGTGGCACTGTGCACTGTATCCAGAACACAGGGTATAAGAAGTGGCACTGTATCATGCCTACAGGACAAGACAGCACTGTGCATTGTATCCAGCATAGGACAAGAGAAGTGGCACTGTGCACTGTGCCAGCATCCAGGGCAAGAGAAGTGGCACTGTGCACTATATCCAGTATCCAGGACAAGGAAAGAGGCACTGTGCACTGTATCTAGCATCCAGGACAAGATAAGAGGCACTGTTCACTGTATCCAGCATCCAGGACAAGATAAAAGACACTGTGCACTGTATCCAAGTGAAGAGGCACTGTGCACTATATCCAGCATCCAGGACAAGGGAAGAGGCACTGTGCATTATATCCAGCATCCAGGACAAGATAAGAGGCACTGTGCACTGTACCCAGCACTCAGGACAAGGGAAGAGGCACTGTGCACTGTATCCAGCATCCAGGACAAGGGAAGAGGCACTGTGCACTGTATCCAGCATCCAGGACAAGATACGTGGCACCGTGCACTGTATCCAGCACTCAGGACAAGGGAAGAGGCACTGTGCACTGTATCCAGCATCCAGGACAAGATACGTGGCACTGTGCATTGTATCCAGCACTCAGAACAAGGGAAGAGGCACTGTGCACTGTATCCAACATCCAGGACAAGGGAAGAGGCACTGTGCACTGTATCTAGCTTCCAGGACAAGATAAGAGGCACTGTGCACTGTATCCAGCATCCAGGACAAGATAAGAGGCACTGTGCACTGTATCCAGCATCCAGGACAAGGGAAGAGGCACTGTGCACTGTATCCAGCATCCAGGACCAGGGAAGAGGCACTGTGCACTGTATCCAGCATCCAGGATGAGGGAAGAGGCACTGTGCACTGTATCCAGCATCCAGGACAAGTGAAGAGGCACTGTGCACTATATCCAGCATCCAGGACAAGATAAGTGGCACTGTGCACTGTACCCAGCACTCAGGACAAGAGAAGAGGCACTGTGCACTGTATTCAGCATCCAGGACAAGATAAGTGGCACTGTGCACTGTACCCTGCACTCAGGACAAGATAAGCGGCACTGTGCACTGTACCCAGCACTCAGGACAAGATAAGAGGCACTGTGCACTATATCCAGCATCCAGGACAAGATAAGTGGCACTGTGCACTGTACCCAGCACTCAGGACAAGGGAAGAGGCACTGTGCACTGTATTCAGCATCCAGGACAAGATAAGTGGCACTGTGCACTGTATCCAGCACTCAGGAAACGTGACACTGTGCACTATAACCAGCATACAGGACAAAAGAAGAGCCACTATGCACTATATCCAGCATTAGACATGTGTAATTCATTTTGGTTCAAATGTAAATTCGGACAACTTTTTGGTTTTTCTGAGATTTGGATCTATCTGAATCTCCGAATTAAACAGTAACGAATTTCGTTGAAATTCTTTTTGTTTATTTGTTTTCTAATGAATTCCAAATTTTTGGAATGATTCGAATTTAGATCAGTCAAAAAATGATCGACCGATTCGAATTCTGTGTGAAGAATAGCTGGTTGTTAAGGAGCTGGCCAGGAAGCCGGTGTCTTGCCGAATAAGTTCCTTCGGCGGATAGGTTCCCCCCCTGTACTGCGCAGGCGCAGCGCCTGCGCAGTACGTACTACTGTCGGCCGCCGGAGATAGCCGAAGCTCAAACGCTTCGATCAGCTGTACACGGCGCCTGCGCTCTGGGTCCAGGTTCCTTCCCCTCTATCCAAGTGGACCTAGAGGGGGAATCTAAAAGTGCCGAGCGCAGCGAGGCCGTGCCCGAAGCGTGGCGAGCGGAGCGAGCCCGCGAGGGGCCCTCTTACAGCCGCCGTGTACAGCTGATTTTCAGCTGTTCCGCTTCGGCTATTTCCGCCGGCTTCTACTGCGCATGCGCAGTAGAGGGGGAACTAATCCGCCGAGCGGAACTTTCTCGGCAGAACACCGGCTACCGCGTCCTTAACAATCGATTACTCATGAGCCATCAGCGGGCTTCCCCACTGAGAGCTAAAATGTAAACAAAAGAATGGCGGCAATAGAAAAGTCAGAAAAATAGTGTGCCCCCCCCCAATTCATACCAGGCCCTTAGGGTTTGGTATAGATTTTAAGGGGGACCCGATGCCATTTTTTTTTTTTTAATTTCATTGGGTCCCCCCCCAATATCCATACCAGACCTATCCGAGCATGTAGGCCAGGAAAGGGGGAGGGGGGCAAGTGAGCTATACCAGGCCACATGCGCCCAACATGGGGGGGAGCTTTGGCGCAGGGGGGCTCTGCTGTTTTGTCAGCCTGGCCCAGTCATTTACCCCTGTCTGCCATTTCTCTGACTCCAATGAGCATTATGAGCACTCTATGTTCTATAGTCTAGGTTTTATATAATCCATTACAGATATCCATCTGCTTTTTGGAGGGACTGCTGCTCTAGTCACGTAATCTTCTGCCATGCAACCTTGCTCTCACACTTCACAGTGAGTATCTACAACCAAATGTTTAAAACAGCCCTCCAAAAGATTGAGTTCAGGTGTTTCCAGTAAAAGGGTATTGTTAATACTACATCATACAAACACATTGTAGAAATGTGTGCTTTTCCAACCTTGTGGTAACAGTTCGGGAAAGACCCCTTTCTGTTCCAGCATGACTGTTCCAAGCCGACTCCATAAAGATACTGTATGGTTTGACCAGTTTGATGCAGAGGAACTCGAGTGTCCTGCACAGAGCCCAGACCTCAATCTTTCTGAACACCTTTGAGATGAACAGGAATGTCAGTTGTGAGCAAGGTCTTCTGACCCAACATCAGTACCTGGCCTCAACCCTACAGAACACCTTTGGGGTGAATTGGAATGCAGATTGTGAGCCAGGTGTTCTCATCCAACATCAGTACTTGACTTCAACCCTACCGAACACCTTTGGTTGAATTGGAACACCAATTATTGGCTAGGTCTTCTCATTCAACATCAGTACCGACCTCAACTTTACTGAACACCTTTGAGATAAATTGGAACGCCAATTATGAGCCAGGTCTTCTCACGCAACATCAGCCCCTGACCTCAACAGTACTGAACACCTTTGGGATGAAATGGAATTTCAACTGCACCCAGGTCCTATCACCAAACATCAGTATCTGACCTCAACCCTACTGAACACCTCTGGGGTGAATTGAAATGCAGATTGTGAGCCAGGTCTTCTCATTCAATGTCAATACCAACCTCAACCCTACTGAACACCTCTGGGGTGAATTGAAATGCAGATTGTGAGCCAGGTCTTCTCATTCAATGTCAATACCAAACTCAACCCTGCTGAACACCTTTGGGATGAATCGGAATGCCAATTATGAGCAAGGTCTTCTCACCCAACATCAGTCCCTGACCTCAACCCTACTAAACACCTTTGGGATGAATTGGAACCCTGATTGAAGGCCAGGTCTTCTCATCCAACATCAGTACCTGACCTCACAAATGTTCTTCTGGCTAAATGGACACAAAGTCTCACAGATACATTCCACAATCTTGTAGAAAGCCTTCCCAGAAGAGTGGACACTGTTAGAGCTGCAAAGGGGAGGGCCGCTCCATACTAATTCCCATGGATTTGGATATGACCGCTGAATGAACCGACTTTTTCACCGGCTCAGACATTGGGCTGCTTAGAAAATAAGAATACTGGCAACAATTAGGAATTCTCTAAAGGGGGCAGCCAGGTGCACCAAACGCATGCCAGAATGAGTTCTAAAAACAGATCACTTAGCACAAAGTTGTGTCCTCTTGATCTAAAGGCAACTTTGTCCCCTTATAAATGCACCTGGATTGGAATTCCACTTTGAACGCCTTTCACTAGAAACCTGAGATTGACCCTCTTCTGTGTCCTGAAGGCTCAGGGCATCTGAGGTTCCTGTCGAAGGACGGCCCCCCTCTGCCTTCAGCTCCTGCCGGTGGACTGGCACAAAACACTTGCTCTTTTTTCTTGCTCTTTCCTTGGCAGAAGGAAAGTCAGCTTGAAGCGCTGAAAAGCAGCACGCAGCCCCTGCCACCGCCTCAAAGAGCAAACTCAACAAGACACAGGAGGCCGGGAGAAAATTAGCCATCCGGCCCTCCCCTCTGGCTCCTGCTCCCTCGCCTTGGCAAGCGAATGGCAGGATACGTCCACGCGGGAGCAGTCGCCTGCCAACTGTACATTACTCGTGCTGGAAGCCAACCAAGGCTGGCCCTTCCTTCTCCCTAAAAGCATTAGCTTCATACTTTAAATAACAGAAGCTCAGCCCCGCTGCGAGAAGTTCACATGGAGCCCGCTAAGCCGGCTGACATTGTTCCTTCCTGTTCCTTGGCTTGTGCTCCTCCACAGATAAACATTAATAGCGCCCGGATTGTACAGTAGCAGAGACGTCAGTCAATGAGGACGCACGGCGCATTTGCCAAGAAGGTTAAAAAAAAAAAAAAAAGCTGGACAAACACAGGAGGTTTTATTTACAGGCGGTTTTCGTTTTAGGATTTTCAAAGCCCAGTTGAAGCCTCATATTTACTATTGGAATTAAATCAGGCTGCATATTTAGGAACAAACATGCCGCTCTATTCTGTATCTTTGTACGTACAAAGTGCTGCAGCAAGGGTTAAAATACCCAGTCCTGGCGGCATGTTGGGGAGCCAGACAGAGGCTTTCACACACTAGCAGTAACTCGGGTCTCCAGACACTCAACCTGCACACTGCTCTAATCAACTGAGCTGCTAAGGGAGGGTGAGCTATGGTTGTTAGAGCAGCGTTTCCCAACCTAGTCCCGGGAACACTTTAAATGTATCAAAATCTGGAGCCCCCCCCAGTCTAAAATGTAAGAAATGTAAATATTACTTGTCAATGGAAAACCTGAGATTGGGGCCCCCCTTCACATCAGAGGTCCTCCTTCACATCAAAGGCCACCCTTTACATCAGAGGTCCCCCTTCACATCAGAGGTCCCCCTTTACATCAAAGGCCCCCCTTCACATCAAAGGCCCCCCTTCACATCACAGGTCCCCCTTCACATCAGAGGTCCCCCTTCACATCAGAGGTCCCACTTCAAGTCAGAGCCCCCCTTCTGATCAAAGGCCCCATCACCACAAAGTTCCACCAACACAGAGTCAAAGACCCCATCACATCAAATTTCCCCCATCACATCAAATTCCACCCTATGAATCAGAGGCCCCCTTCATGTCAGAGGCTCCCCTTTACATTAGAGGTCCTCCTTCAAGTCAGATAGTCAGAACCCCCCCCAACACCACAAAGTTTCACAAACACAGAGTCAAAGACCCCATCACATTAAAAATTTCCCCCATCACATCAAATTCCACCCTATAAATTAGAGGCCCCCTTCATGTCAGAGGCTCCCCTTTACATTAGAGGTCCTCCTTCAAGTCAGAAAGTCAGAGCCCCCCCATCACCACAAAGTTTCCCCAACACAGAGTCAAAGACCTGATCACATCAGAGTCCCCCCATCACATCAAATCCCCCACCTATAAATCAGAGGCCCTCTTCATGTCCTCTTTCACATCAAAGGCCACCCTTCAAGTCAGAGGCCCCCTTCAAGTCAGAGCCCCCCTTCACATCAGAGGCCCCCTTCACATCACAGCTCCTTCAAATCAGAGCCCCCCTCTGATCAAAGGCCCCCCATCACCACAAAGTTTCCCCAACACAGAGTCAAAGACCCCATCACATCAGTGTCCCTCCATCACATCAGAGTCCCTTGATCACATCAAATAAATCAGATACCATCTTCATGTCAGAGGTCTCCCTTTACATCAGAGATCCTCCTTCAAGTCAGAAAGTCAGAGCCCCCTTCTGATCAAAGGCCCCCCCATGACCACAAAGTTCCCCCAACACAGAGTCAAAGACCTGATCACATCAGAGTCCCCCATCATATCAAATTCCCCCTATAAATCAGAGGCCCCTTCACATCAGAGTTCCCCCTTCTGATCAAACTCCCCCCATCACAACAAAGTTCCCCCAGCACAGAGTGAAAGACCCCATCACATCAGAGTCTCCCCATCACATCAAATTCCCCCCCTATACATCAGAGGCCCCCTTTACACCAGTGGTCCCATTTCAAGTCAGAGGCCCCCTTCACATCAAAGGCTCCATCACATCAGAGTCCCTCCTACATGTCAGAGTTCCCCCATCACATCAAATTCCACTCTATACATCAGAGTCCCCCCCCCCCTTCACATCAAAGCCCCCTATACATCAAAGGCCCCCCATCACCACAGTGTTCCACTTCACAAAGTCAGAGACTCCCATCACAAAAGTGTCCCCTCATCACATCAAATTCCCACCTATACATCTAAGGCCCCCTTTAAATTAGAGTCCCCCATCACATCCGGGTCCCCCTATCACATCAGAATTCCTACTTCACTTCAGAGTCCTCCATTGACATTAAAGTCCCCCATATAGAAAAGGTTCCCCCATCATCACAGTGTCCCCACGACACAGTGGCCGAGACACCTATCACAACGGAGTCCCCCCTTCATGTCAGAGTTACCCTATCACATCAAATTTCCACCTATACATCATAGTCCTCCTTGAGATTTGCTGAAAACAAATTAAACAATGTTGCCAAGAAGAAAAATTTGATTTTTTTTTTTTTTGCACATATAGAGAGCTGTTGGCAATCAATGCTCTAAAAAAACAGGGTCCACCCTTGAAAGGCATCAGCTCTACCTTATCATGCAAGAAAAATAACGGGGGTGGGGGAAGTGAACTCCTACGTACAGACATTCGAGTCGGTTCTCATCTGAGTAATGTAAAAAGCATTGCTATCAAGAGCTCTTGTGAGTACCTGTCATATATATTTAATAAAGTTTTTTTTATTTCATAATGCCGACGCACTTTTGCTTTTAGAGTTACCAACTGATATGAAAAGATTAATTTTAATAATTGTGCAATGGCATGGCTATTATATACGCAGTATCATTTTTTTAAATGAAAATTTAACTTTTATTTGGGAGTCACCAGTCAGGCTGCACAAGTACCTAAACTGGCCTCAGAAATAAAAATGTGATGGCACATGATAGCTTTGTAAAGCTTCAAGAATTCCAAAATTCCAGACTGCCCCATTGCAACACTTCTTAGCAGTGCCAATGGTTGGCCCACCACCTTCTACCTTCCTATTGCCCCCCTCTTCATACTGATGGCAGTTAGGATGTTTGTATCTCTTACTAAGTGTATTATAAAGGTTAAGCTTGGCAAAAAGTTTTTTTTTTCTTTTAAAGAATAGGTCTTCTTAAAGAATAAGGTCTCCAGAGCTCGCAATGGTGAACATCCGTTAACTGCACTAATCAGTGAAAGTCTACTGAGCTTGCTTCTTCTGGAATGGGATGCCTGAAGAAAGAACAGATTCTCATAGATCTGCAAAGCAGTTGGAATGGTACACTGTTATCAGAGGTAGGTTACTTTGAATGACCAAAAAAAAAAAAACACACATAGAAGTAAAATTATCTACAAAACTATTTATTTCATGTTAAGGTTAAGAAGACCACATACCTCTACAAAACAAAACAAGGTGCTTATTATAGGTGGTGGCTATCCAACCACAACTTCGGTGCAGAAGTAAGTAAAGTGAATGATGAAAGGGGGCAAGGGTGGGATGGTCGGGGAGCTAAGTCGGGGCAGAGCCATCAACGAATGCAATGGTAAGTTATATAGTATTGTTTTATTATAAGAAGTTTTGAAGCACGTAGACTTGAAGAATATGGCCCAGGTGCTTCATGTTGTGAGAAAAGTTGGGTAAGTATCATGGAGATCAATTGTGAGTTCTTTCATCCTCATTTTTAAGGTTGAGTTTGTTAGGTCATTCCTTCATATGGGGGAAAGTAAAGGTTGTCCATTCTTATTATAAGGTGGAGTTCCTAAGTCAATTTCCTAACATGGAGGAATAGTAGTGGTTCGCCATTCTCATCATAAGGTGGAGTTCCTAAGTCCATTCCCTAATATGGAGAATAGTAATGGTTCTCTATTCTTATCATATTTTTGGGTTCTTTAGTCTATTCCTTAACATGGAAAATACTGTAGTAGAGGCTCTCCATTTTCATTATAAGGTGGGGTTTCTAAGACCATTCCCTCATATGAGGAATAGTGGAGGCTCTCCATTCTCATTATAAGGTGGAGTTTCTAAGACCATTCCCTCATATGAGGAATAGTAGTGGTTCTCCATTCTCAGTATATGTTTGGGTTCTTTAGTCTATTCCCATGCATGGGAAATAGTAGTGGTTCTCCAATCTCATTATACGGTAGAGTTTCAAAATCCATTCAATAATATGGGGAATAGTAATTATTCTCATTATATGGCTATGTTCTTTATTCCTTAATATGTTCTTTATTCCTTAATATGGCAGGTAGTGGTTCTCTATTATCAATGTATGGTTGGGCTCTTTAGTCTATTCCTTAACATGAGAAACAGTAGTGGTTCTCCATCCTCATTATAAGGTGAAGTTCCTAAGTCCATTCTTTAATGTTCTCCATTGTCATTGTTGAGTTCTTTTCTATTCCATTCCTTAATATGATATGTAGTAGTGGTTCTCCTTTCTCATCATATGGACGGGTTTTTTAGTCTATTCTTTAAAATGGGCTCAATGTCATTTTACATTTATAAAATAAACCTTTTATTAAGAAAATAAATAAATAAAATGGGAAATAGTAGTGGTTCTCCAATCTCCATCCTCGTAATAGGGAGGAATTCCTAAGTCCATTCCAAATATGGTGAATAGTAGTGGTTCTCCCCTCCCATTATTTGGTTGAGTTCTTTAGTCCATTCCTTAATTTGGGGAATAGCAGTGGTTGTCCATTCTCATAATAGGGAGGAATTCCTAAGTCCATTCCTTAAAATGGTGAATAGTAGTGGTTCTCCCCTCTTATTAATTGGTTGAGTTCTTTAGTCCATTCCTTGATTTGGGGAATAGCAGTGGTTGTCCATTCTCATAATAGGGAGGAATTCCTAAGTCCATTCCAAGTATGGTGAATAGTAGTGGTTCTCCCCTCTCATTATTTGGTAGAGTTCTTCAGTCCATTCCATGATTTGGGGAATAGCAGTGGTTCTCCATTCTCATAATAGGGAGGAATTCCTAAGTCCATTCCAAATATGGTGAATAGTAGTGGTTCTCCCCTCTCATTATTTGGTAGAGTTCTTCAGTCCATTCCATGATTTGGGGAATAGCAGTGGTTGTCCATTCTCATAATAGGGAGGAATTCCTAAGTCCATTCCTTAAAATGGTGAATAGTAGTGGTTCTCCCCTCCCATTATTTGGTTGAGTTCTTTAGTCCATTCCTTAATTTGGGGAATAGCAGTGGTTCTCCATTCTCATAATAGGGAGGAATTCCTAAGTCCATTCTTTAATATGGTGAATAGTAGTGGTTCTCCGCTCTCATTATATGGTTGAGTTCCTTAGTCTATTCCTCAATATGGGGAATAGTAGCGGTTCTTCTATAACTGAGAAATAATATCCTCCCAGCAGAAAGGAAAAATCTAGGTCCCTTTTTTAACTGTCTTTAAAAAAAGTAATATTTTAGTTCTAGATGGACTTTGGTCAGCTCTAGCTTCTAAGATGTCTTGGACACACCAACAGTGAGGTCTCTTGGTCATAATTCTCAACTCTGTTCCTGTCTACTCGGTTTTTCTTGCCCGCCTTTGTGTGTCCTAGCTCCTCCTATTACATTTTCCAGAATATAAAATCTGTAAAAACCAAAAAAGAATGGTGGGTGCTGTTCATAATGGGCACATTAAGTGTGCCGGTTTAAAGCAGAGATCTCAGCATTCGAGTCCCGTAGAAGGAACCCTCAAGGGGTTAACACTCCAGCTTCTACCAAAAAACAGAAATTTTAGGCGGACTGACCCTTTTGGCCTTGGAGGTTACTGTACTTTTTTTTTTTTTCTTTGAAGTTTAAAAGATGCTGATGTCATAGAAAGAGGAAAGGGAAAAAAAACGGGGATGTGGTGACAAGCAGATCCTGCGGTTGGCTACTCTCTAATGACATTGAACAATGCCTGGCTGCTCCTCTCTTTGGGCCCTTTTCCCAGCCAGAGCGTAAGCTGCACAATGCTACACAACCTCATGCGGCTCTTCCTGCCTCGGAGAGCTGGCAAGAAAGGGAGAGCAGCTCATAGTACAAGTGAATACAGTATAATCCCTGTCCATTCATGCCAGAAGAAAAGGAGAGATTCCTTACGAGTGTCTGGAGTAACCTGGACACACATAACCCCCAGTGAGCGGCCCGAGTCCAGAATGAGAATGCAGTACAGGTGTGAGCTTAGAGATTTTGGCCTCCAACTACTAAATCATGCGCCAATTCTACTGCTGTGCGTCCTTTGTCAATTATTTTTTAACAGCATTTTCAAGTAACAAAAAGGTTTATCCCGCATGGGTCAGGTTCCTTGATTGCATATATCAGGGCTGGGACAAGGGGTGGGCAGGAGGAGCCCCTGCTCTGGGCACTGTGGAGTCATGTGAAGCGGGGGGCTGTGAGGAGATTGGGGGGGGGGATTTGTGTTGGGAGAGGGGATTTGGTGGCGGTGGGGGTAAGAATAGTTCTAGGAGGGGAAATTTGGGGGAGGGGGGTGCTAGAAGTGGTTAATTGGGGGGGGGGGGGTTGTGCTGAGGGGGGGGGGGTGTATTTGATTTGTGCTAGGAGGGGGTATTTGGGGGGGGGGTTGTGCTAGCAGAGATTATACGGTGGTGGGGGATTCGTGCTAGGAGGGGATTTTTATTCTTGTGCTAGCAGGGATGATTGAGGGGTACTTGCGCTAGAAGGGGGGTGGGGGGTAATTTGTGCCAGGAGGGGGATTTTGGGAGTAGTGGTGGGTAAGAGTAGTTCTAGGAGGGGAAATTTGGGGGGGGGTTGTGCTAAAAGGGCATGGGGATACCTACCTTTCCCCAATGGCCACACTGGCAGTACACTCCTCTGGTCTTCAGAACTCTTCATGTGAAGACCATTTCCAGGAGTGTCGATCTTCTAGTTCCCTCTCCTGCCAGTGTTCAGTGGTTCCATCTCTTGACCTCCAAATTTTTACTGTTTCCTGTAGTGATGGGGAGGTCAGCAGGAGGAACCACAGAGAGCTGCAGGAGACCCAAAAGATAGACACTCCGGAAGTGTTGGTTTCTCTGAGGGCTTCCCATGAAAAGTTCTCAGGGAAGTAGCAGAGTTTTGGTGGCAGCAGGGAACGGTTGGTGTTCATAGGGCTCCTTTACATATGTGGTGCTCTTCAGAGAGCATTTGACAGGCGGTGAGGAGGTGCCTCCTCACCTCCTGCTTTAACTCTTTGATCCCTGCACCAGTATGCCGCAACCATGTGCATTGCATGTGGTTGCGGGGCACTTCCAGAAAGGCCACATTGCCCTGTCAATGAAAGTGACAGGGGAAATAATTATTGCCCTGGCCACAAAGGCTGTGGCATGTGTACACACCCAGCCGCTGCTAAAAGTACAGCTCAGGCATGGGGTTTTGCTGCCCCCAACCTCATCTGTGAATGAGCCCATAGTCTTCTTTTACAAGTACACTATAATACCAAAAGTATTGGGACGCCTGCCTTTACACACACATGAACTTAAATGGCATCCCAGTCCTAGTCCGTAGAGTTCGCTTCACTGGAACTAGGGGGCCAAGCCCAACCCCTGAAAAACAACCCCACACAATATTCCCCCTCCACCAAATGATTTGGACCAGTGCACTTAGCAAGGTCCATAAAGACACGGATGAGTGAGTTTGGGGTGGAGGAACTTGACTGGTCTGCACAGAGTCCTGACCTCAACCCGATAGAACACCTTTGGGATGAATTAGAGTGGAGACTGCGAGCCAGGCCTTCTCGTCCACATCAGTGCCTGACCTCACAAATGCACTTCTGGAAGAATGGTCAAACATTCCCATAGACACACTCCTAAACCTTGTGGACAGCCTTCCCAGAGGAGTTGAAGCTGTTATAGCTGCAAAGGGTGGGCCAACTCAATATTGAACCCTATGGACTAAGACTGGGATGCCATTAAAGTTCATGTGCGTGTAAAGGCAGGGTCCCAATACTTTTGGTAATATAGTGTATGTGTGAATCCATAATTGAAGTGCCACATAATAATGTTCAGACACAAGCTTATGCCGATGATAATTGGTATACAAAGCCAATGTGTTTTGGCGGCTGTAGCAATGTACGAGGACTCAAATAATCAATGTATTGTTGGATGTAGGTTGCAAGGCAGCCAATTATGCATTGATCTTTGAGTTTGCATACCTTAATTTCATTTTCTGCAAGCCCTGATGAAGGAGGGAGAGTTATTGCTGAAACCCGTTGGTTTTGTAAACTGTTTGTCAATGGAATAAAGTCGTACCTGGATTTGAATAATACAGTGTGCTGCTTCAATCCTAGATTAAGTCAACCCAAGGGGACAATGAAACTTCCTTTGGTGTGTAGTACATAGCTTCCTGAAGGACATGGCCTCAGTACTCCTCTCGGGAGCCCAAGAGCAGTGGGAGGGGTTATGCAAATATTAAAATGCCTTGATGGGGTTGGTTTCAGGAAAAGGGGGCGTTTCTTGACAGATTGTTTGTTTGCATGCCTTAGGTAACGCCCACATATGATAATGAGTCTCCATGATTGAAAGAACTGAAATCTCATGAATGAAAGTGGTGGGCCAGGGAGAGTCAGGCTGGGAAGGAAAGGCCTTATGGATGCTCAACCTGTGGCCCTCCGGCTGTTAACGGAACTACAAGTCCCATGAGCCACTGCAAGGCAGACAGTTAAGAGCATGACTCCCAAAGGCAGAGGCATGATGGGAATTGTAGTTCTGCAACAGCTGGAGGGCCACAGGTTGAGCTCCCATGGATGATGCTGGACGTCCTCCAGCCAGGAAATGAGGAGGGCTCTATCTGACTTGCTGCAGCTTCTAATGCACCTTGTGAGCTAGAGACTCACAGCAGGCAATGAAATCAGAGTAAGTCATTTCAAGAATACAGCACAGGAATGTTTCCACTTAACGAACAGATATTACGAAACACTTTGAATGGAATATGTAACAGATCTAAAGGGAGCAAGTACGAGAAGTTCATTGTAGGGGATTAAATACACTTTAAATGCGACATTTCCAAGTCAGAGTGGAGTGTCCCTTTAAGCCCCCCCCACCCCGGAGATCTGCAAGGTGTGCCATTGGGTGACATTAGCACAAGCTGGGCCATATGTAGGCACAGATGCAGCAGAAGGTCAGGAGACGGCCATCTTGCAGCCCCACGGCCAGATCCTGATGTCAAGGGACTGAGAGCAAATACTTTTTTTTTTTTTTGGAAGGATGGACGACGGCCAAGAGCAGGCCAGCTGTGGCGACTTTCATAATAGAATTTTTAACGGGCCGGGCATTGCACGCGCGCAAAGCTTGGAAAAGCTTCACCTTGTGTACAGAAAACACCATCTCGCCCTCGCTGCTTCTCATTAATAAAATAATCCGGCCTGGCAGCAAACAGAAGCTCACAGAGAGAAAACAGGAACAGCGCCGCGCACTTCCACGCTACCCCGGTCAGAAATCCAATCCTTCCTGGTGCATCGTGCCAGCTTCGCTCGCTGCGTCTGTGCCAAGGCTAACCCCAGATGTTCTGCTCCGTGCAATCTGACAGCTGCAACCCACGCTGGTCTGCGGTCAAACACATCGCCGGCAACGTCCTGAGGCCGCAAAGAGGGGCGAATTTACAGCACCAACAAATGACACGACTGAGCACGTTCATCATTTGTACAGAGACACAAATTATTAAATAAATAAGTCATGATATATTTATACATGTATTTATAAATTCAAATAAATTAATTTATTCCTTGATTCTATAGTAATATATACAGTATTATATATATATATATATATATATATATATATATATATATATATATGGTAGTGTCGCTGTTATCCCCTAGCCCAGGAAGTGGAGCAACTTTACAGCACCAAAAAAATGTCATCACTTTGGCAGATCGCATTTTCATCACTTGTACGGAAGATAGTAAATAAATAAGTCAGTTATTTATTTATAAATTAAGATAAATTAATTTGATTTTTTAGTTGTATACTATATATATATATATATATATATATATATATATATATATATATATATATATATAATTTTTTTTTATTTTATTTGATAATATCCTTCCTCTTGTTAAATTTTTTTTTAATTATTCATATATTTATATGTATTTTCTATATATATTTTTATGTTAACTTATCATCTTTTCTTTTTTTCCCTGTTATATATAGATAGAAAATGTTGCGGATGCTGCTATTATCCCCTAGACTAGAAAGAGGGGCATCTTTACAGCGCCAAAAATCACCCGGTCGCATTAAATCACCCAGTCGCATTTTCATCATTTGTACAGAGATAGTAAATAAATAGGTCATTATATATTTATACATGTATTTATAAATTCAAATAAATTAATTTATTCCTTGATTTTATAGTAATATATACAGTATATATATATATATATATATATATACACTACCGTTCAAAAGTTTGGGGTCACCCAAACAATTTTGTGTTTTCCATGAAAAGTCACACTTATTCACCACCATACGTTGTGAAATGAATAGAAAATAGAGTCAAGACATTGACAAGGTTAGAAATAATGATTTGTATTTGAAATAACATTGTTTTTACATCAAACTTTGCTTTCATCAAAGAATCCTCCTTTTGCAGCAATTACAGCATTGCACACCTTTGGCATTCTAGCTGTTAATTTATTGAGGTAAGCTGGAGAAATTGCACCCCACGCTTCTAGAAGCAGCTCCCACAAGTTGGATTGGTTGGATGGGCACTTCTGGCGTACCATACGGTCAAGCTGCTCCCACAACAGCTCAATGGGGTTCAGATCTGGTGACTGTGCTGGCCACTCCATTACCGATAGAATACCAGCTGCCTGCTTCTGCTGTAAATAGTTCTTGCACAATTTGGAGGTGTGTTTAGGGTCATTGTCCTGTTGTAGGATGAAATTGGCTCCAATCAAGCGCTGTTCACTGGGTATGGCATGGCGTTGCAAAATGGAGTGATAGCCTTCCTTATTCAGAATCCCTTTTACCCTGTACAAAGCTCCCACCTTACCAGCACCAAAGCAACCCCAGACCATCACATTACCTCCACCATGCTTAACAGATGGCGTCAGGCATTCTTCCAGCATCTTTTCATTTGTTCTGCGTCTCACAAACGTTCTTCTTTGTGATCCAAACACCTCAAACTTGGATTCATCCGTCCACAACACTTTTTTCCAGTCTTCCTCTGTCCAATGTCTGTGTTCTTTTGCCCATCTTAATCTTTTTCTTTTATTGGCCAGTCTCAGATATGGCTTTTTCTTTGCCACTCTGCCCTGAAGCCCAAAATCCCGCAGCCGCCTCTTCACTGTAGATGTTGACACTGGTGTTTTGCGGGTACTATTTAATGAAGATGCCAGTTGGGGACCTGTGAGGCGTCTGTTTCTCAAACTAGAGACTCTAATGTGCTTATCTTCTTGCTTAGTTGTGCAACGCGGCCTCCCACTTCTTTTTCTACTCTGGTTAGAGCCTGTTTGTGCTGTCCTCTGAAGGGAGTAGTACACACCGTTGTAGGAAATCTTCAATTTCTTTGCAATTTCTCGCATGGAATAGCCTTCATTTCTAAGAACAAGAATAGACTGTCGAGTTTCAGATGAAAGTTCTCTTTTTCTGGCCATTTTGAGCGTTTAATTGACCCCACAAATGTGATGCTCCAGAAACTCAATCTGCTCACAGGAAGGTCAGTTTTGTAGCTTCTGGAAGGAGCTAGACTGTTTTTAGATGTGTGAACATGATTGCACAAGGGTTTGCTAATCATCAATTAGCCTTCTGAGCCAATGAGCAAACACATTGTATTATTAGAACACTGGAGTGATAGTTGCTGGAAATGGGCCTCTATACACCTATGTAGATATTGCACCAAAAACTAGACATTTGCAGTTAGAATAGTCATTTACCACATTAGCAATGTATAGAGTATATTTGTTTAAAGTTAGGACTAGTTTAAAGTTAGCTTCATTTAAAAGTACAGTGCTTTTCCTTCAAAAATAAGGACATTTCAATGTGACCCCAAACTTTTGAACGGTAGTGTATATATATATATATATATTTTAACACCAGAGTGGCAGTGCCGCTGTTATCCCCTAGCTCAGGAAGTGGAGCAACTTTACAGTGCCAAAAATTGACATCACTTTGGCAGATCTCATTTTCATCATTTGTATGGAAGATAGTAAATAAATAAGTCAGTTATATATTTATACATGTATCATGTATTTATAAACTAAAATAAATTAATTTAATTCTTAGTTATGATATTGTATATATATACCGCATATATATATATATATATATATATATATATATATATATATATATATATATATATATATATATATATATATATATATATATATATATATATATATAATTTTTTTTTTTTTTTTATAATATCCTTCCTCTTTTTAATTTTTTTTTAATTATTCATATATTTATATGTATTTTCTATATATATCTTTATGTTAACTGATCCTCTTTTTTTTCCCCCCTGTGATAGATAGATAGATAGATAGATAGATAGATAGATAGATAGATAGATAGATAGATAGATAGATAGATAGATAGATAGATAGATAGATAGATAGATAGATAGATAGATAGATAGATAGATAGATAGATGGATAGATAATGATGCGGATGCTGCTATTATCCTCTAGGCTAGAAAGAGGGCCATCTTTGCAGCGCTAAAAATGACATCAGCTCGCCCGATCGCATTTTCATCATTTGTACAGAGATACTAAATAAGTAGTGGTTCTCTATGACTAAAACACATTATTTTAATATTCTCTCTTCATGTTTTGTTACAATTGCTGTTATTTACTTATAGATAAATGTGCCTGCTCTCTAAACCTCCTGAAGAAGCGGACCCTTCCCCGAAACATGTCAAGAAGATCTGGGTATATGCTATATGATAGGTTATAAGTATTAGCCTTTTGTCATCACTGTACCATTGTCCAGTTATTAGAGAGCTGTCTTAGTGCCTTATTGCGGCACAACTCTTGTTTTACATGTGTTTTATTGAAATTGTAAAAATAAAAAATATATACTTTTTATATTTATGTGTTGAAGTCCTTACGCAGTACCATTAAAGTCCACGATAATCTCCTAAAAAATCCTTTATAATGATCTTAGGATGTAGGTACTTTACCATGATACTTTTTGACACATAATAAACAGTCATTTATATATTTATACAGCACATGTATTTATAAATTTAAAAAAATATATAAATATTCCTAATTATCTATCTCTTTATCTATATAACATATTATTATTAATAAAAAGAATAATAATAATAATAATAAATATATATTATTATTATTATTATTATTATTAATACATATAAATATAACTTTAAAAAAAAAGTTTTTAAATTAATGTTAAAGCTAAGCCTGGCATGAATACCAACTTAGATCAACCTCTGATCTAGCTTTTTTTTTTTTTTTAATTAATTAAATCATTTTTTTTAACAGCCTTTTTTTCCACATACGAAAAGGCCTCTTCACAGTAAGGGCTGTGAAAATATGGAATAGACTCCCTCAGGAGCTAGTTCTGGCCAGCTGACTAGATAGACTCTTCTAAAAAAAAAAAAAAAAAAAACACCAGAGACTGGAGATCCAGGGAATATCCGACTGCCTCCTGTGGGATCAGGATGGAACTTTTGTTTGCCTCGCTGGAGCAAATGGTTGGTAGGGATTTTATTTTGCCTTCCTCTTGATCAACTGTGGATATAGGGTTGTGTATATAGAGGTTTTTCTATGTCTTTATTCTATTTTTATTTTATTTTAGTTGAACTAGATGGACTTGTATTTTTATTTTTTTTCATCCTATTTATGTACCAAAGGAAAGAAAAAAAAAAAAACCACCTCTTAATGCAGTTCTGTACAGAATCAAAAAAATGTAGCTTTTATTTCTTAAATGGATCTAAATATGACATACAGTACACAATGCCCTCCATCAGTATTATTATTAAGGGAAATGGTATAAGACCTGAGAACCATACCAACCAGAAAGTCCATCAGCAAAAATCCATCTACTGCACTCCGCCCTCCTGCACCCCGAGCTGTATCGTAAATCACATTGACCATTCACTACCACCACCAGTCACTATTATCACATGGTACCATTGCCTATGGCATGCCGACCTGTCCTACTAACCAAACATAAGAGGACAAGGATGACCCTCGGCTCCACAAATCCAACCAACTCTTCTCCTGAAATCCTCTGCACTGCTGTCAGTGATGACTATAGAAGATTGCATTAAGATGACACACACTGTCCAATCTACAAATATCCACACCAAGGATATCATTGCCCTGTATTCAGCTTTGTAAGACCAAGAGGACCCTACAATGTGACGTATGGAAGGATTTCTTTCCTTCACCAGAAGCAAAAAGTTACAAATATCACAATACATAGAAATTTACACAATATGGAGACAGCGATTCCATGGCCAGAAATGAAAAACTATTCTTTCCCTAGGGATTAGAAGGGATAGGCTGCCTTCTCAGTGATGTCACTGGTCTCTAGTGAATGGATAGGCTACATTCTCAGTGATGTCACTGGTCTCTGGTGAAGGGATAGGCTACATTCTCAGTGATGTCACTGGTCTCTAGTGAATGGATAGGCTACATTCTCAGTGATGTCACTGGTCTCTGGTGAAGGGATAGGCTACATTCTCAGTGATGTCACTGGTCTCTAGTGAATGGATAGGCTACATTCTCAGTGATGTCACTGGCCTCTAGTGAATGGATAGGCTACATTCTCAGTGATGTCACTGGTCTCTGGTGAAGGGATAGGCTGCATTCTCAGTGATGTCACTGGTCTCTAGTGAATGGATAGGCTACATTCTCAGTGATGTCACTGGCCTCTAGTGAATGGATAGGCTACATTCTCAGTGATGTCACTGGTCTCTGGTGAATGGATAGGCTACATTCTCAGTGATGTCACTGGTCTCTAGTGAAGGGATAGGCTGCATTCTCAGTGATGTCACTGGTCTCTAGTGAATGAATAGGCTACATTCTCAGTGATGTCACTGGTCTCTGGTGAATGGATAGGCTACATTCTCAGTGATGTCACTGGTCTCTAGTGAAGGGATAGGCTGCATTCTCAGTGATGTCACTGGTCTCTAGTGAAGGGATAGGCTACATTCTCAGTGATGTCACCGGTCTCTAGTGAATAGATAGGCTACATTCTCAGTGATGTCACTGGTCTCTAGTGAAGGGATAGGCTACATTCTCAGTGATGTCACTGGTCTTTAGTGAAGGGATAGGCTAAATTGTTATCACAATTAGTTCCACCCGAAAAATAGCTGTCTGACATTTAAACATTTCCCCCCAGCCCAACTTCCATTGCATAGATCACTCACCCTGCTTCTTCTTCTTCAGCTGCTGGATCTGGTCCATCCTCTTGATTAGGATTTTGCATTTGTCCGTTTTGCCGCTAAAGCTGTCTATATCTCCGATATTTGCCGAGAGAAGCTCAGCCAGTTCCTCCAGGTATTTGTTTTCTTGCTCTCGCCGGCGCTTCTCATTGCTGCAGGGAGCGAAACAGAAATAGGAATGCATTACATTTGTAGCTTATTAATGGCTGCACCTCACCCCGATTTACTTAACATTTCTAGATTGAATAAATAAGTGCAAAGAAAATCATCACACTTCCATGTGTGCGAATACTGGGCTATGATGGTACAAGTAGTGTTCCTTTACAAGATATTGGGCTATGATGGTACCAGTAGTGTTTCGTCACAGGATTTTGGGTTATGCTGGTACCAGTAAAGTTCCTTTGTAGGATACTGGGCTATGCTGGTACCAGTAGTGTTCCTTTGTAGGATATTGGACTATGCTGGTACCAGTAGCGTTCCTTTACAAGATACTGGGCTATGCTGCTACCAGTAGTGTTCCTTTACAGGATATTGGGCTATGCTGCAACCAGTAGTGTTCCTTTACAGGATATTGGGCTATGCTGCAACCAGTAGTGTTCCTTTACAGGATATTGGGCTATGCTGCTACCAGTAGCGTTCCTTTACAAGATATTGGGGTATGCTGGTACCAGTAGCGTTCCTTTACAGGATATTGGGCTATGCTGGTACCAGTAGCATTCCTTTACAAAATACTGGGCTATGCTGCTACCAATAGTATTTCTTTACAGGATATTGGGCTATCATAGTACCAGTAGTGTTCCTTTACAGGATATTGGGCTATGCTGCTACCAGTAGTGTTCCTTTACAGGATATTGGGCTATCATGGTACCAGTAGTGTTCCTTTACAGGATATTGGGCTATGCTGCTACCAGTAGTGTTCCTTTACAGGATATTGGGCTATGCTGCTACCAGTAGTGTTCCTTTACAGGATATTGGGCTATGCTGCTACCAGTAGTGTTCCTTTGTAGGATATTGGGCTATGCTGGTACCAGTAGCGTTCCTTTACAAGATACTGGGCTATGCTGCTACCAGTAGTGTTCCTTTACAGGATATTGGGCTATGCTGCTACCAGTAGTGTTCCTTTACAGAATATTGGGCTATACTGGTACCAGTAGCGTTCCTTTACAAAATACTGGGTTATGCTGCTACCAGTAGTATTCCTTTACAGGATATTGGGCTATGCTGGTACCAGTAGCGTTCCTTTACAGGATATTGGTCTATGTTGATACCAGTAGTGTTCCTTTACAGGATATTGGTCTATGCTGATACCAGTAGTATTCCTTTACAGGATATTGGGCTATGCTGGTACCAGTAGTAGTATTCCTTTACAGAATACTGGGCTATGCTGCTACCAGTAGTATTCCTTTACAGGATATTGGGCTATGCTGCTACCAGTAGTATTCCTTTACAGGATACTGGTCTATGCTGATACCAGTAGTACTATTCCTTTACAGAATACTGGTCTATGCTGATACCAGTAGTAGTATTCCTTTACAGAATACTGGGCTATGCTGCTACCAGTAGCGTTCCTTTATTGGGCTATGCTGCTACCAGTAATGCACCTTTACAGGATAGTGGGCTATACTGGTACCAGTATTGCTTCTATGCAGGGTACTGGGCTCCGCCACACTGCACAGCCCTATCAGGCAGGGTAGGAGATTTTTACCTACTTCAGTTCAATAATACATATAGGTCTTGTCCCTCCCCTAGTCCCTCCCCAGTGAAAGAGAAGCAGCAGACCCTGCCACTCTGCTCTCTCCTTCTGTCAACATACTCCTTCTTTCACATGATCACAACTAATTGGCTCCATGTTCTGCTACTCCTTCCCCAGTCTGAGCTCTGCTGTGCAGGGATTGGCAGAGGCTGACCCCAGGACAGATTCAGGTGCTTTGCGAAGTTTGAAATAAAAAGTAAACTTTTAATGACGTATTAATGAACACAAAGTTGTGTTTTAACAGATTTCTGCAGAGTTAATGGCCGGTCAGGGGAAGGGGGCACTTAGTGAGGGGATTAGGAAGCTTGGTATAGGGAGCCATCAGGACATAATTCTGGAGTGCAGAGGGTGGAAAGAGCGCAGTGACTTCATACTCTATAAATCACGATCTGCACACAACAGGCAGCGGCCATGACCTCCTCCCTGTTGACCCCATGCACATTGCAGATGTTAATCATGGAAGCTTGTTTACTACGAATCTCCCACAACCGGTATGCCAGTGTGCGCCGCCAGTCATGACTTTAACTCTTTTGCTGCCTAAATCGCTTTTGCGTTTTTTTGAACATGTTAAAAAAAAAATATATATATATATATATATATATATATATATATATATATATATATACCGTATATTTTTAGGCCTGAAGATTAGTTAAAGTGCCAGCAGACACCCTGAAGAATAAAATTGTGCTAGTTCCCTATTTTTATGCCACACAATATTTGCTCAACGGTTTATCAAATTCCAGTAAAAAAATACGCTAGAGTTAATTTTAGGGCACACAAACATAATAGATTACCCAATTTTTGGGTAAAATATAAAAGACAAGGTTGTGCTGAGTAAACAGGTACCCAACATGTGAAGCTGTACATTTGCGTGCGCAAAACCACAACAAACTTTGGTCCTCTATATTTTCTGTTTACGTTTTTTTTTTTCTTTCACTAAAACTTTGTTTATATCACAGTAGGGACAAAAAGTCCCCCATGTGTTAAAAATTCTTTGCGACGGGTTCTCTTTTATGAGATATTAGGGACTATCTATCTATCTATATATATATATATATATATATATATGTATATGTATATATATATATATATATATATATATATATATATATATATATATATATATATATATATATATATATATATATATATATATATATATATATATATATATATATATAGATATATATATATATAGATATATATATATATATATAGATATCTATAGATATATATATATATATATATATAGATATATATATATATATATATATATATATATAGATATCTATAGATATATAGATATCTATAGATATATAGATATATATATCTATCTATCTATCTATCTATCTATCTATCTATCTATCTATCTATCTATATATATATATATATATATATATATATATATATAGATATCTATCTATCTATCTATCTATCTATCTATCTATCTATCTATCTATCTATCTATCTATCTATCTATATATATATATATATATATAGATAGATATATGAATATTCCAAATCTAGCCAAGAAATCACAATAGTGGGTATCAACCTCAAATTATGTATAAAACACAATCCACTAGGGAAATGGGGAATGGTGAGGAGCACCGGGTTTCTGGGATACTCAAGGTGCCCCTCACCATTCCCCATTTCCCTAGTGGATTGTGTTTTAGAGATATTAGGGACCTTTGAGACCCCTGATGTCTCACTTGCCTTCCACTGCAGCTAATGGAGTGCAGATGGCGCTCCATTAGCCTCTTTCCTGACCACAAAGGTCCAGGAAAGTGACACCAGAACCCGGAAGTGATGTTTTAACACGTCGCTTCCGGGTTCATTTTGGGTAGGGGAGATCAGAGAACTCATGTTTGCTGGTCTCCCTCCCCTCCACCTGGCAACACCCACCATGTGGGTTCCAGGTCCGCAGGTGGCACAGTGGAGCCCAAGAAGCATGGTGGTGGTGGGGCAGAGGAGTCATGCTGGTCAGAGGACAAGGGGGTTAGCCATATGGCAGTAAAAAGGTTAAAGCCCACTTGAATATACGGTCAGATAGACTTTGTACTGACAACCTCTCATTTCATAGTCCCACCTCCAGCAGTTGTGTAGCATGTCCAAGGCCCCCTTCACGTCTGGGTGTATATGTACCAAAAATGCTCTAAAATGTGCAACACGCATTTGGGTGCCATTCATTTCAATGGCACCCCAAATTGAGTAAGCATTTATATGCCGCATTTAGGCTCCATTCACATCTAGCAACGCTGCCACGTCATGTTTTTTGCACATTTTACTCACGTGTTGTTTTGTGCGACGTATGCCCCATAAATGCGCCAATGTTGGTCTCCAAAAAAGGTGCAGGTGCTACTTTGGAGCATATGTATTATAGGGTGGTTGTTGGGGGGGGGGGGGGGGGTGGCCTATTAAAAAATACGAAAACTTTACAAAAAGTTTGCATTTTTATCCATATGTGGGGGAGGAGCCAGAAGGAAGAACGTGGATTTATTGGCTGGAGTTCTTGCTTTAAAATGATAGTTCACCTTTACAAAAAAACTGCCTAAGCAGATAAGGGGCGTCTGTAGCGTAAAACAAACTGTGCAGCTCTGACTAAAGATGAATGATACCCTTGCTATAGGTGTAGGCCTTTTACATACCTTATGAAGGCTGACTGGAATACTCCCAGGACTATGCTAAGTACTCCCAGGACGTTGCTAAGTAAGACCTAGTCATCACTGCTCACCTCCACCCTCACAGGAGTTAGCTCTCGAATGCTAAGCTCAGAGCTTCTGTATCATGGGAGACAAAGAGTATGTGTGGAGGTTTGAATCAGAGAAAGAGCTCACTCTTGTGATGGTGGAGGTGAGTAGTGATGACTAGGCCTCGCAAACGTCCTGGGAGTACTTAGCAACGTCCTGGGAGTAAAGTTAAAGACACTGTATACAGTTTAAATGTTTAAGCTCGTTGACTGTATCTACATGCAACGTGTGTCATGAATTCTCTTTTCAGATATAGGATTTTACAATGAGGCTTGATTGCGGTCTTCAATATGGCCGACTGAGGCTCAGATCGAGGCTTGGTATCTCAGTGCTGTTTGATTTACACACATTCAGAACGAGGCTTGGCTGTTTGTGTAGTGTATAAAGTGTGGTGACTCAGCGTTTCCCCCCCGTGACCCTGGATGACGTCATCCTATTATGAAACACGTAGGGCGGAGCGACGCACTGACATCACTAATCCAACACATGCCCTTTGTTTGTTTGGTTTGTTTTGTATGCTGGCCGACACACGAGATATCAAAGGCGCATGTTATCAGCGGTAGCTGTAAGTGCAATATTTTTAAATAAATTTAATAAGGATTTTATACTATGTGGAACACTTTGTTTTTTTGGAGAAATACTTACGGGGTGATCCTGTTGGGAGACCATCTGGACCTGGAGAAGAGCCTGGGCTGGGTTAAAGCCACAAGCGCCAACGATCCCTTGTAATGAGGGATCAACAGGTGCTGGTAAGCGAGCCTTTCAGCTGTTGGTGGAGACACTGATCTTTAAGATCACTACGGTGGAGATTGACATCAGGGTTTCTTTTCACATCACTTGTGGACTGTTCCAATCACTTAACCTTTTACATTTGTATACATATGATTAAATAGCGCGACCTTCATTTATTTTTATTTTTAGTGTTGTGGTAAAGGTGAACTATCCTTTAAAGGCTCCATTCACACTTGGTGTTTACGGAATGCGCATCAAAGCGCCCAGAAAAACGTGCATTCTACAGCGCCTTTTTGAAGCGCGCTGCAAATGCATATTGCTTTTGCAGGTGCCATTAATGATAAAATGGCACCCCAAGTGCAGGTATCAGGCATGCATTTAAGCTGCGAAGAAAACGTGCATTTTGCGCTTGTGGTGCCATTAACTGTTAATGGCACCACAAGCGCAGGTAGCAGTTGTGCAATTGTACAAACGCGTCAAAACGCGTGGTGAAAAAAACGCGCTATGCTCTGCTTCAAAAAGGTTTTGAAGCTTTCTTTGGAGCGCTTGTCAAGTAAATTGGCTGCTCTACAAACGGCAAGTGGAAATGCTTCGAAATGCACCAAACAAATGCTAGTTCCCGCTACTCTCAGGTGTAAATCCAACCTAAGTAACAAAAAATGACCACAAGCTGAATTCAGATGCTTACATCTACCTGCATTTAAAAAAAAAAAAAAAAAAAACACTAAATAATTTATTTATGGGTATGTCTTTTATACGCGGATTTGCGCTCGATGACTACACTTTTTTTTAAACCGAATGATAAAAAAATAAAATAATAAAAAAAAAGGAAATAGTCTTGCTGCGTAGACAAAACCGCAGACGCCCTTAATGGCCCGTAATAAGTGCGGAGGAAGGTGCTGGTGAACTTCGAGGAAAATAAAAAAAATGCCTGATTGCCTAATGGCTTATGAAGCGGGCGAAGCTGCCTTTCGTCCCATCAGGCAGATGACAGCGAATTGGTGCGTGTAATTGTATCACAGGCAGGTAAACGGCTGAACATTACCGCCGATAGACTTCCAGGCGGCTGCCTTTCCAAGCTCCTGCTAATTGCCGGGATAGGTCGGCTGCGGCATAAAAGCCGAGACAAAAGGCAGGCTCCTTGGGTTACGCCGAGCCCCGGTGAAATGTAGACCAGTCGCGGCTTTCTGTTAACGCCGCTGGTGACCCACTTCTGGAACAGGGGCCTGCTTTATGTAACGACACCGCGCTTCAAGGACTAAAACGAGTTTAATTGCGTCACACAGTTTTAATGCGGGCGCCAGCAGTTCCCGCTCCATGGTGACGGAGAGAAAGAGAAGTCACTCTTGAAAAAACACCTATACAACGCCGTCAGGTTCAGGGCTGATCGGCTAGAATGGGGATGGTTATAAAACGCTCATTGAAAAGGCTCCAGAGGGAGGGGAGAAAAAGATTGTGTTGCCTCATTGACCTTCAGTGGGCAGAATATATACGGCTACTAAACAAGTCAGAATATATAAAACCGGTAGTAAAAACAGAAGTGTCAGAAGATTCTCTGAGCTCCAACATCCAGTCATTCCTTCAGATTGTACAAAAGTTCATCACATACGTTACAATCTGATTGCACAAGGGCCTGCCAAATAATTGGATAGTTTAGGTAGGCCGTCTTATTATATGGTTGCCATCCATCCCCGGTTTTGAGCATTGACAATGGGGTAGTCCTCATTGATTGGATAGTTTTAAGTAGGCACTCCTATTACAGTATTTGGTTGCCATGCGTCACCATGTTCCCAGCTAACGAACATTGCCAGTGGGGTAGTCCTCATTGATTGGATAGTTTAGATCCATCCCTGTATGTCAAGGACAGTCTTTGTTTTCAAGGACCTGTTCCAGGCAATCGAACATTGATGGTGGGGTAGTCCTCATTGATTGATTAGTTTAGGAAGGCTCTCCTATTATTTGGTTGCCATTGGTCACCATGTCCTGGGCACAGGCCCTGTTTTATGGGGCTTTACCCCGGCAAATGAACATCGCCTGTAGGGTAGTTTTCATTGATTGGCTAGTTTAGGTAGACTCTCCTATTATATGGTTACCATCTATCCCCGTGTGCCGAGGCTAGTCCCTGTTTTCAAGGATCTGCCCCCAACAAATGAAAATCGCCAACGGGGTAGTCCTCATTGATGGGATAGTATAGTTAGACCCTCCTATTTGGTTGCCATCCGTCACCATGTCCTGGGGATAGACTTCATTTTCAGGGACTTGTCCCTGGCAAGCATGCATCGCCAGTGGGGTAGTTTTCATTGATTGGATAGTTTAGGTAGACTCTGCTATTATGTGGTTGTCATCTATCATCGTGTGCCAAGGATAGTCCCTGTTTTCAGGGACCTGTTCCAGGCTAACAAACATTGCCGGTGAGGTAGTCCTCATTGATTGGATAGTTTAGATCCGTCCCTGTGTGCCGAAGACAGCCTTCGTTTTTGAGGACCTGTTCCTGGCAAACTAACATAACCGGTGGTGTAGTCTTCATTGATTGGATAGTTTAGGTAGACTCTCCTATTATATGGTTGCTATGTATCCGCGTGTTCCGAGGAGTCCATGTTTTCAGGGATCTGTCCCTAACAAATGAACATCATCAATGGGGGTAGTCCTTGTTAATTGGATAGTTTAGTTAGGCCCTCCTGTTATTTGGTTGCCATCCATCACAATGTCCTGGGGACAGACCCTGTAGAAGTTTAGTCGTAGACACCAGGGGTAGTCATCATCGACTGGATAGTTTAGGTAGGCCCTTAATTTTAAAAATCTGGTATAATAAGTAGATATGGTAGATCTAAAGTTTATCATAAAAGTATGTGCGGGCAGATTGAAACACGTGGGGGGAAGCCGAATACTACAGTGACCAGGTTTTAAAGCAATGCAATTCAGGGACACCCTACGGACCACGCTCACTTTTATTAGGGGCAAATAGCAGCACGCAAAGCACGCCACCCCAAATATTGTTTGTGACCAAACAGTGGGACGGGCTTAAAGAGCCAAATGATACTAATATGGAATACCCTTCAGCCCCCAGGCCAGGGACCCCAATATTAAATTTGGAAAGAAATCAGGGACACATTCTTTTAGCTGGGGGTGAAATCAGGGACAGCTCCCTAAAATCGGGGACTGTGCCCGGAAACGTCTGATCACCTCGAAGAAATACACAATGTACACCAAGATTCAAGGAAGAATACACAAGAAGAATGGATATAGATGATATTTGCTGATCCTGGAGTTCATCTTTGAAGGCTTCAACAGAACTTTTTTTTAAAAAAGCACGCTGTAAAAGAACAGTACTATTATCTACTATTGGTGAATGGAATCTTTGCTCTCTTACAGATTTACAAGATGTTGGATGTTGAATCTTCAACATCCAACATTTCCGGCTGTATCAAATGCCTCTGGACTGCTGCCTGGGTGCTGTGGTTCCTGCCCCGATCCTACGCGTCCAGCTGTAGGGACCTGCAAGTTTTGAATGCTGAAGATTCAATGGGAATTTCTAGCTTTGCAGGCGAGCAGAGATGCAGGTTGCCATTGGTGGGACTGGTGAGACCCAAGCACAAAAAGAACACTGGGTGTACCCATGATCCTTCTATCAAAAAAGGATGGGCCTCTATCTCTGGCCTGCTGAGGTATAATGCTTCTGACAGATGCAAGGAACTCCTGACCCACCTAGCCAGGACCAGACAGGCCCCTCTCCTTTGGGATCAAAAGAAGCCTCCTGGAGTGCTGGTTTGGTCTTACCCAAAGGAAAAGTTATGTAAGGGAAGGCAAGGACCTCCTCACAGCTCTAAACTTCAGGGGTCCAAGAATGCACACTATGACCATTTTCATGAGAAATATTATGCGCCAAAGGGTAGAACAAAAGCCACAGGCCTGAAAGTGTGTAAGCAGGTGCAGTCTATCTTCTCCACTGCAGGTGGCGCTCATCAGGGATTGTAAGTCAGGAGAATCATGGTTCCTCTATGCTTTCCTGGGTCACTGGGGCAGAGATCCTATTGCATGCGGTCAGCCCAAGTGACTCTGGTTGCCATCTTGGGTCAGGCAGAGCCTATTTAAGACCCTGGATCCTGGGTTTGGCTCACATTTAGCGTGTGGATAGTTTAGGGATAGGTCACCCTTCAGGACAGTAATAGCAGTAGAGAAAGGTTCCAGATGAGTAGAGAAAGCATAGGGATTCGCCACTCTCCCTAGGAACCTCCCCACTTGGGCTTGGACCAGCCAGGCTACATTCCACCCCTCTAGACAGAAGCTGTCAGCCCAGCTGATACCTGCTCTGCTATACGCTGTTGTCATCCGCGAGTGTTCCCGGTTGGCCTTCCTCTTGCCGGGTTTGTTGGTTTACTTTGACTTCTTTCAATTGCATCTGTTCTGAGTGTGTGTTATTGCCGCTGCACCACGCAGCACACACCCACAAGTGAATGGTCCACCAGCTGGACTTCCAGAGACATCAGTCTGGAAAAGTAGGGCTATAACATAAAGCTTGTTTTGCCAATCCGGTGCAAGCGGGTGAACAGGTTTAAAGGGTGCAACTGCAGCAGAGGAAGACAGACACACAATCCACCCCACCTCCCTCTCTTTCCTTGCAGTCCAGAAAGACATCCTTGGACTGCCGAGGTATAATGCTTCTGGCAGATGCAAGGTACTCCTGACCCACCTGGCCAGAACCAGACAGGTCCCTCTATTTGGAGTCAATGAAGCCTCCTGCACCCTGAAGTATTGGATTGGTCTTACCCAAAAGTAAGGTCATGTAAGGGAAGGCAAGGACCTCCTCACATTGCTTAATTTCAGGTGCCCAAGATTGCACACAATTACCATTTTCACAAGAAAAATTATTAGAAAGCAGACATACCTTCAAGTCCATAAGTACTCAACAGCCCTTTTCTTTTTACCTCATTGCATGCATGCAACTGTAAGGAACACCAGCTACATCCTTACTGGCTTAATAATTAGGGTGTCTGTGGCAAGATGACATGATTGTGGAATGGTGGGAGTTGGGGTTTGATGCTGCCCAGGCTTTAAAAGGTGTAGACTCCAGTCCACTAGTAGGTATTTGCATCAAGGAGAAAGAGGTAAGAGCATTATCTTCTGCATAAGAAGCCAGCCACATGCTCAGGACTCCAGAACTAAAGCACCAATCCCATTCTGGTCCAATGAGCCTTCATATCTACCATTGACAGGTGCAACCAGTATCTGAGATTCCTTATTCTGGGTAGTTCCTAGCAACAAAGGAGCTTTTTCAGTGAGCCAAGCTGGTTTACCAGAACTGTAGAACCATGTTTTTTATGACCATGTTCACACTTCGTGCCAACGAAGTAAACTAGTCAGGCATTGTGAACTTTTAGATGTCCTACCCAAAAGAAGACTACAAGATGCAAGTTGTTACCTTTGCAAACAAGATAACCCTTTTCTCTGTACCTTTCTGCACCTGGTTTCATTTTGTTACTAACTTGACTTTCTTGACTTTGGAATTAAGCCCCACCCACCTTCTCACCCCTTATCCCACAAGAGTGGTTCAGTGGCCAAAAAACAAACAAACAATAAGTGGACATGGGCATGGGTGGATAATAGCCATAAAATCTGGAAGGGTTTGAAAGTGGAGGGTTTTCCGGAAAGCCTTTTTGGTTGAGTGCAACATGGTGCAGTAGGTAGTAAACATCCAGATTTCTCGTTTGCAAGAACGTTGTACTGAAACAGAAAATCAACAGTAGAAGGCCCAGTAGAAAGCTCATCCCTCTGGGGCCCCCTAAATCAAGTAGCAAATTGACAGCAGTGATAGACTCAGGGATACAGACAGTGTCTGCCATGAGGAGTGAAGTGTGGCCAGGCTGGTCCAAACCAAATAGGAAGTTTCCTGAAGAGGTAGACATAGTCCCTGCTCTCTCCCTACACCACCGGAACCTTTCTAAATCGCTATCATTGTCCCTGACAGATGGGGGGCCCTGTCCCTTACCTGTCCAATTCACAAACTCAGGGATCAGAGCCTCAAATATGCTCTGCCTGACCGAAGATGGCCACCAGGGATACATGGGGCATGTGCATCCAACCAGATCACTGCCCGAGTGACCGAGGAAATCAAAGAAACTGGGCTTCTCTTAACTTCCTCTCCTATCTGCATTCCTGCTGCACCTGCCTACAAGCCTGCTCTTAGATGGCCTTTTAGAAGTTCAAAATGGCTATCGTGGTCCCCTTTAAGTGGGGCGGGCCAAGTGTCATGGCAGATGAGTACAAGCTTTAGTGCTATTACATATTTGCCCTATATTATCAGGTCGTGGAGGACTACCCCCATAAGGCTGGCCTCAGTACAGCTTTTTGTATCCTGTGACCAATTTGCACAATGAATAATTTGAGTCTCGGTATTCCTTTAAACTGGGACTTTGCGACAAAAAAATAAAGAAAAGTCTCTCCAGCAAACCAATTTATTTTCTACCCAGGAGTCAGAGAGACACAGAAATGATTATGGAAAAAAAGGCAATAATGAGTTAGCTGGGGGCATGGCGGGAATTCACTTAGCGAGCCAGCCAGTTGTCACGGAAACACTGAAGCTGTACCAGAAAAAGAGATCAATTTCTCCTTATAGACCGTCCACGCCGGCAAGCCTAGCCGCATGCTGCCACAGATGCGTACCTCAGGCTGTGCTGTAATTAGCACATTGATAATGAAATTGATGAGGATTGTTATATTATATCTGACAGGCAGCAGAGCTCAGCAATTGGCGGAGGCTATAAAAAAGGCGAGAGTTCAAATAGAACATTAATATGCACCCGCTGCTTGAGTACAATAAAGGAAGCCATTTTATGGGCTTTTTTTTTTTTTCTACGGAATTCAGACTACCAAAATTGGAAAGTGAAAACATAATACTAAGGAACCCCATTCTCTACCATCAGAGCACCCAAGACCCCATCAAGCCGTGCATGACCACAGATGACTCTAGATAAGAGGAGCTTCCAGCATAAAGCTGGTGGGTCAGTTTTTAGACATCCAGCTTCTGATGAACTAATATAGGTCGCAAATAAACAGTTCAATTGCTTATAAAGGCTATGTTGATCACTCGTGAAATTAAACAGGTTCCATAGCCTTGAATCCACAAAGAAAATGACTGGATAGTGTGGAAAATTCTGATACGGCAAGGTCAGACAGGGAATCATTTGTATAGATCAGCCTTTCTCGACCAGGTTCCAGAGCAACCATAGAGTTCCTCCAGAGGTTGCTAGGGGTTCCTTGAGCTGTGGTTAACTGACCTCCCATGTGATGGTACCTGCATAGTTCCAGGTCCAATACCACTTGGTGGAGCCAGAGGCATAACTAAAATGGTGGCATTCTGACCACCACTGTAAAGGTAACATTCTTCCCACTGACCACCAATGTAAGGAGCATTCCTTCAACGGACCACCAAAGTAAGGGGCATTTTCTCAATGACCACTAATGGACAAATCCAGTACTGTGGAAGAAGGGAGGAGACTGGAAACAGGAACATTCTGCAGAGGAGAGGGGACCAAAAAGGGATGTGTCCTAGGGAGGGAAGGACACAGAAAAGGGGAGTTTTCAGGGCAGGGTAGGTCACAGGAAAGGGAGTGTCCTGGAGAGGGTGGACACAGGAAAGGGGAGTGTCCTGGAGAGGGTGTAGGACTAGGACACAAGTAAGGGAGAGGGTTGAGTTCTGGAGAGGGTTGAGTACAGAAAAGGGGAGTGTCCTAGAAGGGAAGGACACAGGGAAAGGGGATTCTTCTGGAGAGGGGAGGACACAATAAAGGGGAGTGTTCTAGAGAGGGGAGGGCAAAGGAAAGTGGATTGTTCTGGAGAGGGGAGGACACAAGAAAGAGGGTGTCCTAGAGAGGAAAGTACACAAGAAAAAGGGACTGTTCTAGAAATGGGAGGACATAGCAAAGTTGAGTGTCCTGGAGAGGGGAGGACACCGGAAAGGTGAGTATTCTGAAGTTTTGTGGACACCAGAATGGAAAGTGTTCTGGAGAGGGGAGGACACCAGAACGGTGAGTATTCAGGAGAGGGAAGGACACCAGAAAGGTGAGTGTTCTGAAGAAGGGAGGACACTAAAAAAGGTGAGTGTTTTGGAGAAGGAATGACACAGGAAAGGTGAGTGTTCTGGAAAGGAGAGGACACTGAAAAGGTGAGTGTTCAGGAGAGGAGAGGACACAAGAAAGATTAGTGTTCTAGAGAGAGGAGGACACAGAAAAGAGGAGTGTTCTAGAGAGGGGAGGACACAGAAAAAAGGAGTGTTCTAGAGAGGGGAGGACACAGGAAAGAGAATTGTTCTGGAGAGGAGAGGACACAGGAAAGATGAGTGTTCTGGAGAGGAGAGGACACAGGAAAGATGAGTGTTCTGGAGAGGAGAGGACACAGGAAAGATGAGTGTTCTGGAGAGGAGAGGACACAGGAAAGATGAGTGTTCTGGAGAGGAGAGGACACAGGAAAGAGGAGTGTTCTGGAGAGGGGAGGACACAGGAAAGAGGAGTGTTCTGGAGAGGGGAGGACACAGAAAAAAGGAGTGTTCTGGAGAGGGGAGGACACAGAAAAGAGGAGTGTTCTGGAGAGGGGAGGACACAGAAAAGAGGAGTGTTCTAGAGAGGGGAGGACACAGGAAAGAGAAGTGTTCTGGAGAGGAGAGGACACAGGAAAGATGAGTGTTCTGGAGAGGAGAGGACACAGGAAAGATGAGTGTTCTGGAGAGGGGAGGACACAGGAAAGAGGAGTGTTCTGGAGAGGGGAGGACACAGGAAAGATGAGTGTTCTGGAGAGGGGAGGACACAGAAAAGAGAAGTGTTCTGGAGAGGGGAGGACACAGGAAAGAGGAGTGTTCTGGAGAGGGGAGGACACAGGAAAGAGGAGTGTTCTGGAGAGGGGAGGACACAGGAAAGATGAGTGTTCTGGAGAGGGGAGGACACAGGAAAGAGGAGTGTTCTGGAGAGGGGAGGACACAGGAAAGAGGAGGGTTCTGGAGAGGGGAGGACACAGGAAAGAGGAGTGTTCTGGAGAGGGGAGGACACAGAAAAGAGGAGTGTTCTAGAGAGGGGAGGACACAGGAAAGAGGAGGGTTCTGGAGAGGGGAGGACACAGGAAAGAGGAGTGTTCTGGAGAGGGGAGGACACCAGGAAAGATGAGTGTTCTGGAGAGGGGAGGACACAGGAAAGAGGAGTGTTCTGGAGAGGGGTTGACACCAGGAAAGATGAGTGTTCTGGAGAGGGGAGGACACCAGGAAGGAAAGTGTGCTGGATAGGGGAAGGCACATGAAAGCAGAGCGATCTGGACAAGGGTAGGACACGGGTAAGGGGAGTAATCTGGCAAGGAGAGTAATCTGGCAAGGGGAGTGCACAGGAAAGTGGAGGACAAAGTTAAGAGGAGTGTCCTGGAGAAGGGAGGACAGAGAATAGGGGAGTGTCCTGGAGAGGTGATGACACAGAAGGAGGGAGTATTCTAGTGAGCAGAGGTGAAAATAGTGTGAGGAGCATTTTGGAGAGGAAAGAGATAAGAGGGAGTGCACTGAAAAGGGGAGTATATAACAGAGGGGCATGTCTAGTAGACGGAGTGTTCTAGACAGTGCAGTGGAGTTCTACTAGAATAGAAGTGATCTGAAAAGGGGAGTGTTTTGTGAATGGGATGTGTCCTGTGGAGAGAATAATGAGAATTGTGCTGAAATTGGGACAACAACTTGACCCTTGTCAGGATTGATCATTTACAGGGCCGCTGATAAGGTAATACAGCCAGTCCTCCAGTACTAGGCCCGGGCCCCATCAGTTCAAAAGCGGGGGGGGGGGGGGCACAGGCCCCTGCTGGGCAAGAGGGATGGCTGTACTACTTTATTGCACCTCTTGTAGTTCCCTCTGCAGCAGTGTTCCCTCCTCTTTTGTCCCGCTGGCAGCTGCTGCAGGCACTCAGGAGGCTTGGTTTCAGGATAGAGAGTGGAAGGCCAGTAAATATGTCCTATTTCACTAAAGCCCCCAACAGGGCTGTTAAAAAAAAAAAATATATATATATATATATATATATATATATATATATATATATATATACCAAATAAAATGTAATTCTAAAAAGAATCTAAAAAAAATTCTAAAAAATGATTAAAAACAAATTAAGGGCTAATGTTGGGGGGCGGACGTGTCATGTAGACTGTACAGGGCCCCGTGATTTCTAACAGCAGCTCTGATCATTTATATTCCTAAAGCTGTCCCTACACTATATGGTCTGATTATATAAACTCCTCTAGATCCACCATGAACCATTGTAGACCCCCCTTGTTCTTACCACTCCCTGTGTTTGGGCAGCCAAGGAATACAACACTTTTTACACCAAGAATTGGATCGCATACAAGATGACAGATCATCATAAATAAAATGACTTGTACCCCTGGGCTACATTACATGCCATTGATCCCAGCCCTCCGCTCAGCCTCTAAGTGCTGTTTAAATATTGTAATCGGCTTGAGCAATTTTCACATTCAGACAAATGGTCGTTGCGCAGCCCTAAATCACCGCTAAAAGCTGAAAGAACGCTAAAAACATGTTCTCATTGTTTTCTTACAGAGTGCCCCGCTTTGGTTAAAAATTGCTGTAATGATTTAATCACTTTACAAGCCATTGAGACATTTAATATTAGAACTTTATCTAAAATCACACATTACCAATATCTAGGCACTGCAGCCTCTAAAATCACCTTTTTTCCTGCAATCGTCAGCATGTCGCAATTTTCTACTGGTGTGTAAATTACACTTCTCTTTACTGAACCTTAAAAAAACAGCCATCAGTATGCAGCCAGAATTTCCAAGAATTTGCCCTCCTGAAATTCGCATATTTCTTGAGGCGTCAGCATACCAAGACATTTTGCACAATTTCAGGCGCCTTCCTGTTCCATAGTTACATAGTAGGTGAGGTTGAAAAAAGACACAAGTCCATCAAGTCCAACCCATGTGTGTGATTATGTGTCAGTATTACATTGTATATCCCTGTATGTTGTGGTCATTCAAGTGCTTATCTAATAGTTTCTTGAAACTATCAATGCCCAACGCTGAGACCACCGCCTGTGGAAGGGAATTCCACATCTTTACCGCTATTACAGTAAAGAACCCTCTACGTAGTTTGAGGTTAAACCTCTTTTCTTCTAATTTAATGAGTGGCCACGAGTCTTGTTAAACTCTCTTCTGCGAAAAAGTTTTATTCCTATTGTGGGGTCACCAGTACGGTATTTGTAAATTGAAATCATATCCCCTGTCAAGCGTCTCTTCTCCAGAGAGAAAAAGTTCAGTGCTCGCAACCTTTCCTCATAACTAATATCCTCCAGAGTCCAGACCCTTTATTAGCTTTGATGCCCTTCTTTGTACTCGCTCCAATTCCAGTACATCCTTCCTGAGGACTGCTGCCCAGAACTGGACAGCATACTCCAGGTGCGGCCAGACCAGAGCCTTGTAGAGCAGGAGAATTATCGTTTTATCTCCAGAATGAATCCCCTTTTTAATGCCAATATTCTGTTTGCTTTGTTAGCAGCAGCTTGGCATTGCATGCCATTGCTGAGCCTATCATCTACTAGGACCCCCAGGTCCTTTCCATCCTAGATTCCCCTAGAGGTTCTCCTCCCAGTGTATAGATTGCATTCATATTTTTGCCACCCAAATGCATTATTTTACATTTTTCTACATTGAACCTCATTTGCCATGTAGTCGCCCACCCCATTAATTTGTTCAGATCTTTTTGCAAGGTTTCAACATCCTGCGGAGAAGTTATTGCTTAGCTTAGTATCGTCTGCAAATACAGATATTGAACTGTTTACCCCATCCTCCAGGTCATTTATGAACAAAAATAAATAGGATTGGTCCCAGCACAGAACCCCTTTAGAACCCCACTACCCACCCCTGACCATTCAGAGTACTCCCCATTTATCACCACCCTCTGAACTCGTCCTTGTAGCCAGTTTTCCATCCATGTACTCACCCTATGATCCATGCCAACGAACCTTATTTTGTACAGTAAACATTTATGGGGAACTGTGTCAAATGCTTTTGCAAAATCCAGATACACCACATCTACGGGCCTTCCTTTATCTAGATGGCAACTCACCTCCTCATAGAAGGTTAGTAGATTGGTTTGGCAAGAACGATTCTTCATCAATCCTTGCTGACTACTGCTAATGATACCGTTCTCATTACTAAAATCTTGTATATAGTCCCTTATTATCCCCTCCAAGAGTTTACATACTATTGATGTTAGGCTAACTGGTCTGTAATTCCCAGGGATGTATTTTGGGCCCTTTTTAAATATTGGTGCTACATTGGTCTTTCTCCAATCAGCTGGTATCATTCCAGTCAGTAGACTGTCTGTAAAAATTAGGAACAACGGTCTGGCAATCACTTGACTGAGTTCCCTAAGTACCCTCGGATGCAAGCCATCTGGTCCCGGTGATTTATTAATGTTAAGTTTCTCAAGTCTAATTTTAATTCTGTCCTCTGTTAACCATGAAGGTGCTTCCTGTGTTGTGTCATGAGGATAAACACTGCAGTTTTGGTTACTGAAGCCCCCCGATTCACTTGTGAAGACTGAGGAGAAGAATAAATTCAATACCTTCGCCATCTCCCCATCTTTTGTAACCAGATGTCCTTCCTCATTCTTTATGGGCCAATATGGTCTGTCCTACCTTTTTTACTGTTTACATACTTAAAGCATTTCTTGGGATTTTTTTTACTATCCTCCGCTATGTGTCTTTCATGTTCTATCTTAGCCATCCTTATTGCACCCTTACATTTCTTGCTGCATTCTTTATAAAGTCTGAATGCTGATAATGATCCCTCAACCTTGTATTTTTTGAAGCCTTCTCCTTTGCCTTTATATCATTTTTACATTGGAGTTAAGCCATCCAGGACTTTTGTTCGCTCTTTTAAATTTATTACCCAATGGGATGCATTGGCTAATGCCCTTATTTAATATGCTCTTAAAGCAAACCCATCTCTCCTCCGTGTTCTTTGTTCCTAAGATTTTATCCCAATTTATGCCTTCTAGCAAGGTTCGTAGTTTAGGGAAGTTGGCTTTTTTGAAATTCAGTGTCTTTGTATTCCCTTTATGTTTCCTATTTGTGTGATTTATACTGGAACTAATTGACCTGTAATTGCTGTTACCTAAATTGCCCCGTAATTCCACATCCGTGATCAGGTCTGTATTGTTGGTAATCAATAGATCCAGCAATGCTTTATTTCTAGTTGGTGCGTCTACCATCTGACCCATAAAAGTGTCCTGCAAGACATTAAGGAACTGGAGAGCCTTAGATGAATGTGCGGTTCCCTCCGCCCAGTCTATCTCTGGATAATTAAAATCCCCCATTATGATGACACTTCCCATCCTTGCTGCTAATCCAAATTGTGATAGGAGATCTGTCTCCACTTCCTCCCTCAGGTTAGGGGGCCTATAGCATACTCCCAGTATTATTTTCCCCTTAGCTTCATCCCTTTGGAGCTCTACCCAAAGGGATTCCACCTCCTCCCTAGCTACCTCAGTGATGTCATCTCTCACATTCACTTGTACATTATTCTTGATATATAGGCATACCCCTCCCCCTTTTTTACCCTCTCTATCCTTGCGATAAAGGGTATACCCTTGAATGTTTATCATAAATAGTGGTATAACATGATCAGCAAAATGATCATTAAATCACACTAAAACAGCGCTAATGTTGAGCTAAACGGATAATGTGGCCAACTTCACATGCAAAAAAAGTCCTTAAAGAGAGAAGAGCAGTCAGCAAATTGGTTCAGAAAGTGTCCATAGGTGATCAGAGTACAGAGGTTCAGCGTGCACCTTCCACCGATCCTTCCACTTCCACCCTGTGAGAACACACTCCCCTCAGGGGGTTAAACTCACCAAAAGCCTAATAAATGTAAGCATCCAAGAGAAGAGAAATCCAAGCCACCAGCCACTGTCAGCAACGCTCCAGAGAGATCCAAGATGGTCAAGGCTCATAAATCACCAGACAACAAAAGAAAAGCGTACATAGCGTAATCCTGTTTATTAGATAAAAGCCCTTCACATCACACAAAGACCCCCCTTCAAACATTATACGTACATTGTAAAAGCAGTCAAAAGAGCACATCAAAGGAAGCATTTAGACACAGCACTTCACCATAGTCAGCTCCAGCCGGTTCCGCTTTCCAAGCAGCAATCACTCACTTCCTGGTTGTAGCACAGGCTGTGGTGGAGCGCAAACGTCACTTCCGGCGTCGTGTAGGTCACGCCCTAGGGAATACTACCTTGGAGGTCCTTTTCCTCAATTTAGCTCCTAAGTCCCTAAAATCGTTCTTTAGGACACTCCATCTGCCTCTGACTTTGTCATTGGTGCCAACGTGCACCATGACAGCCGGGTCTTCCCCAGCCCCTCCCAGTAATCTGTCCACAAGATCCGTGATGTGCCAAACCCGAGCGCCCGGTAGACAACATACTGTTTGGCGCTTCAGGTCTTTGTTACAGATTGCCCTCTCTGTCCTTCTAAGAATTGAGTCCCCTACCACAAGAATCTGTCTTTCCTTTCCCTTCGCTTCCCCCCCACTCTCACTGCAGGAGTTCTTAACCTGGCGGCTAGGAGAGTCCCTCAGATCCAGCAGTGCTGGTTTCACCAATGTCACTCAATGGAGTGTACTTATTGGGATGCTCCAGCCCTGGATCGGCCTCCCTGGCACTTCCCCCTCTATCCTTCCTGACTGTCACCCATCTACTCTTTGCTGGTACCTGCACCTCTTTATCTCCACCCGCCTCTGTGCTGGCCCCTGCCTGCACCTGCCGTGTACGTTCCTGGCTCACCTTTAGTATGGAGGGACTTCTCAGTGCTGACAGTTGCTTCCCCAGATTCAGAACCTGGGCTTCCAGGGAAACAATGTGCTTACATTTTGCACAGCAGTATTCACCCTCGATCGGATGATCAAGGAACGCATACATGCGGCAAGATGTACAAAGAGTCGCCTCTCCACACCCGCCGGGCATCGTACCTATTAAATTTAATGAGGATTGGGGATTATATCTTGTCCAAATTTCCTAACAACTAGCTTCCTGCCACTAATACTCAAGACAATACAAAGGTACTCGCAGACCACTCACAGACTTACGCGCACTCAGAAACCACTCGCAGACCACTCACAGACCTACGCTCACTTGCAGACCACTCGCAGACCCACGTGCACTCGCAGGCGTCCCAATAGTATTGAAAATATAGTGTATATACACACACACAAACACACACATATATATACACACACACACACACACACACACACACACATACATACATATATACATACACATATATATATATATACAGTATCTCACAAAAGTGAGTACATCCCTCACATTTTTGTAAAGATTTTATTCTATCTTTTCATGTGACAACACTGAAGAAATGACACTTTGCTACAATGTAAAGTAGTGAGTGTACAGCTTGTATAACAGTGTAAATTTGCTGTCCCCTCAAAATAACTCAAAACACAGCCATTAATGTCTAACCTGACAACAAAAGTGAGTACACCCCTAAGTGAAAATGTCCAAATTGGGCCCAAAGTGTCAATATTTTGTGTGGCCACCATTATTTTCCAGCACTGCCTTAACGCTCTTGGGCATGGAGGTCACCAGAGCTTCACAGGTTGTCACTGGAGTCCTCTTCCACTCCTCCATGATGACATCACGGAGCTGGTGGATGTTAGAGACCCTGCGCTCCTCCACCTTCCCTTTGAGGATGCCCCACAGATGCTCAATAGGGTTTAGGTCTGGAGACATGCTTGGCCAGTCCATCACCTTTATCTTCAGCTTCTTTAGCAAGGCAGTGGTCGTCTTGGAGGTGTGTTTGGGGTCATTATCATGTTGGAATACTGCCCTGCGGCCCAGTCTCTGAAGGGAGGGGATCATGCTCTGCTTCAGTATGTCACAGTACATGTTGGCATTCATGGTTCCCTCAATGATCTGTAGCTCCCCAGTGCCGGCAGCACTCATACAGCCCCAGACCATGACACTCCCACCACCATGCTTGACTGTAGACAAGACACACTTGTCTTTGTACTCCTCACCTGGTTGCCGTCACACACGCTTGACACCATCTGAACCAAATAAGTTTATCTTGGTCTCATCAGACCACAGGACATGGTTCCAGTAATCCATGTCCTTAGTCTGCTTGTCTTCAGCAAACTGTTTGCAGGCTTTCTTGCGCATCATCTTTAGAAGAGGCTTCCTTCTGGGATGACATGCGGACCAATTTGATGCAGTGTGCAGCGTATGGTCTGAGCACTGACAGGCTGACCCCCCACCCCTTCAACCTCTGCAGGAATGCTGGCAGCACTCATATGTCTATTTCCCAAAGACAACCTCTGGATATGACGCTGAGCACGTGCACTCAACTTCTTTGGTCAACCATGGCGAGGCCTGTTCTGAGTAGAACCTGTCCTGTTAAACTGTTGTATCGTCTTGGCCACTGTGCTGCAGCTCAGTTTCAGAGTCTTGGCAATCTTCTTATAGCCTAGGCCATCTTTATGTAGAGCAACAATTCTTTTTTTCAGATCCTCAGAGACTTCTTTGCCATGAGGAGCCATGTTGAAATTCCAGTGACCAATATGAGAGCGTGAGAGTGATAACACCAAATTTAACACACCTGCTCCCCATTCACACCTGAGACCTTGTAACACTAATGAGTCACATGACACCGGGGAGGGAAAATGTCTAGTTGGTCCAAAATTTGGACATTTTCACTTAGGGGTGTACTCACTTTTGTTGCCAGCGGTTTAGACATTTTGAGGGGTTATTTTGTGGGGACTTTACACTGTTATACAAGCTGTACACTCACTACTTTACATTGTAGTAAAGTGTCATTTCTTCAGTGTTGTCACATGAAAAGATAAAATATATGCACATGCAATAGTCTGTGCACACCTATGCAAGGGCCCTCTTAATACTGCAGCTGCTGACTTTTAATTGGAAACTTACCTGTCCCAGGGTCCAGCGATGCGGGGGATCGAAGCCCCGCCCGTCTCCCCCTCCGTTCAGCGGCGCCGGCATTGCAACTGTGGGCGCCGGACTGTGGCTTCACAGCCTGGCACCCACTGCTCATGCGCGAGCGGCGCCACGTGCCGTGATTGGCCGCTCAGTCACCTGGGACCTGTAATGGGTCCCAGATGATTGACAAGAGGGAGGGAGCAGAGCTGAGCCCTTCCTGTGCCGAGACGGAAGTGATGTCACCAGCCCAGGCACTGAAAGAAGCAGACTACGAGGGACCCCCTAGCAACAGGCATTTAGAGGTGAGTAAAAAAAAATATATATATCCAAATGTTTTTTTGTATTTTTTTTTAGAATTTTTCATGTAGTTTTTTTTTGGGTGGAACCCCACTTTAATAGCATCACGGGCCCCTGGGAAAGGTAATGCACTGGGGCCCTTACCAGCCTGCCTCAATTTTCGCACCTACTCTCAAGATTTAAGGTATAAATAGTTGATAGAATAAAACATACATTATATTTTTTAATACTTTCAATAAAATCGATTTTAAACAATAAGAAAATGCCAAAAAAAAAATCAAACAATGATTAATCAACAAAAAGGTCACAGTACGAGGGGGGGGGGGGGGCAGAAAGGCACAGTACAGGGTGGGTCAGGAGGGCACAATACTGGGATCAGGAGGGCACAGTACAGAGTGGGTCAGGAGGGCACAATACTGGGATCAGGAGGGCACAGTACAGAGTGGGTCAGGAGGGCACAATACTGGGATCAGGAGGGCACAGTACAGGGTGAGTCAGGAGGGCACAATACTGGGATCAGGAGGGCACAGTACAGGGTGGGTCAGGAGGGCACAATACTGGGATCAGGAGGGCACAATACTGGGATCAGGAGGGCACAGTACAGGGTGGATCAGGAGGGCACAATACTGGGATCAGGAGGGCACAGTACAGGATAGGTCAGGAGGGCACAATACTGGGATCAGGAGGGCACAGTACAGGATGGGTCAGGAGGGCACAATACTGGGATCAGGAGGGCACAGTACAGGGTGGGTCAGGATGGCACAATACTGGGATCAGGAGGGCACAGTACAGGGTGGGTCAGGAGGGCACAATACTGTGATCAGGAGGGCATAGTACAGGGTGGGTCAGGAGGGCACAATGCAGGTTTTCGGGACCTGGCCATCCCGGTACAGCTTAGTAAAAAGCGTGACTGTCCCAGCAAATCCAGGACAGTTTGAAAGTATGATGTAATTCAAAATTTAATGGGCCCCCATGCACCTGGTGGGGGGGTGGGTGTTCATGCTATAAGACGGCCCTGCACTTCACTGGATATATGTAAGGGTTTACAACTACTTTAATGGCTTTGCGCTGTAACCACATTACTGGAAACCAGGTCAGAGGTCATATTTAATGTCATTTTTTAAATTTCTTTTGCTCTCTGTCCCTAATTCTTATGAAAATCAGAAACAGCACAACATCTGTAGGCTGCATTGATGGCATAGTGGGCAGGATTTTTTTTGGAGGGTTGTCCTCCATATCCCCCCCCCCCCCCCCCCCCGCAGAGAGCAGATTGCCATCGGACAGGGACTGCGCCAAGCAACTAGCATATGGTCGATCTGTGTTTTTCATACCCCGAGAGCAGAGCAGCTGCCCCGCACCCAGAGCCTTTCACACACTCTGAGCTAATCAAGCATGGCCGGGTTGTTTAATGTATAGGTCACAGTGAATGAAGACTTGCTCCGCACTTTAACCATTATCGCTCCTCTCCATCCCAAACACAATATCTCCCTTTATCCCATCCATGAAATTTACATCAAAAGAAGAGCTCCTGGCTTGTGACATGGGATGAGGCGGAACTACCATACGTCAAATCTGTCCTCATTCGGTCTAATAACTTACTTCTGCATGGTGTCACATGGCGAGGCTTTCCTCTTGCGCTCCTGGCTAGCAGGGTCGGTCAAGCTGTCCCCAAGGCCACTCATCTTGACCTATTTCACACCTGTAGAGAGAATAGAAACCATTGTAACATTTGATAAGTTCAACTCTATCCCGCAGACAACAAAAGATACACGATCAATACATTGTAATACGCCGTTAGCTGCCAGAGTCAATTCATTTATTACTTTGCATATTGTATATAGTAAAATGCACATTTTAGGCCTGAAGGTTGCATAAAACCCCCCAAAACATGATTTTATGAAAGCAGAGAGCCTGTAGAATAAAAACCATGGCAGGTGATATTTTTGTTAACTGCACCACTAGACATGTGCAATTTGTTTAGTTATGAATTTGTTTTTTAACGAATTTCGACAAATTTGACAAAAACAGTTTAACAAATTTTTCCGAAAAATTTTCTGATTTTCTTTCTTATTTTCGGATTTTCGAATTTACGAATTGTGATCATAACGAATGACCCGAAAAATGAAAAAAAAAAAAAAGAAAAATGAAGGGAAAAAGTAAACGAACACATTTTTTGGCAGTGCGCATGTCTATGCGCCACTGTTTATCGAATCTATAGTTTAGAATCTATAGTGCAAAAATGCACTCGTTAATTTTAGTGCACACAAACACAATAGAATACTAATTAGGTGAAATATAAAAGATGAGATTGCGTTGAGTAAATAGATACCAAACATGTCATGTCTTAAAAGGTTAACTGTGCATGATGGCCCCAAATTATACTGCTTAAGGACCAGTCCTTTTCTGGAAAGTACAAGTAAAAAAAATTATTATTATTATTATTTTTTGGGGTTTTTTTTTACTTGTACTTTCAAGAAAAGGACTGGTCCTTAAGCAGTATTAGCAGAGACCCTAGAGAATAAAATGGCAATTGTTGCAATTTTTTATGTCACATGGTATTTGCGCACCGATTTTTCAAATACAATTTTTGAAGGAAAAAATACACTTTAATGAATCTTAATGCAAAAAAAAAAAAGAATTTTTTACAACCCACTTTTTGGTACAAAAGATAAATGATGATAAAAGATAAAAGATGATGTTATGCCAAGTAAAGAGATACCTAACATGTCACGCTTTAGGCACATCAATACTGGGCACTTTCACCCCCTTCCTTCCCAGACCAATTTTCAGCTTTAAGCGCTCTCCCACTTTCAATGACAATTGCGCGGTCATGCAATGCTGTTCCCAAATGAAATTTTTATCATTTTGTTCGCACAAATAGAGCTTCTTTTGGTGATATTTATTCACGACTCTGTTTTTTATTTTTTGCGATATAAGCGAAAAAAGAGCAGAAATTTGGAAAAAAAAACAATATTTTCTTCTTTCTATTTTAAAAGAAATCCAGTAAAATCGAATTTTGTCATAAATTTAAGCCGAAATGTATTCTGCTACATGTTTTTGGTAAAAAAAAAAATCACGTCAAGTGTATAATAATTGGTTCGTGTGATCACGGACAGATGTACGCAAATGATTATGTACAGATGTGCGCAGGTGATCACGGACATATGTGTGCAGATAATTATTGGGACTCTTACATATGTGGGGGACAAGTGTTTTTACTATGTGGGGACATGTGTGTTAACTTTGTGTGTTTACACTGTGGGGACACTAGACTGGTGATCAGTGAGTAAAAAGCTGTAAAAACAGCTCATACTCACTGATCACCAGCCGGCTGCAGCGATCCGCTCTCCCCTCCTCACTGACAAATTCTGTGTGAGGAGAGGAGAGCCGATTGCCTAGCAACCGGCTCTGTATTTACATCACATGACAGCTGTGATTGGACACGGCCCTCATGTAATAAGGATGGGCCAATCACAGAGCCCTCCTTCCGATCAGAGATGCGCCGTGTCTGGGTGACATGAGCGCATCGGGATCGGGCCGCTGCGCGATCCCCCTCCTCCTGAGGGGCATTCCTGAACTTCCACTCAGAAGGAGAGAGCGCCCACCTGGCCGTTTATGTACAGTGGCCGGGTGGGAAGTACTTAAAGTTGCTCATGCACATAGAAAGGCGAAAAACTACGAAAAAATCTCCATAGGCAACGCTTTAAAAATGTTTACAGGTTACCAGTTCAGCATTACAGAGGAGGTCTAGTGCTAGAATTATTGTTCTCGCTATAAAGTTTGCGACAATACCTCACATGTGTGGTGCGAACCCCATTTACATATGCGTGCGCGACTTACGTATGCATTCGTTCCTGTGCTCAAGCACGGCGGGATGGGGGAGCTTTAATTTTTTTTTTCTTATTTATTTACACTGTCCCTTTCATTTTTTTTTATCACTTTTATTCCTATCACAAGGAATGTAAACATCTCTTGCGGTTGAAATAAGGGGTGACAGGTCCTCTTTATGGAGAGATCTGGGGTCCATAAGACCCCAAATTTCTCCTCTACCTTCCGGGTCCTGCAGGATTTCTAGTTGGATCCCTGCCTAGTCTTCCAGATTTCCTTGCAGGATCCCTGCCGAATCGTCCAGATTTCCTTGCAGGATCCATGCTGGGTGTTCAAGATTTCCTTGCAGGAACCCTGCTGAGAGTTCCAGCATTCCTAGAACCTCCACTAAATCAAGAGTTCCCAGTAACAATGGTACGTGTACAAGAACCATACTGAGAGTTGCAGGATTCTTAGAACCTCCACTTAGTCCAGAGTTCCCAGAAATGATGGTAGGTGTCTCCTCGAGCTGCTGTGTCTTCCAGCTACCTGAGAGCTAAAAAGCCCCAAAACCTGCCAGTTGCCTATTGGTTGCTAACTCAGATTAACCAGACTACTCACTTGCCTGTCACGACTTTTGCCTGTACCCAACTATTCTTTCCACACTGTGAACAGTCCCCGCACAGTATCTCTTCTGTCCCAGTAGGCCTTTAGTGGGGTGATCCTGAGGGTCACAACCTGGTGCCAGTTTGCAACAATAAAAACCAGGGGTCACTAGGGTTTCAAGCCCATGGTCACCATTATAAATGGCCACTATTAGTAGCTCTGGTGAAGGCCTACTGTTACTTAGACTCCATGCCTTGGGTGAGCCTGTGTCAGGGGACACCATAACATATCTAGAGGATGATGGTGGGTTATATCAACCACTAGATTGCTGAATTATATGAGGACACCACTCAGGGCCAGGACAAGGGGAAGACAGAAGAGGTGGTCACCTAGGGCGCTTCAGCAGGACGGGGGCACAAAAGGTGCAGGACCTGCAACCTATCCTTCTAAACCAGTTTCTGGAGGAGAGTGCACTTTAGGCCTTTTCGCTTTTGATGCTAAACTTGCTTTGCTCTGACGGCAAGAGTAGGACCTGCTCAAAATGGCAGCAACAAGTAGGCCGAGCTGGAACCTGCACTGCCAGAGCCCACCAGAGATTCCACAACCCAACAAAAAAAATGATATCCTTTGTTTTTTTGTGTAGACTGACCCTTTAAACTGTCAGTTGCTTCATGTAAGAAGATCCCTCTCTAAAGCACACATGGTAGCCAGGCCGTCTATAGCTGGTATCTTGGTAGAAGCCTCTCAGACAGAATCTGTGTTTTTTATGTTACATAAGAGTGACTGCTCTGAATCTAGCCTGACAGGTTGTACCCTAGATCTATATTCACTTCAAACGAAAACCAAGTACTGCTGAAGAGTTGGCACGCTATATTCCAAATGATCTAGCATCTGCTGCGTTGTGCGCACCTTACTTGCCTCATGCAGACACAGTAAACCATTTAACCCTGTTCAAGGCAAAACAGAAGACAATTCTTATGAGACCGTTGAGGTTTGAGATTCCAGATCTGATTTTGGGGTCTACTGGTCCTGTGAAGAATGGAGGTCTAATGAGAGGTCACAAGACTGGAGGTAATGCAAGTTCTGGGCTGCACTTCTTACAGTATTGAGAGTAATGTACCAAAACAGTGTTAGTACTGAGGTGGCTCCATGAAAAACAGCAGTAGAATGATTCACCAACACTCAACTAAAGATTGAAGATTCTTCAGTGTTTATTTAGTGAATGGAACATAAGTCAAAGGAAACCAACCTTTCGGGGCCTGGCAGGGTCCTTTCCTTAAAGTGGTGTTCCGGCTGAAATGATACTTTTTAAATAAAAATACCCCTATAATACACAAGCTTAATGTATTCTAGTAAAGTTAGTCTGTAAACTAAGGTCTGTTTTGTTAGTTTATAGCAGTAGTTTGTTATTTTATAAACTTGCAACAGGCCATGGCCATCTTAAGTGTGGGCACCTGAAGCCAGACTGTATTTCTTCCTGGATCGCATCCTTGCAGATCTCGCACATGCTCAGTGCAGCACAAGTAGTGTAATAAGTTTCAGGTCAGGTCTCCATAGCAACGGCAGTGTCAGAGGAAGGGAACTTATAAGCCATCAGCATACCAAGACATTTTGGACAATTTAATGGCCCAACTTTGTGGGAACAGTTTGGGCATGGCCCCTTCTTGTTTCAACATGACTACATACCAGTGGACAAAGTAAGGTCCATAAAGACATGGATGAGCGAGTTTGGGGTGGTGGAACTTGACTGGACTGCACAGAGTCCTGATAGAACACCTTTGGGATGAATTAGAGCGGAGACTGCGAGCCAAGCCTTCTCCTTTACATCAGTGCCTGACCTCACAAATGCCCTTCTGGAAGAATGGTCAAACATTCCCATAGACACACTCCTAAACCTTGTGGACACCCTTCCCAGAAGAGTTGAAGCTGTTATAGCTGTAAAGGGTGGGCCAACTCAATATTGAACCCTACGGACTAAGACTGGGATGCCATTAAAGTTCACGTGCGTGTAAAGGCAGGCATCCCAATACTTTTGGTAATATAGTGTAATCCACGGAAAAAAAAAAAACAAGAGAATTGTAACATCGAATGCTGTTGACTCTTTATACTTTGTTGTAGTGAGGAGCAGCAATCTGAAATGTATATGGTTATACATTTATAATGCCCTTCATGGCCAAGGGAAAAGAGATAATGGGTCCATAGGCCCCAACTGCCCCTCAACTCTCTTTCCCCACCTTAGTCATCCTTTCTCTTTGGCCTTATATACGGACCTGTATCAATAATTTTGCGCTTTTAGTTTTATATTACAGATATCGACTGTTTAGCATTCTTCCTTCACTCTACTAGCAGAATGGCGCCAGCTTTTACTTATTACAATGCAAATGGTTGTGGTATTCACGACGTGTGTTCTGCAGTAAAGACTTTCAACACAATATCTCCCTTGGGGACTCGCTCCTCCCTGAGTGAGTGGGTGCTGATCGTAGAAACCCAGCAAGGGCACAGTGAGCGGAAAGCGGCTTTTATTTTCAGCATTTGTGCAAAGTCGATCTATTATACAGTGCTTTACAACCTGCTCACATTACTCCATCAAAGAGGCTCATGGGTCAAAGCCCAACTGAACTTTCAGTTTAAATCAGCTGAATACATACTAGATGCCCCAAAACAAAAAAAAGAGTGTGAGAAATCTTGGTTGGTTTTCCTTAGAAAACAGCCACAGCCAAAGTAGAAAAGCCTGCCCCCTGCCAGCAGGCTGCACACAAAGACCCTTGCTCTCTGTGTGGAAGGAGAAGTCTCTTTGTAGAGGTCTGGCACACAGGGGCGGGACAAGGGGTGAGCAGGAGGGGCAATTGCCCTGGGCACTGTGGTATCATGTGAGGAGTGGTCTCTTTGCAGAGGTCTGACAGACAGGGCCGGGCAGGAGAGACGGTTGCCCGGTGCACTGTGCTATCATGTGAGGACCGGTGTCTTTGTAGAGGTCTGACACGCAGGGCCGGGACAAGGGGTGGGCAGGAGGAGCGGACTCTTTGTAGTAGTCTGCACACAGGGCCGGGACAAGGGGTGGGCAGGAGGGACGGTTGCCTGGGGCACTGTGGTATCGTATGAGGAGTGATGTCTTTGTAGAAGTCTGACACACAGGGCCGGGACAAGGGGTGGGCAGGAGGGCCGGTTGCCTGGGGCACTGTGGTATTGTGTGAGGAGTGGTGTCTTTGTAGAAGTCTGACACACAGGGCCGGGACAAGGAGTGGGCAGGGGGGGGCGGTTGCCCTGGGCACTGTGGTTTCATGGGAGGAGTGAACTCTTTATAGAGGTCTGACACACAGGGCCGGGACAAGGGGTGGGCAGGAGAGGCGGTTGCCGTGGGCACTGTGGTATCATGTGAGGAGCGGACTCTTTGTAGACGTCTGACACACAGGGCCGGGCAGGAGGGACGGTTGCCCGGTGCACTGTGCTATCATGTGAGGACCGGTGTCTTTGTAGAGGTCTGGCACGCAGGGCCGGGACAAGGGGTGGGCAGGAGGAGCGGACTCTTTGTATGAGTCTGCACACAGGGCCGGGACAAGGGGTGGGCAGGAGGGACAGTTGCCTGGGGCACTGTGGTATCATGTGAGGAGTGGTGTCTTTGTAGAAGTCTGACACACAGGGCCGGGACAAGGAGTGGGCAGGAGCGACGGTTGCCCTGGGCACTGTGGTATCATGTGAGGAGTGAACTCTTTGTAGAGGTCTGACACACAGGGCCAGGACAAGGGGTGGGCAGGAGAGGCGGTTGCCCTGGGCACTGTAGTATCATGTGAGGAGCGGACTCTTTGTAGGGGTCTGACACACAGGGCTGGGACAAGGGTGGGCAGGAGGAGCGGACTCTTTGTAGGGGTCTGCACACAGGGCAGGGGCAGGACAAGGGGTGGGCAGGAGGGGCGATCGCCCTGGGCACTGTGGTATCACATGAGGTGAGGGGGGGTGCCACAAGGAGGGAGAATTTGTTGGGCGGTAAGGGGTAAGTATTCCTCTAGGGGGGCAAATTTTGGGGAGGGGGGAGCTAAGAGTGGTGATTTGTGTGGGGAGGGGGGATGGAAAGAAGAAGAGGGGATTAGGGGAGACTTTGTACTGGAAGGGGGGGATTTTAAGTAGGGGGAGAATATATGTGCTAGGAGGGGAAATTTTAGGGGTAGAGGATGTGTGCTAGGAGGGGTGATTTTTTTTTTGGGGGGGGGGCTTTTGGGAGATGGGCAGGGCAAAGATTTGTACTTGAAAGGGGGATTAGGGGAAACTTTGTACTAGGAGGGGGATTCGAAGTGGGGGGGGGGGATGTGTGCTAGGAGGGGAAATTTTAGGGGTAGAGAATGTGTGCTAGGATGGCTGAATTTTTTTTATGGGGGGGGGCATTTCAGCTGAGAAGAATTGGGAGATGGGGGGGCAAATATTTGTGCTGAGAGGGGGATTTCAGCACAGGGGCAGATTTGTACTGGAAGGAGGGTGAATTTATGCTTAGGGGGTAAGCATGCAGATCAGTGGTGGCTGGTGCTCCTTTTCCTGGGGGGGGGGTGGCAAACAAACTCTTCCCCTGCCAGGTCCGCACTTACCCCATCCAGGTTGCAGCTTCCCTGGCTTCTCCTCCCGGCTTATCTGGTCTTAAGATCCGCCTCCTGTCCTGACTGGCTGGGAGGAGAAGCCGGAAGAAAATAGCGAATATTGATTCGCTAATGTCACAAGTGGGTGGGTTTGGGGCGCGGTGCTCTGCGCCCCAGCGCCCGTTATGGATGGGCCACCGCTGATGCAGATTAATGCTCCCTGTGTGGGGGGGATTTTCTGCTGACATAAAATGCTCATACATCTTGGGGGGGGGGGCACAGTTTGGCATGTTCTCCCTGGGCTCAAGATGACCTTCTGCCAGCACTGCTGACACACCAGTATTAGCGGTTTCCAATCAGCAAAACGAATAGCTGTTTGGAGAGCTCTAGCTCTGACTCAGCAGAGGGGTATGTTGGACCACTGCAGAGAGACCACTGCTTCTAAAACCGTGAGCAAGGGTCACTTGGTGCTTTGGGTGAAAAACCCCCCAAAAATATTTTCAAGCAGCCATATTCCCATGGGTAAAATATCCTCTATTTCCATGCTAAACTCAAAAAGTGAAGCTTTGCTATGTGCCCTAAATAAAAAAACTACCTTTGTCAGAAATGTATCCAAAAAAAAAAAAGCAATGCTGTGCTGTACAAAAGCAAAAATAGTTGGAAAATGTTCTGCAGCCCGGTGGTTACAAAGAGTGGGGTCGCATAGTGCAGTGGGCGGCCTGGCAGGGTGCGGGGGTTGATGGATGCCCCCTTTATCTGAGTCTACAAACTCAGGAAAGAGCTTTTGTTTTGTCAAGGGAGAACTTATAAGTTCCCGCAAAGACTGCCAGCTAATGGACTGGAATCAATAAGAGCAAATGATGTGTTTTATAGCACTTCAGCGCTGTCTGCTACAAGGCCTCTGATAAGCACCCTAAATTACCTGCCTTTAATTTTCCTCTTGACCTAGTTGGCATCCTTACGATATGCGCTTATCCATCTAACAAGTACAAGTGCACACTGTACTATTGTTCATATAGGCCAATCACGTTTCCCCTTTCAGGGCTCATTCGCGCCACCTCTGTTTCTATTTGTTGTATTACATTGGACAATTTAGGCAAAAAATGCAAGGACTATTTAAAATACATTATATTCGGCTGGCCTTATTTTTACTTTATGAGACACTAAAAAAAAAAAAAAAATATTACAGGCAAAAGCCCAGAAAAATCAAATGCTTGCTTGCAATGTTTTTGCTTTCCATAAATAATTTTTAACTCACTTGCAATGTGCCTGTGTTAGAAAGTTTGACTTATCCGGGAGAGTCAATTCCCTAGAACAGCCTCTCCTTGCACGTCAAAGCTCTCTCTTCTTCTGGGAGTGTCTGATTATTGTCTGTACTGGGCCAGCTCCTCTGCACCTCCCTTCACCCCTCTACATAAAGAAGAAGAGAAGGCAAAATACTATGGAGCAGCCATTCTCAACCAGGGTTTTTCCAGAGGTTGCTAGAGGTTCCAAGCTATGGCTGATTGACCTCCAATCTGAGGGTTCCTGTAAAGTTCCAGGGTCAATACCACCAATGATCTTTTTAGCTGTTTGTAAGGATGACAATTTTATCACCACTGTAGAATTGTTTTGCATTATTCACCAATGTAAGGAGCATTTTTCTCAATAACCACAAATTAACTGGTTTTAGCAAGGGTTCCTCAAGACCTGAAAATTATTTCAAGGGTTCAAGGGTTGTAAAGATGACATTCTTCCCAGTGATCAACAATGTAAGGGGGATTTTTTTCTCATTGACCACCAACGAACTGGTTTTAAGAAGGGTTCCCCAAGACCTAAAAATTATTTCAAGGATCCCATTACTGTAAAGGGGGCATTCTTCCCACTGACCACTGATGTAAGGGACATGTTTCTCACTGACCACCATTGAACTGGTTTTAACAAGGGTTCCTCAAGATCTGAAAATTATTTTAAGGGTTCCACCACTGTAAAGCAAGCATTCTTCCCACTGACCACCAATGTAAAAGGCATTCTTCCCTCTGACCACCAATGTAAAGGGCATTTTTCTCATTGCCCACCAATGAACTGGCTTTAGCAAAGGTTCCTCAAGATCTGAGCATTATTTCAAGGGTTCCATTTCTGTAAAAAGGTCATTCTTCCCACTGATCACCAATGTAAAATTACATTTTTCTAACTGACCACCAATGAACTGGTCCTAGCAAAGGTTCCTCAAGATCTGAAAATTATTTCAAGGGTTCTACAACTGTAAGGCCTGATTCACACTTATGCATTTTTAGTGGTTTTTGCATTTTGCAGATTTGCACTACAGTCCCTTTAACAGGGTTTTCTATGGAACACGTTCTGTAGTGCAAATCTGCAAAATGCAAGTGTGAATCGGGCCTAAAGGGGGCATTCTTCCCACTGACCACCAATGTAAAGGGCATTCTTCCCACTGACCACCAATGTAAAAGGCATTCTTCCCACTGACCACCAATGTAAGGGGCATTTTTCTCATTGACCACCAATGTAAGAGGCATTTTTCTCATTGACCACTAATGAACTGATTTTAGAAATGGTTCCCCAAGACCTGAAAATTATTTCAAGGGTTCCTCTGTGGAAAAAGGGTTTAGAAATTTAGTCAATAATTGTCACTACTGGGGCTGCTGACATCACATCCAAGATGGCGGCTCCCAACTTCAGTCTCTGGACTTTTGGGTGTCTACACAAGGGTGGCTTTTACATGCATAAAATACAATAAAAAGATCTATAATGGTTGTTGAAACAAATGATCTGGAAACAGGGTCTCTTAGTGTGCTAAAGACCTTTTGCAGGTCAAATTAGACTATGAGATGGTTAGAGCCTCTGTTACCTTTTTATTGTTGTCTATGTTTATTAAAGGGAGGAAACTGGTGATGCAAAATCTCAACAGTTTCCATTGGGGTCACCAGTCTTAAGAGGGGATTTACCCTCACTTCATGTTGTGTCACTGGTGCACAAAATAAATAAATAAAGGTGTTTTAACCATCACCTACTGAAATTGAAAAAAATATATTTTGGCTATAGACACACTTAACCTTGTTGAGAAAATGCAGCATGCTGTGATCACGTAAAGTGCATGGAAAAGCCTATAAAGATTCCTATATAGGGATTTTCAGAATTCATGACTGAGGAAGTGAAAGAAGAGGAAATGTCATAATGCAGTGTAGAAAATGCACACTAAACCCATTGAAAATAATGTAAGACACGCTGCTTCAAAAATATGTCAAAATGCATTTATGTTTTTTGTAACTTAAATTTTGAGTGCATGCAGTGTGAATGAAACCTAAGATTATGTAAAGACATTGCTTACTATACGTATCTATACAAGATAGACTAATTGCAAAAAAGAGAGAGACTTTCTTTGACCAAAACGGAGAGGCCTACAAGACAGCCTAAATACAGCGTGATGTTGGCACTACCCATCAACTCAAAGAAAACAAAAATCATGGTGTTCCAAAGGAAGAGCAAAAATGAAACCAAGAGTTCTTTGTATACAAAAAAATGCACTTGTGATCAACTGATAAAATGAACCCAACCAGAAGTTTTAAGCCAAGAGATCCTGAAGAACATCAGGAGAAAGCTGTACCACCTAAAATCACCAATTAGAGTCTGTCTTGGCTTAAAATCATTGACAGTGTCATCACATCAATACTCCTGAATGGAAATGAAATATCACCTACCCAGACCAACCCATTTGGGACTCAAGACAAAGACCAAATGCTGACAAAGTCCATCTGGATTGATGCAGGCACGACCTCCATGTCCACTCCAACAATGCTTGTGGGTAAAGTACAGCAGAAGAAACTATTATACTGGGACCACCTACAAAACAGCAACCCCAGGCCCCAGAGGCGGCTCTCTAATTAGGCGAAATAGGCGGTGGCCTCAGGCCTCGCAGTCATAGGGGCCTCGCACAGCTGGCTAGTTTACCTAATTAGAGAGCCGCCTCTTTGAGTCCCCTCGCCCTGCTACAGGGAGAGATAACATGCTGCGAGTGAGACATGTGTGATCGGAGCTCACATACATCTCCGGATCACAGACAGCCGCTCAGTAGAGCCTGCTCTGACAGATCTCCCCCCTCCCCCTGCTGCCCGCACAGCCAGACAGAAGAGGAGAGAGAGCTTCTGCTCCTCCTCCTCCCGCCCTCTCCTCCTGTGTCTGCCCCGGCAGTGTTCTCTGCTCTGCCTCAGAGAAGGGGATGTGTGGGCGGGAAGATTCATGCTGAAGCCCAACAAACAGAAAAGGAAAAGTGGAGTCTGATCCATCCATCCACTCCTGCCTCCCAGTGAGTACACTGATGCAGGGGATTCTTTCTTTCTTTCCTTCTTTCCTTCCTTCTTTCTTTCCTTCTTTTCTTCCTTCCTTTCCTTCTTTCCTTCTTTCTTTCTTTCCATCTTTCTCTTTCTTTCCATCTTTCTTTCTCTTTCTTTCCTTCTTTCCATCTTTCTTTCTCTTTCCATCTTTCTTTCTCTTTCTTTCCTTCTTTCCATCTTTCTTTCTCTTTCTTTCTCTTTCCATCTTTCTTTCTTTCTTTCTTTCTTTCTCTTTCTTTCTTTCTTTCCATCTTTCTTTCTCTTTCTTTCTTTCCATCTTTCTTTCTCTTTCTTTCTTTCTTTCCATCTTTCTTTCTCTTTCTTTCTTTCTTTCTTTCCATCTTCCTTTCTCTTTCTTTCCATCTTTCTCTTTCTTTCCATCTTTCTTTCTCTTTCTTTCCTTCTTTCCATCTTTCTTTCTCTTTCTTTCCATCTTTCTTTCTCTTTCTTTCCATCTTTCTTTCTCTTTCTTTCCTTCTTTCCATCTTTCTTTCTCTTTCTTTCCATCTTTCTTTCTCTTTCTTTCCTTCTTTCCATCTTTCTTTCTCTTTCTTTCCATCTTTCTTTCTCTTTCTTTCCTTCTTTCCATCTTTCTTTCTCTTTCTTTCTTTCTCTTTCCATCTTTCTTTCTTTCTTTCTTTCTCCTTCTTTCCTTCTTTCTTTCTTTCTTTCTCTTTCTTTCTTTCCATCTTTCTTTCTCTTTCTTTCTTTCTTTCCATCTTTCTTTCTCTTTCTTTCTTTCCATCTTTCTTTCTCTTTCTTTCTTTCTTTCCATCTTTCTTTCTCTTTCTTTCTTTCCATCTTTCTTTCTCTTTCTTTCTCTTTCTTTCTTTCTTTCTTTCTTTCTTTCCATCTTTCTTTCTCTTTCTTTCTTTCTTTCGTTCCTTCCATCTTTCTTTCTCTTTCTTTCTTTCTTTCTTTCGTTCCTTCCATCTTTCTTTCTCTTTCTTTCTTTCTTTCTTTCGTTCCTTCCATCTTTCTTTCTCTTTCTTTCTTTCTTTCGTTCCTTCCATCTTTTTTTCTTTCTCTCTTTTTTTGTTCCTTCCATCTTTTTTTCTCTCTCTCTTTTTTTTTCCTTCCTTTCTCTTTCCATCTTTCTTTCTTTCTTTCTCTTTCTTTCCTTCTTTCTTTCTTTCTCTTTCTTTCTTTCCATCTTTCTTTCTTTCTCTTTCTTTCTTTCTTTCCATCTTTCTTTCTCTTTCTTTCTTTCTTTCCATCTTTCTTTCTTTCCATCTTTCTTTCTTTCCATCTTTCTTTCTCTTTCTTTCTTTCTTTCCATCTTTCTTTCTCTTTCTTTCTTTCCATCTTTCTTTCTCTTTCTTTCTTTCTTTCTCTTTCTTTCTTTCTTTCTTTCCATCTTTCTCTTTCTTTCTTTCTTTCTTTCTTTCTTTCCATCTTTCTTTCTCTTTCTTTCTTTCTTTCTTTCTTTCCATCTTTCTCTTTCTTTCTTTCTCTTTCTTTCTTTCCATCTTTCTTTCTCTTTCTTTCTTTCCATCTTTCTTTCTCTTTCTTTCTTTCTTTCTCTTTCTTTCTTTCTTTCTTTCTTTCTTTCCATCTTTCTCTTTCTTTCTTTCTTTCTTTCCATCTTTCTTTCTCTTTCTTTCTTTCTTTCTTTCTTTCTTTCTTTCCATCTTTCTCTTTCTTTCTTTCTCTTTCTTTCTTTCCATCTTTCTTTCTCTTTCTTTCTTTCCATCTTTCTTTCTCTTTCTTTCTTTCTTTCGTTCCTTCCATCTTTCTTTCTCTTTCTTTCTTTCTTTCGTTCCTTCCATCTTTCTTTCTCTTTCTTTCTTTCTTTCTTTCGTTCCTTCCATCTTTCTTTCTCTCTTTTATTTTGTTCCTTCCATCTTTTTTTCTCTCTCTCTTTTTTTTCCTTCCTTCCTTCCTTCCTTCCTTCCTTCCTTCCTTCCTTCCTTCCTTCCTTCCTTCCTTCCTTCTCCACCCATCCCCCTTTTATTTCTCTCTTTGTGACAGCTTACCAGAATAGGTAGGATCTGTGAGAGCAGCTTCCCTGTGCAGCTCTGCTTGAGGAAAATATATCTTTATTATGCCCACTTACCTACCCCCTGTACTGTCCACTCCACTATACCCTCCTAATACAGTTCATTTTCATCCCTTGAATTTTTTTTCCCATTATGGGAGTGAGTGGGGCCTCATGTCTAAGTTTTGCCTAAGGCCTCACAAAGTCTAGAGCCGCCTCTGCCAGGCCCACACCACCATAAAGTCTTACTAACCAACAACAACCAATCCCAACCATGGGACCTGCTACGGTTCATTAGAACCTTGTTCAGCCAATAGTCCCAACAATCTGACCTGAGAAAATCTCAAATAAAAGAACATAATTCCAAAAGAGAAATCTGAAATATGAAATTATCTTCCAGAAACAAACTACTTACCAGTCACGACATATAGACTACAAACTGGCCCCATCCCTGGAAATGCTACAAGACTTCAAAGAGAGACAACACAGACCCTGACCCTGAGCACCCACAGACTAGAAATTGAATCAGGATGGCACAGACAGACCTACAGGGCCAATAAAAGTAGACTGACAGTGGACTGATAACAGAAAAAGAAATGACTCCTGCGCACAAGTGGGCAACCAGACAGATGGTAAAGCGACACAGGCCTTGCTGCCCTCAAGGATGGGGAATCCTAGCAGACAAAGAAATAAAAAGAGAGAGGGGCGCACCGGCCATGTGCATTATCTTTTGTAAAATATTTATTAAATAAAATGATAAAAGAAATTACTCACAAGCAGTTGTGGAACAGGGTGCAATATAAATCCAGCACCGACTAGCAGCAAGCGGTTATAATGATGAGCAAAACCTTCCAGAGGTCTTAGAGGAACATAAAAACATCACTACCAGCTAACGCGTTTCGAAGGGCACGTCCCTTCTTCATCAGATCTCAGCAGTGATCTCTCCTTCAGTAGTCCCTGTATATATAGTGCCAAAAAGGCACAATCAGTGGATTAGGGAGGGCCCATGGGGCCCCTCTCCCTCAATGGATCCCTCCCTCCTAAGCTCCTCAATTGTACAAGCAGAGAGGAAAAAAAATAATAATAATAATAAAGAATTAAAAAATTGACAATTAAAAATTAATAGAAGATTAAATAAATGAATAAATATAAATGAATGTAAATAGATATATGTGAGTATCAATGTGATTATCAATGTGATTACGTGCTGCCCAAGGCAGACGCTGCCCGTAGGGGAACATTACATAAACTCAGTGATGGATGATAATATGCTGAGCACAGGAAGTGCAGAGTGGCATAGGCTATGTGGGCCTGTTAATAGGGGGATGAATCATATGGCTAACAAGCTATCATATAAAAGTGAACACTGTACCTTCTACTACACCAACAGCACAGACCGATCCCTGTACATGTGAGCGGCTCGCCGTTCGCTTCCGGGTAGTGTATCTGTGCTGGAACGCACGCCATTGCGTTTGCGTTCCAGGCAGGAGGAAGAGGCGGGGTGCGCGTCACTTCCTCTGCGTCAGTCGTCGCCCACCAGTGACAGTGTCATCACATCAATACTCCTGAATGGAAATGAAATATCACCTACCCAGACCAACCCAAATGGGACTCAAGACCAAGACCAAATGCTGACATAGTCCATCTGGATTTATGCAGGCACGACATATAGACCACAACATATATTACCAGTCACGACATATAGACTACAAACTGGCCCCATTCCTGGAAATGCTACAAGACTTCAAAGAGAGAGACAACACAGACCCTGACCACCCACAGACTAGAAATTGAATCAGGATGGCACAGACAGACCTACAGGGCCAATAAAAGTAGACTGACAGTGGACTGACCAGGGGGTCCTGGACAGTGGCGTCTCCAGCTTTCATATTTAGGGGGGGCACATGGGGGGACCGGGACAAAAATAGGGGGACAATATAAAATGCAAATATATATATATAAAATATATATAGATAGATAGATATATCTATCCTGGGGCCCTTTACCCCTTTACTACGATCCCACAACGGCCCTTTCACATGTTCTGCAGTGAGCTCCCTTCCTACTGTATTGGGCCCCCCCCCCCCCAGGGTGACAGAGAACAAGAGATATATGTCACCAGCATACCAAGAAAATATAAGGGTCCAAAGCAGTGGGAGAACTATCAGGGTTGCAAAGGTTGTCTTGCCTCCGGGCCCTGGTGTTCTGCCACTGTGGGGTTCCCCAGCCTCCTCTTGCTGTCCTGCCCCTGCCCTCAGTCTGTTTTTTCAGTAACTGAGAGTCCTGGTGGAGTCCTTCTTGCAACTCGCTCTTCTCCCTGCCAATGAGGATGCAGGGGAAGGAGCAGATCGGGCGGCCGTGGTTGTGTGAGCGCTCGCATTATGCAGTGTCAGTGAGCAGAGGGAGGGGGGAGGAATCACCCACTGGGGACCTTCTCCCTCTCAATAGAGACTGTGTTACCCCAGCGGTGGCCCGAGTAAGATGCGGCACATCCGATATGAATACAAACAAAAAGAAATTGCCTTTTTGTAAAAAAAAAAAAAAAAAATTAAAAAAAAAAAATTTTTTTTTGGGGGGGGCACATGGTGGTGCCCAGCATAATGTTGGGGGGGTCAGGGCCCCCTCTGGCCCCCCCCCTAGGGTCGCCATTGGTCCTGGAGGAGGAGATATGCCTCCTGCTACAGGACCCCATGTACTCAGCACTGAGAGACACCCACTTCCGGAGACACTCCACTGTTATCCCAAACGTCACTTTTATAGAGGAGACTCCAAATTAATTCTACTGGGAGAAATGGGACCGACAAAGAAAATAGCTGTAAAATTTTACAACATGTCAAAGTATGAGAGGGATATGAACAATTGTTGACTTATTAATCTCCTACCTGGACATGCCCCAAATCTTCTTTATCTTATTTCTTACCCCTAAAAATTTCATAGAATAATTATTCTTCCACTCCTTCCCCCCCCATCAAACCCATAATAACGCCTCAATTGATTTGGTAATGCCAACATTCATTTAGAACTGCTAATTAAACTAATTGAGAAAGAGATCAGAGGAAAGGGAAAAGAGAGAGATCAGAGGAAAGGGAAAAGAGAGAGATCAGAGGAAAGAGAAAAGAGAGAGATCAGAGGAAAGAGAAAAGAGAGAGAGAGAGCGATCAGAGGAAAGAGAAAAGAGAGAGAGAGCGATCAGAGGAAAGAGAAAAGAGTGAGTTTAGAGGAAAGAGAAAATAGAGAGATCAGAGGAAAGAAAAAAAGAGAGGCATCAGAGGAAAGAGAAAAGAGAGAGATCAGAGGAGAGAGAAAAGAGAGAGATCAGAGGAGAGAAAAAAGAGTGGGATCAAAGGAAAGAGAAAAGAGAGAGATCAGAGGTGAGAGAAAAGAGAGGGATCAGGGGAAAGAGAATAGAGAGAGATCAGAGGAGAGAAAAAAGAGAGAGAGAGAGAGAGAGAGATCAGAGGAGAGAGAAAAGAGAGAGATCAGAGGTGAGAGAAAAGAGAGGGATCAGGGGAAAGAGAATAGAGAGAGATCAGAGGAGAGAAAAAAGAGAGAGAGAGAGAGATCAGAGGAGAGAGAAAAGAGAGAGATCAGAGGTGAGAGAAAAGAGAGGGATCAGAGGAGAGAGAAAAGAGAGGTATCATAGGAAAGAGAAAAGAGAGGGATTAGAGGAGAGAGGAAATAGAAAGATCAGAGGAGAGAGAAAAGATTAAGATCAGAGGTGAGGGAAAAGAGAGAGATCAGAGGAGAGAGAAAAGAGAGGGATCAGAGGAGAGAGAAAAGAGAGGGATCAGAGGAAAGAGAAAAGAGAGAGATCAGAGAAGAGAGCAAGGAGAGGTATCATAGGAAAGAGAAAAGAGAGAGATCAGAGGAGAGAGGAAAGAGAAAGATCAGAGGAGAGAGGAAAGAGAGGGATCAGAAGGAAGAGGAAAGAGAGGGATCATGGGAGAGAGAAAAGAGGGATCAGAAGAGAGAGAAAAGCAAGAGATCAGATAAGAGAGAAAAGAGAGGGATCAGAGGAGAGAGGGATCCGAGGAGAAAGAAAGGAGAGGGATCATAGGAAAGAGAAAAGAGCGGGATTAGAGGAGAGAGGAAAGAGAAAGATCAGAGGAGAGAGAAAAAGAGAGAGATCAGAGGAGAGAGAAAAGAGAGGGATTGGGGGATAGAGAAAAAACAGAGGGGGCAGGGTAGAGAGAAAGGAGGGGGATCAGAGGAGAGAGAAAAGAGAGAGATTAGAGGAGAGAGAAAAAAAGAGAGAGAAAAGAGAAGAGAGAAAAAAGAGAGAGAAAAGAGGGGGATCTGAGGAAAGAGAAAAGAGAGGGATCAGAAAGAAGAGGAAAGAGAGGGATCATAGGAGAGAGAAAATGGAGGGATCAGAGGAGAGAGAGAAGAGAGGGATCAGATAAGAGAGAAAAGAGAGGGATCAGATAAGAGAGAATAGAGAGTTATCACAGGAGAGAGAAAAGAAAGGGATCTGATGAAATAGAAAGGAGAGGGATCAAAGGAGAGAGAAAAGAGAGGGATTGGATGAGAGAGAAAGGAGGGGGATCAAAGGAGAGAGAAAAGAGAGGTATAAGATGAGAGAGAAAGGAGGGGGATCAAAGGAGAGAGAAAAGAGAGGGATCAGATGAGGGAGAAAGGAGGGGGATCAAAGGAGAGAGAAGATAAAGGGATCAGAGGAGAGAGAAAGGAGAGGGTTCAAAGGAGAGAAAAAGGAGAGGGATCAGAGGAGAGAGAAAAAAAACAGAGAGGGATCAGAGGAGGAAGAAAAAGAGAGGGATCAGATGAGAAAGAAAAGAGAGATCAGAGGAGAGAGAAAAGCGAGGGAACAGAGGAAATAGAAACGAGAGGGATCAAATGAGAGAGAGAAAAGAGAGGGATCAGAGGAGAGAGAAAGGAGAGATCAGCCAAGAGAGATAGAGAGAGAGGTGAGAAGAGGGAGAAAAGAGAGAGAGAGAGAGAGAGAGAGAGAGAGAGAGAGAGAGGGGGAGATCAGAGGAGAGAGAAAAAAGAGTGATCAGAAGAGAGAGAGAGAGAGAGAGAGAAAGAGAGATCAGAGGAGAGAGAAGAGAGATCAGACAAGAGAGAAGAGAGAGATCAGAGAAGAGAGAGAGAGAAGAGGGAGAAAAGAGAGAGTTTAGAGGAGAGAGAAAAGAGAGAGAGGGAGATCAGAGGAGAGAGAAAAAAGAGGGATCAGAAGAGAGAAAAGAGAGAGAGAGATCAGAGAAGAGAGATCAGAGAGAGAAGAGAGAGATCAGAGGAGAGAAAAGAGATCAGAGGAGAGAAAAGAGATCAGAGGAGAGAAAAGAGATCAGAGGAGAGAGAAGAGAGAGAGATCCGAGGAGAGAAAGAGAGAGATCAGAGGAGAGAGAGAGAGAGAGAGAGAGAGAGAGAGAGAGAGAGATCGGAGGAGAGAGAGATAGAGAGAGAGATCAGAGGAGAGAAAAGAAAGAGAGAGAGAGAGAGAGAGATCAGAGGAAAGAGAAAACAGAGAGATCAGAGGAGTATGAAAAGAGAGGTATCAGAGAAGAGAGAAAGAAAAACCAAGAGGAGAGAAAAAGACCAAAATCAAATATAAAAGGAATAAACAAAAAAGAAGAAGAGGAGAAATGGCGAGAAATAGCAAACAGAAAACAGGGAGCAGGAGAGAAAAGAAAGAAAAAAACTGCAAGAGAGAGAAGAGAGAATAGGGTAAAAAAAAAAAAAAGAAAAAAAACTTCCATACACAAGAAAGTAAAATAAGAATAAAGAATAAAAAAGTGAGAAGAGGAAAAAGAAATAATACGAAGGAGAGAAAAGACAAATGTAATAGAGGAAGGGGTGACAATATCACAGCAGAGCAAACAGGCCGTGTGATGTCTTATTAATGCAGGGTGAAGGAGCCCGGCATGTAGCAATGTCTGCTATGTAAAGAAAATTGAGGGACACTTGGCAGCATGATCTGCCTGACAGAATATTCTCGCAGGCCTCGCTGTCATATTCACAGATGCTTCAAATCATTTACTCTCTCCTTCATTCGACATGGCAGCAAGACCCAGGCCTAATTTAACTACCAACCCAGATGGCTCCTTTATGCTCTATCACCAACTTGTCTCTCTCCGTTTTAGTAAGCAGGACTTGTCTAGCAATAAAATGCGTAGAGCAAACAGTAGTTGGAGGCAAAATTTCATATGTATTACTGTAAATGTGAATAAATTATATGGCCAAAGGATGGTGCACACCTGGTCATCATATGGAGTGTGTCTGTCCTTATACATCCAAAAGAACATTTGAATGTTCAGGTATTGATGTTGGATGAGAAGACCTGGCTCACAATTGGTGTTCCAAGTCATCCCAAAAGGTGTTCAGTAGGGTTTACATATAAATGTTGGATGAGAGGACCTGGCTCACAATTGCTCTCCCAAGTCATCATAAGGATATTCAGTATTGATGAGGTATTGATGTTAGATGATAAGACCTGGCTCACAATAGGTGTTCCAAGTTATCCCAAAGGTGTTCAATAGGGTTCTGGTACTGATGTTGGATAAGAAGACCTGGCTCACAATTGGCGTCCCAAGTCATCCTAAGGATACTCAGTATTGATGAGGTATTGATGTAAGATGATAGGGCTCGGCTCACAATAAGTGTTCCAAGTCATCCCAAAGTGGTTTCAGTAGGGTTGGGGTACTGGTTTTGGATGAGAAGACCTGGCTCGCAATTTTTGCTCCAAATCACCTTAAGGGTGTTCAGTAGGGTCAAGGTATTAATGTTGAATGAGAAATCCTGGCTAACCATCAGCATTCCAGTTCATCCCAAAGGGGTTCAGTAGGTTGAGGTTATGGCTCTGTGCAGATCACTTGAGGTTTTTCACACCAAACTGGTAAAATCATGTTTTTATTGAACTGGCTTTGACTTTTTACACAGAGGCACAGTCATGCTTGAACAGAAAAGGTCCTTCACCAAACTGTTACCAAGGTCTGAAGCCCACCATTGTCTATAATGTCTTTGTATTTTGTAGCATTAACACTACTCCTCACAGAAACACTCAAACTCAATCATTTGGATGGGTTTCCACATACTTTTAACCATATATTGTAGATAAACACAATGACTTCCCATCTGTCCTGGGTTGGAATGAATTTGCAGAGTACCATCCTTAAAGCATTTCTACGATAAATAAAGTTAGAATATGTAATTACTAACACCATTCATAACTACTGTATGTATATAAAGGTCTCTACAGATGATGGCAAATAGAGATGGGATTGACTATTAATGTCATTTTGATTTGCTGTGAACCTGTGAACTGCTTTATGATAAATAACATTTCAGGCAAAATAATGCAGCTACATGATATTTGGGGGGTTTCTTTTATGGGATCTTGGGACAGGAAGTTAGATCTGCATTGAAATATACTGGCTCCAAATTATACTGCCGAAATCTCAATATTAAAAATATACAAATTTTCATTTACGCATATCGTTCCTCTGTGAGTGCACATTGAGGAATCTATACAGACGGCATTCCTGCCAAGCTTGCAGATCAAGAGGACCTTAAATTTGCATGATGACTGTGTACAAAGGCAAATATGGCAATTAAACAAAGATTTCCATTCCATATAAAAGGAAACTAAAGGGCAGAGGAACTGTACACAGTCTGCAACCAGTCAATTGTCAAGAAAGTATACCATAAGCGCCCTCACTTGGCCAATACTCAGCCAGTCTCTGGGCACCACAATATTTACAGTTTCCAAGGATCCACTAAATGAACCAGGTGGAAGAAGTGTTAAGTGACCCTGCAGTCACCTCGCGTGGTCACACTCTTCTGGGTAAAGCAGCTTATAGCAGGGTCCATTATGACAGATTTCCACCATCCCTGTGTTGAGTTCTGAGGTCTACACACCTTTTGTACCCATCATAAGAGGTTCCCACCATCCCTGCACTTAGTTCCTGGGCCTGCACACCTGCTGTGTTCATTATGAGGAGTTCCCACAATTTTTGGACTGAGTTCCTACTGTGCCCATTATGAGAGGTTCCCACCATCCCTGAGCTAAGTTCCTGCCTCTTCACACCTACTGTGCCCATTATGAGGGGTTCCCACCATCGCTGTGCTGAGTTCCCGGGTCTGTACAGAGGGTGTGTCCATTATGAAGAGTTCCCACCATCCCTGAGCTGAGTTCCTGTCTCTTCACACCTACTGTGCCCATTATGAGAGGTTCCCACCATCCCTGAACTAAGTTCCTGCCTCTTCACACCTACTGCGCCCATTATGAGGGGTTCCCACCATCGCTGTGCTGAGTTCCTGGGTCTGTACACCGGCTGTGTCCATTATGAAGAGTTCCCACCATCCCTGAGTTGAGTTCCTGTCTCTTCACACCTACTGTGCCCATTATGAGAGGTTCCCACCATCCCTGAGCTAAGTTCCTGTCTCTTCACACCTACTGCGCCCATTATGAGGGGTTCCCACCATCGCTATGCTGAGTTCCCGGGTCTGTACAGAGGGTGTGTCCATTATGAAAAGTTCCCACCATCCCTGAGCTGAGTTCCTGTCTCTTCACACCTACTGTGCCCATTATGAGAGGTTCCCACCATCCCTGAGCTAAGTTCCTGCCTCTTCACACCTACTGCGCCCATTATGAGGGGTTCCCACCATCGCTATGCTGAGTTCCCGGGTCTGTACAGAGGGTGTGTCTATTATGAAGAATTCCCACCATCCCTGAGCTGAGTTCTTGTCTCTTCACACCAATTATGCACATTATGAGGGGTTCCCACCATCCAAAGAGAATGTAATTGGAGGAGTTAGAACATACATAAGGAAGCTGGGTGAGAAGACCCAAAACTCCCAGGTGGACAGGAACAGAGCCAGAACCTCCCTGTTGGAGTATCTAAAACATACTTAAATTATCCCCTGTCTTCTCATTACTAAGCTAGAATTTGCAATAAACTTTGAAAGGACTGCTTAGCTTTAAAAAGACAAAAAAAAAACCAAACATTTCATAGCATCCCATGCTCGAATTTGTCGTGAGTCACTCATTAATTGCGCTCTTTTCTCCTACTAATCCAGTGAAGAGCTGAGAAAACTTTGTAAAGTGATTTTTCATCCCCTGAGGTTACCTCCTGCAGAGGTGTACTTCAACCAAGGTAGGTGAATCCCATCCACATGGCAGGCGTCTCTTATTCCTGGGCTGGCTGTGTACAAAGCTTTATGGAGGATTAGCAGGAGAGCGGCCTGCTCCGTATATTTAGGATGTGATTAGTGTAAACCAGCAATCACTGGAAACACCTTTTGCTTAAGATGCAGCAAATTCCTGGCAGACAGGAGAAGCAAGTGGAGGCATGAAGCAGAGACAAACAAGAGCTTGCTTTTTAGGAAAGGACTGAGGCAGGCATGTAGAGTCTGTTCTAAAGGACAGGCAATGACATCTGTGGGCTACTGCTTGGGCAGGTGATAGAAGTTCATACAGTGACACCCCTTGCATTTTTGAGGAAAGATTAGAGGAACTGAATCTATTCCCTCTTGAGAAGAGGAGATTATGGGGGATATGATCAACATGTATAAATATATAAGTGGTCCATATCGTGAACTTGGTGTTGAGTTATTCACTTTTAGGTCAAGGGGGCACTCTTTATGTCTAAAGGAAAAGAGATTTCCTGGTGCCTCCATGGCAGCATACCTTTGACAAGCTCCGCCTTGGCTCCTCCCTCAGGATCGGTGAATATTATAAAAGAATAGAGTTAGAGCACCCCCAGCATTCTCCTTTTTTCCCTCATACCTTTGGTCAGTGAATGTTTGGTCGGGTGTCCTTACTAGGGTTGCCACCTTTTCTGCAAGCCAATCCAGAACATTCTTGTACCCATAAAATATGCTTAGAATGCTGTGCCACAAGTAAGACTCTCACAGACATGCATAAACCTCAGCACAATAATAAAAAAAATAAAACTCTTCCAACACATATGATTTGTGGACTGAATGAAAAAAACTGATTCCTCTATCCACACAAATTAGGTGGATGGAGGTAATCACTCCCTCCTTTGGGGGAGGGGGCCAGAGACTCTGGCCATTTCTGATTAGTACACTGTGTGGGGAATAAACAGACTCTGTGGAGGGGGCAGAGATCCCGCTGACTGGGGGGGGGGGGTGGTAATAGAGTGTTCCTCCTGCCTGGGACAGTTGGCCACAGTTCAGTGTGAATAAATGTGTCCGAGTTTCATGCAGTCTGAAACCCGGACACATGGTTCAAAACCCAGACTGTCTGGGTGAATCCTGGAAAGGTGGCAACCCTAGTCCTTACCTCTGCAGTCGGCAATTTCCCGTCCGGTCTCAGCCCCTCCCGGATGCAGTCACTTTGGCTTGGGCTGCTAAATGCGCTAAAAAGTAAGGGAGTCCCTTCTGAGGGTCTTTTGGAACATTCAGCGGTCCCCTAACCAGGGGCATTTGTTCTGCCTATGAGGATGAGACTTCAGCTCGTGGGGCATGGAGAAAGCAGCTATAGAAGCCAGGCATCGACACCCCTCCATCTATGGTAGCCAGGCGTCGGAACCCCTCCATCTATGATAGCCAGGCATCGGCACCCGCTTCATCCATGGTAGCCAGGCATCAGCACCCCCTGCATCCATGTTAACAAAGAAGCGGCATCCCCTGCATCCATGATAGCCAGACAGGGGCACCCTCTGCATTAATGGTAACAAGGCTCAGATATAAAATACAGCAAGACATGATGACATACTAATAAAACAGATTTTGGCAGAGTTGGCAGCTGTGTCTTACTTGTAGATGACAAGTGCTCTTTAACTGTAATTTATATCCCAGATCATAAAGGTGATTTTCCCTGCAGGCCCTGTTATGTTATCTAAAACGCCGCTTTAATTACATGTATGATTCATTATTAGCTCAGATATTCAAACAAGTGTCAAAGAGTGAGACCAGGCTGGGGTCACTTGGGTCAGCAACAAAGCAAACACAGTGGGCGTGGAGCTTACAACGCGTATTGGATGACTCATGACATGACAAAGCCGCTACACCAGGCCCTCTATGAGGATCAGATGATGCACCGCCTAGAAGGGTCCATACCACTGCAATGTCAGAACGTTCCCCCAGGTTTCATATACTTTGACTGTGGTACAATTTATAGTTTATTCTAGTCTCTGGAAATCTTTGCTCTGGAAATATACTCTAAATTTTAATATTGTATGTCTGCAGTCTCTGACCATCTCCTGTACCATATCCGAAGTCTCTTACCATCTACTGTAGCATGTCTGCAGTCTCTGGCCATCCCCTGTATTATGTCTGCAGTCTCTAATCATCTCCTGTAGCATGACTGCAGTCTCTGACCATCTCCTGTAGCATGACTGCAGTCTCTGACCATCTCCTGTATCATGTCTGCAGTCTCTGACCATCTCCTGTAGCATGCCTGCAGTCTCTGAACATCTCCTGTAGCATGCCTGCAGTCTCTGAACATCTCCTGTAGCATGCTTGCAGTCTCTGAACATCTCCTGTAGCAGGCTTGCAGTCTCTGACCATCCCCTGTATCATGTCTGCGGTCTCTGACCATCTCCTGTATCATGTCTGCAGTCTCTGACCATCTCCTGTATCATGTCTGCAGTCTCTGAACATCTCCTGTAGCATGTCTGCAGTCTCTGACCATCCCCTGTATCATGTCTGCAGTCGCTGACCATCTCCTGTAGCATGTCTGCAGCCTCTGACCATCTCTTTTACCATGACTGCAGTCTCTGACCATCATCTGTATCATGTCTACAGCCTCTGACCATCCATTTTTCCATCTCTACAGCCTCTGACCATCTCCTGTAGTATGTCTGCAGTCTCTGGCCATCTCCTGTAGTATGTCTGCAGCCTCTGACCATCTCCTGTATCATGTCTGCAGTCTCTGACCATCTCATGTATCATGTATGCAGCCTCTGACCATCTCCTGTATCATGTCTGCAGTCTCTGACCATCTCCTGTATCTTGTCTGCAGTCTCTGACCATCTCCTGTATCATGTCTGCAGTCTCTGACCATCTCCTGTATCATGTCTGCAGCCTCTGACCATCTTCTGTATCATATCTGCAGTCTCTGACCATCTCCTGTATCATGTCTTCAGTCTCTGACCATCTTCAATACCATGTCTGCAGTCTCTGACCATCTCCTTTATCACTATATTCAATGAAACTTGTGTTCCCTTAGGTGATGTCAGGGGCCAAACTTGAAGCCCCTATATCAAGTGAGTTGACCCCAGTGGTCTTGAGGGGTGAGAGAAAGGTTTGGGGGTAAATTTGGGCAACATCTGTAGTCTCTTGGCTGGAATATACACAGAGCAGTATGTGGTTTTCAAACAACTTGTCCTTATATGAGAGATAAACTCTTTCCTCTTGAGTGTGAAGTGGTTGAGGCTGGGAAGGTGTGAAGGCCATTTGGTCCCTTATCAATGAAAGGGAAGAAGCCATCTGAGGAATGTCTGGTGGCTGGGCGCATTTGTCAAGGCCAAGGTCTGGCTTCTTTATCCCTTCGTCAGGCAAAGGATTCTTGGAATTCTGAAATCCATATCCACAGAGCTCTGCATCGAAAAGGGAATTCTGCTCAGCAGCAGGTCTGTGCCCAGAGACCTTTAGCTCCGCTGAGACACAAATACCTAGAGAGATTTGATGACCATACAATGACAAGACGCAACATAGAGGGACCACTGGAACAAAGTCCACCCATAATCCACTATACCAGGGGTCAGCACAAGGACCATGTTGTATATTTTACAAATATTCTCAGGCTGAAATCCCAATCAGAGTTCACCTTACATCAGAGTTCCTCCTTACATCAGGATCCCCATCAGAGTTTCCCCTTACATTAGTATCCCCATCAGAGTTCCCCCTTACATCAGGATCCCCATCAGAGTTCCCCCTTACATCAGGATCCCCATCAGAGTTTCCCCTTACATTAGTATCCCCATCAGAGTTCCCCCTTACTTCAGGATCCCCATCAGAGTTCCCCCTTTCATCATAGTCCCCATCAGAGCCCCCCTTACATCAGACTACCCCTCCACTACTTTTGTAGCAAGTCTTCTTGTGTGGTGAAACCAATTCCCTGCAAACTTGCATCTCCACAATGTAACCCTGTGAAGCTGCAGCATCTTGAACCTGCCTGCATTTCCTGTCGGAACAACTTCAATTTTCTTCAAACCCTTTAACTCATGATCCGTACTGTCACTGGCCCGCTTCTCACAACTATTCTTCTCTACCATAAATCATTTTTTGCCCCTCAACATGTTTGGCTGTGACCTCTAGGGTTATTCCTGAAGATTATGTGAATGAACAAATCCCCAACATCCCTTTAGACATGCATCTCTGCAGGCCACTGGATGGGGCTTGACTTAAGCTGTGCAACATGCTGATCAGTTGCGTGATTTCACTCCCACTTTGTGCATGACCTGAATGAGCTGTATCTAGCGCACCACAACCAAGCTCCGTGTTTAAACCTTCCTCAATACCAGCGTGTTTCTTCATTTACAATCAGGAGACTTTTTTTGAAGAAAAAAATTAGGTTACGTTAAGGTGTTTACTTTCTAAAAAGGGGTCATTTTGTGGGGAGGGGAGGGGGGGGGGGGGTTAGGTTTTTTTTTTCTATCCTGGCATAATTTCATATGTGAAAAGTTGCGTTACAAGTGAGTCAAAGTGAAATAGAGTACAAATCAGCAGCTAGCATCAACAACGTGATCAGTTGCTTAAGAAGAAAAAAGAAATATAAAATGCAGCGCTTTTGGAACCTCGGCCCCCCAGGGTCACCTATGGGAGTGGACGTTCAACTAGTGCAGTGGTTCTCAACCTTCCTAATGCCATGACCCCTTGCTAAAATTTCCCAAGTTGTGGGGACCCCTAACAGTAAAATTATTTTCGTAGTGTGGGTTGCCAGCACCCAAGGCAAGACAAGTAATTTGCGCCCCTAACCCATGGACATTTAGTGCTCCCCGAGTCCCTTCTACTCGTAAAGTATTAAAACCTCTTATAGTACATTTTAGGATGTAGCACCCTTTCTTTGTTTTCCTTTATTTCCCTTTTATCTCTATCCTAATTTCTTGTTTTTTTTTTCCCCATCCCTCTCTCTAACCATCTTTCTTGTTCTTTCTCTTATTCTTTCTCTCCATTTTTCTTTGTTCCTCCCCCTCTTTTTCTCTCCCTTCCATGTATTCTCTATTTTTATTCCTTGGTGGGGAGTGGGGGGAATGGGATGAGTGGCATTGCTGGCGTGGAGTTGGGATGAGTGGCAGTTCTGGTGTGGGGTGGGATCAAACAACTTAGGTGATCTTGATCAAGGTCATCTGCTGATCTGAGAACTGTAGTGGGAACTTTTTAATGGCAACTCTAATCACAGGTAGTGTTACTCACTATGTCTCCGGCTTCACTGTGTCTCCAGCTCTGTGGTGTCTCGCAGCAGTGACACCTATGCCGAAATCAGGACATAGGGTCTCCTCCAGCCCCTCCCACTTCACATTCCTCACCAGTCAGCTGACCTCTAGTCTCTGCCCCCCACCCATGTCGTGAACTGAATGGGTGGCTGCGAAGAGGCTGAGTGTTCCTTACATTGGTGGTCAGTGGGAAGAATGTTCCTTACATTGGTGATCAGTGGGAAGAATGTCCCATACATTGGTGGTCAGTGAAAACAATGTTCCTTATATTGGTGGTCAGTGAAAACAATGTCCCTTACATTGGTGATCAGTGGGAAGAATGATCCTTACATTGGTGGTCAGTGGGAAGAATGTCCTATACATTGGTGGTGGTCAATGGGAAGAATGTTCCCTTTACAGTGATAGTCAGAATGTCACCCTTACGTTCATGTCTCTGGATCTGCCAAGTAGTATTGAATATGGAGGTATGCAGGCACCATCACATACAGTAGGAAGTCTACTAACCAAAGCTCATGGAAGCCCTAGCCACCTCTAGAGGAACCCTGGCTGAGAATGGCCTCCCTACATTATCTCCAAGCACAGAAGCATTTTGGTAACTTGCAAATGACTAGCACTTGAACTTCGTACCTACTGTATATGTCCTTGTATGTGCATACATATACTTCCAGACACATATGCCATTAAATTGCAGTCTGGGTAAATATTCAAGCGATAAGCGAGTGTTACAAACTACAACAATAAAACCATCAAAACACAAGCTGTTACAATGAAAACCCAACAGAGAAGTAAGGCTGGCCATACATGGGTTGAATTTCATTCGAAGATTCGTATGAAAATACCAAAAAAACCCAAAAAACATTCATCAGAGAATGCTGTTGTACCATCAGCGACTTGACCAATTTTGCTAAAAAGACCTGAAAAATTGTAGTTTGATTGGCATGTCAATGGTTCCAATTTTAACATTCGATTTTGAGATACACGGAAGCATGTTAATGCCTGTGAGTCTACTGCATACCATAAATAGAACAAACAAGTGTTTGTGATGAGCAATGAAAGTTCTGCTTTGGGTAAAACAAAAAAACTACCCTTGCACTGGGGCTCACCCGCACTGCAAAGGCTAAATGTTCATTTATACAGGGAACAGAAACAAGGACTTTCCCTTGCCTAATCCTCTGCTCCCACAGGCTCCCACCATACTACAAGACCACATCCTACAGCCTCCTCTTCTCAATGCTTGGGCAGTTGCAAGGTCATCAGGTACAACAACCCTGATTGGGGTGAATGGGACAGTGCCAGCCAGCAACAAGGTAAGAGCTCAGCAGGGAAGGGATCCGTTACGTAGTCCAGGAGGTGGTTGTAGTGGGCAAATCACATCAGTGTCACCAGAAAGGTCTGTAGTCTCTGTAGACCAATTTTTTAAGCCCCTCACACTTTCAGCATAAGTTGTCCACCTTCCTACTGCCTCTCGAAATCTCAGGAACTCCAATTTCCAAAGGTTCATACAAGGTGAAAGAACCAGTGAAAGCTTCAGAAGGACCCAGATCAACACTCCTGGCAATGTTGGTTTCAGTATGGACCATTTCTACTAGATGTAGGAGGAGTTTACAAAAATGCAAAGTACTTAATGAAATAAACTACTTTAACCACTTCAGCTCCAGGCTATTTCGGACACTTTTTTTTTTACAAGTAACAATCAGTATTTTTGGCTAGAAAATGTCTTAGAACCCCCAAAAATTATATATATATATATATATATATATATATATATATATATATACATACATACACACACACACATATATATATATACACACATATATATATATATATTTTTAAAGCAGAGGCCCTGGAGAATAAATTGGTGGGTTTTGCAATTTTTTTTGTCACTTGGAATTTGCGCAAGTGTTTTTTAAACGCAATTTTTGGGGGAAACATACACTTTTTTGAGTTTGAATGCAAAAAAAAAAAAACACAATACATAACCCATTTTTTTGGGTAAAGTTTAAAAGATGCTGTAACTCCGAGTAAATAGAGTAAATAGAAACCAAACATGCTTTAAAATTGCGCTCACTCGTCTAACGGCGACAAACTACGTAAAATGTTATTATCCATAGGCCTTTACGGGTTACCTTTTTAGATTTAAAGAGGAGGTCTGGTGCTGGAATTACTGCCCATGATCTGACATTCATGGCGATACCTCACATGTGTGCCCTGTACGCACGCGGTTTGCACGTGCGTTCGCCTTTGCGTGGTGCACTTTATTTTTTTTTTTTAGTCTTTGTTTTAAAAATAAATTTTAAACTGTTGCTTTAAATTTCTTGTAATTATTACTTTATTTATTTAAAATGTTGCTTTCATTTTTTTTTTTTTTCACTTTTATTGCTGTCACAAGGATTGTAAACAGCCCTTGTGACAGCAATAGGCACGTGACAGGTACTCTTTATGGAGGGATCTGGGGCCAACGAGACCCCAAATTTCTTCCCTGCACTTAAAAGCATTCAAAACACCAAGATCTGTATTTTTGAATGTGTTTTTTGGGTTTTTTTTGGCGCGGATGACAGGCGGGTAATTTGGAAGTGAAGTCAGTTCATCGCTTCCAGGTTACTGCTATGGGGACCCCGATCAAAGCTGACCCGGGCTTTGTTAGGGTGTTCAGTCAGTCGGCGCAAGCGCGAGCTGAAGAAGGCGGACACGGGGGGGGGGGGGAGAGACATCACAACCAGCTGTATGTGACAGCAATCGAGCGGCTAGTAGCAATTGACCGAGCTGACCATCGGCTCTAAAAAAACGGTACCAGAATGATGTCTTCACCGGTACGTCGATTGCCAGCAAGTGGATAACTAAACATCCTCTAAAACAGCTCAACCATGGTACCTTGGAACCCTAGGGTTCCTCCAGAGTTGGCTAGGGGTTTCCTGAGTTGTGGCTTACTGATCTCCCATGTGATAGTGCCTACAGGGTTCTAGGTCCAACACCAATTGGCAGAGCCAGTTTCATTACTCTAAGGGCAACATTCTGACCACTTACCACCACCAATGTAAGGGGCAATTTCCCAATGACCACCAATGGACTAATCTTAACGGGTTCTTCGGGACCTGGAAATTATTGCAAGGGTTTCTTTGGAGTAAAAGGGTTGAGAAAGGCAAAAAAAATTGTGTAAGCAGTTGTAAGAGTCCAGGGCTTACTACGCATGCACCAATGGCGCATTGCCGCAAGAGGAAATCTGTGCCAACTGAGCATGTGCCAAAGATGCCTCAGTGCGCCAACCCGCACCTGCGCAGAAGACCTCATGGAAAAAGGCAGGAAAATGCCCAGGAAGCGCACAGGAAGTGACCTCAACCTGATGGAAAAAGGCGGATAAATGCCCAAGAGGCGCACAGGAAGTGACCTCAACCTGTTGGAAAAAGGTCGGGAAAATGCCCAGGAGGCACACAGGAAGTGACCTCAAACCTCCCTATAAAAGCCCAGACCCGACACTGCCAAATTGCTGGATTATCTTCAGTCCCCCCTTATTCCTGTGCTAGTGTGTGATCTTTCTGAACTTGTTGTGACCTGGAAACCTATTTGACTACTCTTGATTGCTGCTTGCCGTTGACCTCGGATTTGTACCTTGACCATTCTACTTCTTTGCCCCTTTTGTACTAAGCTGCCAGATTGGAACTGACCCCGGCTTGGATATCGACCATTCTTCTTCTGATTAACCCTTTTATAATTCCTTGCCAAACTGGACTTGACCTTGGCTCGGATCTCGGACTAAGGCTTGCACGGTGCCCCACACCCCTGGCACCTGTGCCACTCGGTGTCCACCAAGTCTCTGTCTCCATCTCCAGAGGCTTCAAGGACCCGAGGTGCAAGGGAGGCCTCCCCACTACTTCGGTCTCAACTCAGGTACGTGGCCCACGTGACAGCAGTTTAACAAGCCTTAGTGAAATCGATGTGCTTATCCCTAATTTCAACATTCGATTTAATGGTTTGTCCGTTACAGTGATGTAGTAAATAAAAAGGAAAAAAAAACATACAAATTGGTAACAACGTCCTCAATTCAGCCTAAAACGAAGCCTCCATCTTTACCCTGGAACTCCTTCCATATCCAATATGTGCACTTGCCTATCTGCTGTGTGCGTTGGCCGGGAAGAAGTGTATTTATTTGTGCTACAAGAACATGTGTTGACATTTACTTAGCTCGGCTTGCTATCAAACAGGCACAAAATTTGGGCCAGTGTTAGTACAGTTCTAGTAAACATGGCATCCATCGAACATTTATTTTTCTTTCTAAATTGAATTTGGATGGGAAAATTGATGGCGGCGTCCAACCAAAACTGAAATTTCAGTTAGGGGTGACTGGGAATGGGCTGACTCACTAGCTTCTTATACGAAATCTGGGCTATGGCTGTCCTTCTAAAAAAATGCTTAGCGGGAACTTGTAAGCCCCCTTGCAATAGCAACAAAGTTAAATGAAATTTTTTTTTTTTTTAAAGGTGTTTTAAAAATTAATTTAAACCACCTCCGCACATGACACACACAAGTACATAGACCACAATTCTGTGACACATATTATGTATCACTATAGTGTGAGGCATAATTTTAGGTCCAAATTATTCACTCCCCCACCCCCCTCAGAGAGGGAGGACAAAAGGGACTTTAAATGTGCCATATTCAAAAACAAAAAAAGTTTCAAATATTAAAAAATAATTACAGGATGTTTTATAGCAGTTTGCGCATACATCATATTAAATAAAACCTTCAAAACTTAATGCAAAAGTGTATCTAAAACCGACATAGGTGGATCCATATAACAATGGTCATCGAACAGATGAGACAAATCTACAATACAAATAATTATTATTCGCTTAAATCCGGACACAATGAATACGATAGCCTACAGGGTCAACGCGTTTCGCTAAGACGGCTTCATCAGGACCCCTTATCAAAAATTTTAGGTTCTTTATTTAGGGTTAACTCTAAACTGATTTTGTTCATTGGGTTTTAAAGTATCACTTATGGAAAATTCTGGACATCATAGTTTGTCGCCATTTCACGCCATTGTATAATTTTAACTCATTTCACATATTTGGAATCCATTTTCTCACATTTAGAGCACTTTCACTCTGGGGCGGGTAGGTGTTGGCGGTAAAGCGTCGCTATTTTTAGCGGCGCTTTACCGTAATTTTTGAGGCGCTTTTTGGCCGCTAGCAGGGAGCTTTTAACCCCCGCTAACAGCCGAAAAAGTGTTAAAAGCGCCCATTGATTTCAATGGGCAGGGGCGCTGTAGGAACTGTGTATACACCGCTCCAACAGCGCCTCAAAGATGCGGCTTGCAGGACTTTTTTTAGTTTGCTGTCAGCACACCGCTCCAGTGTGAAAGCACTCAGGCTTTCACACTGGAGTGAGAGGCGAGGCGCTTTACAGGCGCTATTTTTAGCGCTTTAGCGACTGTAATGTGCCTCAGTGTGAAAGCAGCCTTAATAAAATTAGTTTGAATGTATTTTTTGCTAATAATATAGAATTGGTATTTTATTGTGTTTTTTTATTATTATATTGTGTATGCACTAAAATAAATTTGCATATATTTTTATTGAAAATATAGATTTTATTTTTTTTATTGTGTATGTTTTTGATATTATATTGTGTGTCTGTGTGCAATAAAATGAATTAGCATGTATTTTTATTGAAAATCTATAGTTGATTTTTTGTTATTGTGTGTGTTTTTGATATTATATTGGGAGTGTGTGTGCACTAAAATGAATTTGCATGTATTTGTATTGAAAATATAGATTAGATTTTTTGTTATTGTGTGTGTGTTTTTTAATATTATATTGGGTGTGTAAGTACCAAAAATAACTTGAATGTAATATTATTAAAAATATAGATTTGATATTTTATTGTGTGTGTACTCAATAAAATGTATTTGAATATCAAATCAAACGTAGCTTTGATTATTAATATTATTTTTTTTGTGTTTTTGGTATAAAAGTATATGGGGGGGGGATTGTACTTTTTTTTTCTCAAAATATTGATTTGCTATTTTATTGTGTGTGTGCTTTTGATATTATAGTTTGTGTGTGTGTGTAGTAAATTTAATTTAAATGTATTTTTTACTAAAAAGAAAAAACAAATGATATGTAATATCAAAGACATGCCTAGTAAAAGAAAAAAAAAATTATATATATATATATATATATATATATATATATATATACACACACATTTAGATATAGATATATAGATATACAGATATCTATATATAGATATATCTATATATATATATATAGAGAGAGAGAGTGAGAGAGAGAGAGAGAGAGAGAGAGAGATGATTATATATATATATATATATATATATATATATATATATAATTGTTATTTTTCTTTTTACTAGGCATGTCTTTGATATTACATTGGGTGTTTGTGCACTAAAATTAATTTGGCTGTATTGTTACTGAAAATATAAAATGAAAAAATGATTGCACTAATATTGTGTGTCACAAAAAAAAATGCAATTACCATCTTTTTATTTTTGTATTTTTATTAGAAATATAGATTTGATTTTTTATTGCGTGTTCGATATTTTATAGTGTATGAGCATGCTTAAAATAACTTAAATGTATTTTTAACTAAAAATATAGTTTTGATTTGATTTTGATATCATAGTGTGTGTGTGTGTGTGTGTGTGCGCACAATAGAGTTGCCACCTCATCCCTTTAAACCCGAGCACCTTTGCATTAAACAGGTTCTGTGGCTAATTAAATGCAGATAAGACACCAAGTGAGTTTAATTACCACCTTAATCAGCCACAGAACCTGTGTAATTAGTATGTGTTCGGGTTTCAAGGGATGAGCTGGCAACCCTAACGCGCGAGTGTGTGTAGTAAATGTAAAATATTGTTTTGATTTTATTTTATTGTGGCTGTTTTTTAATGTTATAATGTGCGTGTAGTAAATTTAATTTAAATGTATTTTTTTATTGAAAATATATTTTCTATCTTTTTTTATTATGTGTGTTTTTTAAATTATACTGTGCATGTGTGTGCACTAAAATTATTTTGTATTCTTACTGAAAATATAGAATTAAAAAATGATTGCACTAATATAAAAAAAAAAAAAAATGCAACTGCCATCTTTTTATGCAACATGGCCTCCGCTTTCAGAAAAATGTAAAAAAAAATTTTTTATTTAATTGTAAAATTTTATAAAAAAAACAAAAAGATGTATTTTACCACGTGTATGAAAAATAAAAAGGTACAGGCAGCAAAAGGGTTAAAGCCCCTTCCCGGTAATGACCTGATTGGTCTGAGAAGATGCATAGGCGGTGTTGTTGGGATTTATGGTTCCACCAAAGAAAATGCACGCGTACGACCACACAATTAATTCGCCGCAAGAGCTACTGGGACGAATATTCCAGGAAAACTGCAGCGATGTCGCATACAGGAGCCGTTTCCCTGCTGGATCTACATTCCGCCAGATCGACAGATACGGAATGGTGGAACTTGCTGCATCACGTGACCCAAACTTAGTGAAGGTCATGAAATTCTTTATTTGTGCCCCTTTTCCTATTGGTGCCCTCTGCCTCCAAGCCCAGCTTCTTTTTAAGGGAGTCTGAAGTTCTTTCTTTTTTTTTTTTCACCCAGAAGAAAAAGATTCAAATCGGAATTTCAATGTCAGTCTCCATGGTAACCTCACAATAGCAGATGTTTCAATTTACTTCCAATTTACTTAAGGAAGAACTCTGACCTAGAAGAAAAACTTTCCCACACTTTCTCTTAAAGTGGAAGCCAAGATTAATTCCCCACCCCACCCATCTCCAGCAACCCTTACCCCTAATCGGTGTGCTTTATAACATACGATACATTGTTACTTTGTAGCCAAAGCTAAATCTAAGTCCTAATATGGGTATCAGTTGGTAGTGGTGGCACCACCATAAAATGGCAGGAAATCTACCACTTCCAGGGCCACCACGGCTCTGAGATAGAGTGCTCACCTGGCCGATATACAAGGACATTGTTGCCGATGTTAATAGAAAAGAGATAAAAATAAAAAAAAACAGAAATGAGGCAAATCTTACTCAGAGAGTGCAGAGAGGTGTCCTACTCAAAAAACTTGAATTTTCTAACATGGGGTAACCCTTGAAATATCTTTCAGATTTCAGGAGACCCCTGCTATATCTGCAGCATGGTGGTCAACGGACAGAATGCTTCTTACATTGGTGATCAGTGGGAAGAATGTTCCTTACATTGGTGATCAGTGGGAAGAATGTCCCTTACATTGGTGATCAGTGGGAAGAATGTCCCTTACATTGGTGATCAGTGGGAAGAATGCTCCTTACATTGGTGATCAGTGAGAAGAATGTTCCTTACATTGGTGATTAGTGAGAAGAATGTCCCTTACATTGGTGATCAGTGGGAAGAATGTCCCTTACATTGGTGATCAGTGAGAAGAATGTTCCTTACATTGGTGATCAGTGGGAAGAATGTTCCTTACATTGGTGGTTAGTGAGAAGAATGCTCCTTACATTGGTGATCAGTGGGAAGAATGTTCCTTACATTGGTGATTAGTGAGAAGAATGTCCCTTACATTGGTGATTAGTGAGAAGAATGTCCCTTACATTGGTGATCAGTGAGAAGAATGTTCCTTACATTGGTGATCAGTGGGAAGAATGTCCCTTACATTGGTGATCAGTGGGAAGAATGTTCCTTACATTGGTGGTTAGTGAGAAGAATGTCCCTTACATTGGTGATCAGTGAGAAGAATGCTCCTTACATTGGTGATCAGTGGGAAGAATGCTCCTTACATTGGTGATCAGTGAGAAGAATGCTCCTTACATTGGTGATCAGTGGGAAGAATGCTCCTTACATTGGTGATTAGTGAGAAGAATGTCCCTTACATTGGTGATCAGTGGGAAGAATGTTCCTTACATTGGTGATCGGTGAGAAGAATGTCCCTTACATTGGTGATCAGTGAGAAGAATGTCCCTTACATTGGTGATCAGTGGGAAGAATGTTCCTTACATTGGTGATCAGTGGGAAGAATGCTCCTTACATTGGTGATCAGTGGGAAGAATGTCCCTTACATTGGTGATCAGTGAGAAGAATGCTCCTTACATTGGTGATCAGTGGGAAGAATGTCCCTTACATTGGTGATCAGTGAGAAGAATGTTCCTTACATTGGTGATCAGTGGGAAGAATGCTCCTTACATTGGTGATCAGTGGGAAGAATGCTCCTTACATTGGTGATCAGTGAGAAGAATGTCCCTTACATTGGTGGTCAGTGAGAAGAATGTTCCTTACATTGGTGATCAGTGGGAAGAATGTTCCTTACATTGGTGATCAGTGAGAAGAATGTCCCTTACATTGGTGATCAGTGGGAAGAATGTCCCTTACATTGGTGATCAGTGGGAAGAATGTCCCTTACATTGGTGATCAGTGAGAAGAATGCTCCTTACATTGGTGATCAGTGAGAAGAATGTCCCTTACATTGGTGGTCAGTGAGAAGAATGTCCCTTACATTGGTGATCAGTGGGAAGAATGTCCCTTACATTGGTGATCAGTGGGAAGAATGTTCCTTACATTGGTGATCAGTGTGAAGAATGCTCCTTACATTGGTGATCAGTGGGAAGAATGCTCTTTACATTGGTGATCAGTGGGAAGAATGCTCCTTACATTGGTGATCAGTGAGAAGAATGCTCCTTACATTGGTGATCAGTGGGAAGAATGTTCCTTACATTGGTGATCAGTGAGAAGAATGTTCCTTACATTGGTGATCAGTGAGAAGAATGCTCCTTACATTGGTGATCAGTGAGAAGAATGCTCCTTACATTGGTGATCAGTGAGAAGAATGCTCCTTACATTGGTGATCAGTGGGAAGAATGTTCCTTACATTGGTGATCAGTGAGAAGAATGTTCCTTACATTGGTGATCAGTGGGAAGAATGTCCCTTACATTGGTGATCAGTGAGAAGAATGTTCCTTACATTGGTGATCAGTGGGAAGAATGTCCCTTACATTGGTGATCAGTGGGAAGAATGTCCCTTACATTGGTGATCAGTGGGAAGAATGTCCCTTACATTGGTGATCAGTGGGAAGAATGTCCCTTACATTGGTGATCAGTGGGAAGAATGTCCCTTACATTGGTGATCAGTGGGAAGAATGCTCCTTACATTGATGATCAGTGGGAAGAATGCTCTTTACATCGGTGGTTGGTGAGAAGAATGCTCCTTACATTGGTGGGAGCAGTGTTGTTTATCATTTTTAAAACAAGTTTCATATCTGTTTTTTTTTTTTTTTTTTACTATATGTATACTCCTAGTTTTCCAAATAAACATGAGAGAGGATTTCCAGAGAACCAGGGGTTAGCATGGCAGACGCTGCCTGCTTTGGGACATCTGATAGGGGTGGAATCACCACTCTGACTCATGTATTTGTGAATGTAAGTTACAGCTTAAGCTATTAAAGTCAGTAAACCCCACCTGGTGAATTGATAGAAGACTGCATAATAACCATATGAAATTTCTACATTTCCATTTCACCATGTTCCTGTTGCAATTTAAACATGAGCTTTAACTACTTCCTGTGACATCATCAACAGCCAAGTAAATGCAGGGGCAGCTGCTGGAAGGGTAGCCCCCCATCCCCCAGAACGACATCTCCCAAGATCCCTCTACAGCGCATTTCCAGAAAGAAGAAAAATGTACCCTCAAACCTTCCATTGCACCTCGAGATCACATCCCAGCTTTGATTCCTTTGCCTTTGTTTCAGCTATTTATTACTCCATTTGGTGCTATCACCAGACTTGCAGGGGCATCTGCTCCTAATGACATATATATAAAATAAACGCAGATGAAAAAAAACTGACAGGGGTTATAACCCTCCCTTACTCTTTACAAAAAAAAGAAAACCTTTCCCTTTAGTTCTACTTTGGGACACTAGTGCTGGTGACAACCAGGACTTCCCCTCCTTTGGAGAAATTTACTTTTGCTTCCTGTTTTGGCTATGGGACAGGAAGTGAAGGTATATTTCCCCAATGGGACACAGAGGAAAAAAAAACTGACGGGGGTTATAACACTCCCTTACTCTATTTAAAAGGGGGGGGGGGGAACCCTTCCCTCCAGTTTTACTTGGGGACACTAATTCTGGTGACAACCAGGAATTCCCTTACGATTTTCTATCACTTCCTTTTGTGGCTATGGGACAGAAAATGAACGGAATCCCCCCCCCCCCCCATGGGACACAGATAAAAGAAACTGACAGGGGTTATAACCCTTCTTTACTTTATTAAAAAAAAAAAACACAAAACAAAACCTCTCCAGTTCTATGCTGGGACACTAGATCTGGTGACAACCAGGAATTCCATTACTTTGGAGAGATTTCCTCTCACTTCCTGTTTTGGCTGTGGGACAGGAAGCGAAAGTAAATTTCCTCAACGGGGCACAGATAACAAAAAAAGACAAAAACTGACAGGGGTTATAACCCTCCCCCCCAAAAAATTGTTCAACTGGCGACAACTAGGGAATCCCTTAATTTGGAGAGACTTCCTTTTTTGGCACAATGTGAGGTGAAATCTCTCCAATGGGACACAGATGGCAAAAATAAAACCCTCTTTCACACTAGTTCTCGGGACCTTGGTGACAACTAAGGATTTCCCCCATTTTGGAGAGATTTCCTCTCACTTCCTGTTGTAGCTATGGGACAGGAAGTGAAGGGAAATCTCCCCAATAGGACACAGATGGCAAACAGAAAAAAAAAAAAAAAACGACAGGGGCTATAACCCTCTTTCACACTATTTCTGGGGACCTTGGTGACCACTAGGGATTTCCCTCATTTTGGAGAGAATTCCTCTCACTTCCTGTTGTAGCTATGGGACAGGAAGTGAAGGGAAACCTCACCAATAGGACACAGATGGCAAAAAACTGTGTTATAACTCTCCCTTACTATTTCCAAAATAGAAAAGAAAAAAAAAATAGTTGTCACTTTGGCGATCACCATTATGTGTGGCGCAAGCGTCGTTCCGTTTTCATAAGCGCGCGCACGTGACGTCGCAAATCACAGAGCCGGCAGCCAGGAGCAAAAATGGAAACAAAATGCCAGCTGTCATTGATGTGAAGGGTTATGGCGAGCGGCAGCGCAAGGGTTAGAGGACCGCATGGGGTGCGCAGTGGGCGTGAACGGGAGGGATCGGTATCTGGTAACAGTAACCAGTCGGAGAGACTTTCATGTGAAAAGCCGGGAGTCCTCTGTTGGGAATATGTTTTTCCTTTTGAGCTTTTTTGATTCCACTGTCTACAATTAAAACCATCTGTGATGCAGCCTATTGGGGGGGATAAAAAAAATAAAAAATAAAAAGATTGTATATTGAGAGATGAGGTAGTGGAAAGATTCTCACAACACTTTATGAAAGGTTCAATGTTATACTATTAATATCTCCCAGGCACACACCCTATATGTAGCCGACGTCTGGCATCTGTAGGCTGCACCCCGGCCCTATGTATCAATGTCTCTGAAGGGAGGTCAGACCCATACAGGGTGAGCTGCTTCACCACAATCCATCACAATCCGCAAAATAACAGCTAGAGAAAGTGTATCTAAAGCCACAACTTTATTATTAGTATTTTATAGATAAAGTAAGGAATAAAACGAGTGTGCGTTAATGCATATAACCATAACGAATGGGCTGCCTTAATGCAACACACATTAATGCAACAATATATTGATTGGTCATCCACAGAAGTGATTCTTAACCACTACCAGCTGCAGATCCCCTAACCTCTCCACAGTACATCTCAGCTCCCATATTGCCCCCTGGGAGCCTCTCAGCCTCCACAGTGCCCCACAACCTCCCACAGTGCCACCCAGCCTTCCATGGTGCCTACAGGCCCCTGGGAGCCCTCAACCACAAGAGTGCCCCCCAACCTCCCACAGTGCCACTCAGCCTTCCATGGTGCCTATAGGCCCCTGGGAGCCCTCAACCACAAGAGTGCCCCCCAACCTCCCACAGTGCCACCCAGCCTTCCATCGTGCCTCCCATGGTGTTCACAGGTCCCCCTGAGAGCCCTCAACCTCCACAGTGTCCCCCATACCTCCTACAGTACCATCCAGCTTCCCATAGTACCCCACAGGCCCCTTAGGAACTTCCAGTCTCCACAGTGCCCCACAACCTCCCACAGAGAGGCACCAGCCTTCCATGGTGCCTACAGGCCCCTGGGAGCCCTCAACCACAAGAGTGGCCCCCAACCTCCCACAGTGCCACCCAGCCTTCCATCGTGCCTCCCATGGTGTCCACAGGCCCCCCCTGGGAGCCCTCAACCTCCACAGTGTCCCCCATACCTCCTACAGTACCACCCAGCTTCCCATAGTACCCCACAGGCCCCTTAGGAACTTCCAGTCTCCACAGTGCCCCACAACCTCCCACAGTGCCACCCAGCCTTCCATGGTGCTTCTAAGCCCCTGGGAGCCCTCAACCACAAGAGTGCCCCCCAACCTCCCACAATGCCTCACAACCTCTCAGTGTCCCTCGGCCCCCTGAGAACTCCCAGCCTCCTCAGTGCCCCCCCATCCTTCCATAGTGCCGCCAAACCTCCCATAGCACCCCTGGGCCCCCCCGAGAGCCTTCAGCCTCCACAGCACCCCTAACTTCCCACAATGCTGCTCAGCCTCCCATAATGCCCCAGCACCCCTAAGAGCCCTTAGCCTTCGCAGTGCCCCCCAATCTTCCTACAGTGCTGCCCAGCCTCCTATAGTGCCCCCAGGCCCCCTCTAAAGCTACCAGCCTCCATAATGTCCCCCAAACTCCCACAGTGCCTCCTAGCCTCCCATAGTATCCCCAGGCGCCCTGGGAGCTTTTAGCCTCCACAGTGCCCCTCAACTTCCCACAGTGCCACCCAGCCTCCCAAGGTGCCCCCAGCCCCCCTGAGAGCCCTTAGCCAACACAGTGCCCCCCCCCCAATTTCTCACAGTGCCTCCCATGGTGTCCCCAGGCCCCCCTGAGAGCCCTCAACCTCTGCAGTGTCCCCCATACCTCCTACAGTACCACACAGCCTCCCATAGTACCCCTAGGCCCCGTAGGAACTCCCAGTCTCCACAGTGCCCCCAAACCTCCCACAGTGCCACCCAGCCTTTCATGGTGCCCCCAGGCCCCTGGGAGCCCTCAACCACAAGAGTGCCCCCCCAACCTCCCACAGTGCCTCACAACCTCTCATAGTATCCCACAGCCCACTGAGAACTTCCAGCCTCCACAGTGCCCCCCACCCCCCACCCCTGGGCCCTCCGAAAGCCTTCAGCCTCCACAGCACCCCTAACTTCCCACAATGCTGTCCAGCCTCCCATAATGCCCCAGCCCCCCTTACAGCCCTTAGCCTTCACAGTGCTGCCCAGCCTCCTATAGTGCCCCCAGGCCCCCTGAAAGCTACCAGCCTCCATAGTGCCCCCCTACCTCCCACAGCGCCTCCTAGCCTCCCATAGTATTCCCAGGTGCCCTGAGAGCTTTTAGCCTCCACAGTGCCCCTCAACTTCCCACAGTGCCTCCCAGCCTCCCATGGTGTCCCCAGGCCCCCCTGAGAGCCCTCAACCTCCACAGTGTCCCTCCATACCTCCTACAGTACCACCCAGCCTTTCATAGTATCCCCAGGCCCCCTAGGAACTCCCAGGCTCCACAGTGCCCCACAACCTCCGACAGTGCTACTCAGCCTCCTATAGTGCCCCTAGAAACTCCCCTTCTCCACAGTGCCCCACAACCTCCCACAGTGCCACTCAGCCTCCCATAGTGCCCCTAGGAACTCCCAGTCTCCACAGTGCCCCACAACCTCCCACAGTGCCACCCAGCCAACCAGGGTGGATAAAAATCAATTATTTTTTAAACATATCAAAAAAATCTGATTTTTTTTTAATTTAAATCTGATTTTATTGATTTAAATCCATTTTTTATTTGAATTGGATTTTTTTTATTTTTTTTTCAAATTTATTATAATAAACTGCTTTTGGAGCAAAAATCTACCTAAAGATAGTTTTCTATTTAAGATACATTAAAAATTTAGGTTTATTCAGCATGAAATGGAGCTTAGTTATGTAGCATGAGGCTGTATATTCTGCAATATTTACATTTTTTGGTAAACTCACTCAATGAATCCAAGCTCTGCAAGCTGAGATAACATGCACTGGCAATGTTATTGTTTTATCTAAATAAAATAATTTTAGTAGTTCTCCAACTATGTGTGATTTACCTATTACCTAAAATCGGTTCTGATATCGCGGTTTTACTAACCTGACCTCTTATTATTCTAAATATGAAACCTTCATTTTGTTCGCAAATATTAAAGATTCTAACTACCAGCAAGAATGAGTCCTTACATTTAAAGAGCACCTGTCATTTCAGATCCATCATGGCAGCGCCTGTTAGCGGGCATCCCCTGACCTGCTGCCGACATGTCCCTCACCTTGCTGTGTCACTGCCACATCACCAGCTGTCCTATTAAAGTGAATGGGACTGTCGGTGAGTCAACAGCGGGTCAGAAATAGAGCCGCTGTGGGGCAGAGGTGACAGTTAAAAATTATGATTTAAATCGATGTGATTTTAATTAAGCTTTTTTACTAGTGTATTAAATGAGGATTTAAATCGACATGATTTAAATCAAATCCACCCTGTAGCCAACCATTGTGCGTCCAGGCCCCTTGAGAGTTCTCAGCATCTACAGTGACCCCCAGCCTCCCACAGTGCCAACCCAACTACCCATGGTGCCCCTAGGCCCCCTGAGAGCCCTCAGCCCCCACAGTGCCGCTCAACTTCCAGAGTTCACTCAGGCCCCCTAAGAGTCTCCAGCCTCTACAGTGTCCCCCCCCCCCAACCTCCCACAGTGTCCCCCCAACCTCCCACAGTGCCAATCCAACCGCCCCCTGAGAGCCCTCAGCCTCCACAGTGCTGCTCAACTTCTAGAGTTCTCCCAGGCCCCCTAAGAGTCCTCAGCCTCTACAGTGTCCCCCAACCTCCCACAGTGTCCCCCAACCTCCCACAGTGCCAACCCAACCACCCATTTTGTCCCTAGGCCCCCTGAGAGCCCTCAGCCTCCACAGTGCTGCTCAACTTCCAGAGTTCTCCCAGGCCCCCTAAGAGTCCTCAGCCTCTACAGTGTCCCCAACCTCCCACAGTGTCCCCCAACCTCGCACAGTGCCAACCCAACCACCCATGGTGCCCCTAGGCCCCCTGAGAGCCCTCAGCCTCCACAGTGCTGCTCAACTTCCAGAGTTCTCCCAGGCCCCCTAAGAGTCCTCAGCCTCTACAGTGTCCCCAACCTCCCACAGTGTCCCCCAACCTCGCACAGTGCCGACCCAACCACCCATGGTGCCCCTAGGCCCCCTGAGAGCCCTCAGCCTCCACAGTGCTGCTCAACTTCCAGAGTTCTCCCAGGCCCCCTAAGAATCCTCAGCCTCTACAGTGCCCCCCCCCCAACCCACCCACAGTGCCAGCCCAACCACCCATGGTGCCCCTAGGCCCCCTAAGAGCCCTCAGCCTCCACAGTGCCGCTCAACTTCCAGAGTTTTCCCAGGCCCCCTAAGAGTCCTCAGCCTCTACAGTGCCAACCCCCCCCCCCAACCTCCCACAGTGCCCCCCAGCATCCAGAGTGCCCTCAGACTCCTACAGAAACCTTGTTCCCCAACAGGGCTACCAAGTCTGCTGCAGAGCCTCTCAACCCACCCCACACGCCCATCTCACCACACTGATACCCAGCCCAAATCCAGAGACTTGTACCATGTCAATACATGGTTTGCATTCCCATACTTTTCTTGTGTGGATTTCCACATTTTTTTTTACTGGTGGGGCATGGCATCCTATCAAAAAAATGTCAACAACCACTGATCTACTGCAGAGTGGCTGTGGGCTTAATGATTAGGATGTCTGGCTTGTCCCACGGGGGTCACTGGACATTATCTGCATGGGGTTTGCATGTTCTCCCCGTGCTTGCATGGAGTTCCTGGCACTCTCCAAAGACATGTTGGTAGGTTAATTGGTTCCTGTCTACATTGACCCAAGTATATGTATGTGAGATAAGGAGCTCCAACTCTAAGATCCCTGAGGGCAGGGACTGATGTGAATGTACGATACAAGGCAGAAGTAGGACGGCAAGCTGATAGAAAGACAAATCAATGTACCTATGCTAGCTGTAAATAAAATCATGTATTCTCATCAGCCACTTTATTGCTAATCAGCCAATCACATGGCAGTAACTCAATGCATTTAGGCATCTAGATGTGGTAAAGACGTTCAAACCAGGCTTCAGAATGGGGAAGAAAGGGGATTTAAGTGACTTTGAACGTGGCATGGTTGTTGGTGCCAGACGGGATGGTCTGAGTATTTAAAAAAAAAAACTGCTGATCTACTGCGATTTTCACGCACAACCGTCTCTAGAGTTTACAGAGAATGGTCCAAAAAAGAGAAAATATCCAGCGAGTGGCAGTTGTGTGGAGGAAAATGCCTTGTTGATGTCAGAGGTCAAAGGAGAATGGACAGACTTGTTCCAGATGATAGAGAGGCAACTGTAAGTCAAATTACCACAACCAAGGTATGCAGAATACCATCTCTGAATGCACAACACATCAAACCTTGAAGCAGATGGGCTATAGCAGCAGAAGACCACACAGGTGCCACTACTTTCAGCTAAGAACAGGAAACTGAGGCTACAATTCGCACAGGATCACCAAAATTGGACAATAGGAGATTGGAAAAATGTTGCCTGGTCTGATGAGTCTGGATTTCAGCTGCAACATTCAGTTGGTGGGGTCAGAATTTGGTATAAACAACATGAAAGCATGGATCCATCCTGACTTGTATCAACGGTTCAGGCTGGTGGTGGTAGTGGTGTAATAGTGTGGGGGAAATTTTCTTGGCACACTTTGGGCCCCTTAGTACCAATTGAGCATCGTTTAAACCCCACGGCCTACCTGAGTATTGTTGCTGACCATGTCCATCCCTTTATGACTACAGTGTACCCATCTTCTGATGGCTCCTTCCAGCAGGATAATGCTCCATGTCACAAAGCTCCAATCATCTCACCACTGGACAATGAGGTCCCTGTACTCCAATGGCCTCCACACTCACCACATCTCAACCCAAAATTGCAGTCGACCAATCGGCAGCAACTGCGTGATGCTATCATGCCACTATGGACCAAAATCTCTGAGGAATGTTTCCAACACCTTATTGAATCTATTCCACGAAGAATGAAGGCAGTTCTGAAGGCAAAAGGGGGGTCCAACCCGGTACTAGCAAGGTGTACCTAATAAAGTGGCCGGTGAGTGTATATTTTAAAGGAATGGACAACTGCATTAAATGATGGTTTTCCTGGAGTTCAGCTTTGACTCTTCTTAACTAAAAACGTAAGCCGGACCTATCGCTGAACTCTATTTTTCTGACTATAATGGTCTCCCCTTTTATATCATGTTACCACTGCCAAAATACTTTTGAAGAACAAAAACAAGTGGTTTGTATATTAGGAAAGATAATCGGCACCCAGGGGTTTGCTCTTTAATAGAAAGTCTCAAAGGGATGCCACAGAAGCCTCGGGAGAGCGCAGAGACATTAATTACTGTGTTTATATCAGCACTTAATGAGGGTCTTGAGAGGGAGCGATGTCTAGTGCGGCATTGTGGTGCGCGCCGGCGGAATGGGGCCTCGGCAAAACTGTTTTCAATGTGTATTCTGTTTGAAAGACTGACATATTCCCTTTGTTTGAATTCAAAGGTTTTAATTTATTCGGAAATTTCAAGACACTGGGATTTCTATAAACATGAGGGAAGTACAGCGTGATATGGGCACTGCCCTTCAACGCAAAGAGAGCAAAAACTGCACTGTTGATGAACCTAACAGCTACATGAACCTTGGCCTAGAAATGAACCCAACTAGACAGCCATAGAGGTCCTGAAAGACAAGGCATGCAGAACTTTCTTTACTCATCATCTATACCAGGGGTCTCCAGACCCTCTAAACAAAGGGCCAGTTTTCTGTCCTTCAAACTGTACGAGGGCCAGATTGTCTCAATTGTGCCCCATCGTTGGTGTCATTGGGAAGAATTGTGCCCTACTATCGTTAGTGTCAGAGGGCAAAATAGTATCCCATTTCTAGTGTCAGTGACAGGAATTATGGCGTATTGTTGGTGTGAGCAGATGGTATAATGCTCCAAGGGCCAGATAAAGGCAGGCAAAGGGTCGCCTCTGGTCCCTGGGCCACAGTTTGGAGACCACTGATCTCTACCATCAGGAGACAGCTGTACTACCTAGGCCATGATAAAAAACTTTGGCCTCATCCTGGTTATCTTCTATGGTAGTGTCGGGCACTAACAACCACCCAGACCAACCCAAATGGGACTCTATCCCAACAGAAATATTCCATTTGGAATTCTGCAAGCACCCCCTCCATGTCCTTTGGAGCACCTCCAACAATGCTTGCTGGGCTGGGCCAGGCCTGGGCAGATTCCCTTTACTACTTACAGTACAGGAGAGGGCACTATCTGGAGAGTCTGGCTTAAAACTTTGGCAGTGTCATCACTTATGTTAGTGTGGGGCCCTACCAACCACCCAGACTAACCCAAATGGGACTCCATCCCAACAGAAATATTCCATTTGGAATTCTGCAAGCACCTTCTCCATGTCCTTTGGAGCACCTCCAACAATGCTTGCTGGACTGGGCAGATTCCCTTTACTGCTTACAATACAGAAGAAGGCACTATCATACTGGGACCACCTCATACTCATACCACCATAAAGCCTAACTGCCAAACAAGGACTAATCCAAACCATGTGGCCTGCAACAACTCATAACAATCTTGACCATCCAAAACTCCCAACAATGTCACCTGACAAAATCTTGAATAAAAGACATGATGAACAACTCCAAAGAGAAATATGTCAGTTAATGAAGAAAAGAAACAAACTACTGACCAGTCACTACAGAGTGACTACAAGCTGGCCCCATACCTGGAGTTGCTACAAGACCCCAAAGACAAACAGACCCTAAACCTTTTACAGACTGAGCGCCCACAGACTGAATATAGAATCAGGACGGCACAGACAGACCTACAAGCCCAGGAACAGTAGACCGTGCCAGTGGTGTGACTAGGGGTCCTGGAGAACGAGGCCCACTTTCTGCTACAGGGCCCTAGGTGAGTACCACTCACCTGTGAGAGGTACTCCTTTCTGGAGACCCTTTGCACTCATCCCGAACCTCAATCGAGTAAGGGGAAGGAGACTGAGAAGAGAAGAAGAAAAGGAGAGAGAGAGACCTTCACTTGCAGAGACTCTTTGCTCTCATCCCGAACTTCAATGGGAGGAGGAGGAGAAGATTAAAAGAGAAAAAGTAGGAGAAAAGGAGAAGGATTTCACTTCAAGGGAAGATGAGATGAAAAAAGAGGAGGGGAGAGGAGGAGAGCAAAATGAAAAGAAGGATAAGAAGGAGTAGAAGGACTTCACTTCAAGGAAAGAGAAGAAGGAGATTGAGAAAGAGATACAGAAGGAGGAGATATTAGAAGAGAAGGAGGAGAAGGAGAAGGAGGACTTCACTTCAAGGGAAGAGAAGGAGAATGGAGAGGAAGGAGGGGAAGAGGAAGAAAAAATAGGAGAGGGAGAAGGGAGAAAGACCAGAAAGAGTAGAAGAAGGAGGAGAAGGAGAAAAAAGAAGAATGAGAAGATGGATAAGAAGGAGTAGAAGGACTTCACTTTAAAGGGAAGAGAAGGAGATGGAAAAAAAGAAGAAGAAAGAGGAGAGATTAGAAGAGGAGAAGGAAAACAAAGACTTCACTACAAGGACAGAGAGAGAGGATGGAGATGGGAGAAGAAGGAGAAGGAGGAGAAGGAGACAGGAGAAGAAGAAGGACAAGAAAGAGTAGCAGAAGAAGGCGGCTAAGGAAAAGAAGAATGAGAAAAAAAAGAATGACAAGATGGATAAGGAGTAGAAGGACTTCGCTTCAAGGGAAGAGAAAAAGGAGATGGAGAAAAGAAGGAGAAAGAGAAGAAGAGATTCGAAGAGAAGGAGGAGAAGAAGAGAAGGGCTCATTTGCAGAACTTAATTTCAAGAAAATAGAAGGAAGAGTAAGAGAAGAGATTCGAAGGGAAGAGAGATGGAGAAGGGGAAAAGGAAACTCTACATTCTAATGTGAAAAGAATGGTGATAAATACAATTTCAGCATTTCACAGACAGAGGGACATGAAAAATTGTGGACTTATAAATTCTCTACCTGGACTCACCCTCTATCCTCCTATATATTTTCCCTTATCAGTAGAACATTCCTGGACTCCCCCTTACAATCCATTAGGCCAGGTTCACACTGCTGCAATCTGATTTTGATCCAATTTTCAGTGTGATTACGTAGTGCAACTTTGAAGTGGTTTGCAAATTCTATGGAGCCAAAATCGCTCCCTGCGGAGTTGCATTGATGTGAACAAGCACCATTGAAAACAATGTGATTTCCATTGTCCTGCCATTCTGTGCGACTCTGAAATTGCACCAGTGTGAACGCAGCCTTACCTCTAATAATGTCCTTGGACTTTTTCCTAATCAACAATCTCTGTTGTGAGTGTACGGTGACAACACCCCACCAAAGAGGACAACGCTTAGAGAACACAGTACGTGAGAATGAATAATGATCACAACAACTAGTAAAAATGCTACAATAACAGAAATGTCACAGACCCGATCAGACGAGCAGACTTTCCTCAGCGCGAGTCAGAAGAGGGCCTCCGCAGGCTGGGGCCCCGAGTCGGCTGCTGTCTCAGTGACACTTGTTGGGATCTCAGTGTGCTGAGTGACAGGGACAGTAATGTGACCTGTACAATGAGAAGGTCACCCGTGACAAAAGGTGAACATGGAACTATTGAGTCCTCTTTGACCCACAACTGTCAGGGGCCCTGCACCAGTTTATAATCAGTGCTCTCCCCACCCCCATACTACACCAGCAGCAAATTGCCGGAACATTCTGCAGCTTGTTGTTAGCTTTTTTTTTTTCCACATGCTGTGGGGGGTGATTGACAGCAACATTTCTTTTTTCCAGCAATTGCTGTTATTACCGGCAAACCATAATGCACACATCGGAACATGCAGGACTCACACTGGCTGCATGCTGAGCATTATCTGCAACTTCTGTATATTTAATGAGACAGGGGGGTTTATTTACTAAAGGCAACTCCACTTTGCACTACAAGTGCACTTAGAAGTGCAGTCACTGTAGATCCGTAGGGGACATGCAAGGCATGCATTTTCATGATTGGATAATAAAATGAGCAGAGCATCCCCTGATTTCAGATCTTCCCCTAAGATTTACAGCGGCTGCACTTCCAAGTGCACTTGCAGTGCAGAGTGGACTTGCCTTTAGTAAATCAACCCCAATGAATGAGTCAGTGATGGAAGTAAATGATTTACATTGTGAACGGTCTATCCTCTTAAAACTGATTGGTGCCATTGTCTACTGGTTGGTGGAAGCTGGAGACTAAAATCGCCTGACAGTCTCTTCTATCTCTCCGGGATTCTGTTGGGATCCATTGAGATCTCTGATCTGATTTCCGGGGTCTACGCACCTGCTGTATCCATTATGAGGGGTTTCCACCATCCCTGTGCTGAGTTCCCTGGTCTGTACACCTACTGTACCCATTATAAGGGGTTCTCACTATCCCAAAGCTGAATTCCCGGGTCTACAGGCCTGCTGTACCCATTATGAGGGGTTTCCACCACCCCTAAGCTGCATTCCCGGATCTACAGGCCTGCTGTATCCATTGTGAGGGGTTCCCACAATCCCTGTACTGAGTTCCCAGGTCTGTACACCTGCTGTACCCATTATGAGAGGTTCCCATCATCCCTGTGCTGACTTCCTGGGTCTGTACACCTGCTGTACCCAATATGAGGGGTTTCCACCACCCCTAAGCTGCATTCCCGGATCTACAGGCCTGCTGTATCCATTGTGAGGGGTTCCCACCATCCCTGTGCTGAGTTCCCAGGTCTGTAAACCTGCTGTGTCCATTATGAGAGGTTCCCATCATCCCTGCACTGAGTTCCTGGGTCTGTACACCTGCTGTGTCCTTTATGAGGGGTTCCCACCATTCCTGCACTGGATTTCTGGGTCTGCACAACTGCTGTGCCCATTATCAGGGGTTCCCACCATCCCTGTGCCGAGTTCCTGGGTCTGTACACTTGTTGTTCCCATTATGAGGGGTTCCCCCATCCCTGTGCTGAGTTTCTGGGTTTGTACACTTGTTGTTCCCATTATGAGGGGTTCCCCCATCCCTGTGCTGAATTCCTGGGTTTGTACACCTTCTGTTCCCATTATGAGGGGTTCCCCCATCCCTGTGCTGAGTTCCCTGGTTTGTACACCTTCTGTTCCCATTATGAGGGGTTCCCCCATCCCTGTGCTGAGTTTCTGGGTTTGTACACCTGCTGTTCCCATTATGAGTGGTTCCCACTATCCCTGTACTGAGTTCAGACAAGGAGATCTCACTGTTGGGATTTTGTAAAAGGAATAAGATGTTAGGGCTTGACTTGGTCCATCAGCTGACACCTATAACCAAAATATCACCTTTGGGTGGACTTCTCATAGACATATGTATTCAGGATAAATCAGGAGACAATTTAACAGGTGATCATCGGACACATGTGACCAATAACCTGTCAGCGGTAACTTAAACTGAATGTACAATAAAAAAAAAATCACAATCAGTAGACCCAATGGTATGGACAGGTGAAGTTATGTGCATATCATGACTTTTCTGATCAATGCCGACCTTGGATACCTCCCCTTCCATACCCTAATCCTTCTCATTAGTCCTTTTCTTGGGATAGGGTGCTCCACTGACCAATGAGGAGCCAGAAGGTAACTGACAGGATAAGCTGAGAGACCTGTACATAACTTCAGCTGCCCAAAACTCGGATCTATAGATGATTTTGCTTTGTAATTTACTGTAAAGTCAACTCATCGCCGATAGATCAAAGTAACACAACGTGGGAGACGCGGTTCTACGCACAGCTGTTTATAAACGAATAAACACGTATGTACTCCGTGTACAAAGGTCTTCAGATAAGACCGCAATAGACATCATATAATACTCACTTCAAGAGCTGCAGGATTGGGCTACAGGGGAAAATGGCAGTTAAAGTATAACCAAGCAAAAGTTTTTTTTTTGTTTGTTTTGTTTTGGATAGAGCAGAGATAATTATGATTATCACCGAAAGTGAAAGAAAATTCAAAATTTTGGGTTGTCACCAGAGCGGGAATAGGGGGGGGAAATCTTATGGGGACACTAGTTCTGGTAACAACCAGGGATTCCTTCACTTTGGAGGGATTTCTTCTCACCTCCTGTTGTGGATATGGGGCAAGAAGTGTGATGATGTCTTAGAACCCTTATTTCTATGGGCCCTTTGTAGTAATATATGTGTGTGTGTGTGTGTGTGTGTGTGGGGGGGGGGGGGGGGCAGCCATATTTGCTCATTACATAGGCAGGGCTCTGCTTCCTTCTTAAGAGTTCTATACAGTGACTTTGATTAACTGTTCCTCTCCCTCAGGACAATCCTACTGTGAATGAATGAAGATAATGGGATCTCTAGAGCAGCATTTCTCAACCCTTTTTTCCCTGGGGAAACACATTAAAAAAAAAAAAAAACGCAAAACCTCACGGCCCCCCCAGTCAAAAATGTAAAAAAAATATAAATGTTACTTAATGGGAAACCTGATCCTGGGACGATGCACCCAACCACCTTGATGAAATTAACGCCATATCAAAGGTTCCCCAATCAAATCACAGCCCCCCTTCACATCAGAGGTCCCCCCCATCAAATCACAGCCCCCGTTCACCTCAGAAGCCCCTTGTCACAGCAGAGGTCCCCCTATCAAATCGCAGCCCCCCCCCTTCACATCAGAGGTCCCCCATCATATCACAGCCCCCCTTCATATAAGAGGTCCCCCCATCACATCAGGGCTCCCCCATTACATCACAGCCCCTCCTTGATATCAGAGGTCCCCCCATCAAATCACAGCCCCCCATCATATCACAGAGGTCCCTCCCCATCAAATCACAGCCACTCTTCACATCAGAGGTCCTCTCATCACATCAGAGGTTCCCCCCATCACATCACAGCCCCTCCTTCACATCAGAGGTGCTCCATCAAATCATAGCCCCCCTTCACATCAGAGGTCCCCAATCATATCACAGCCCCCTTCATATCAGAGGTCCCTACCATCACATCACAGCCCCCCCCCCCCCTTCACATCAGAGGTTCTCCAATCAAACCACAGCCTCCCCTTAACATTAGAGGTCCCGGTAACATGTCAGATCCCCCCCATTATATCACAGCCCCGTCCACATCAGAGGTCCCCCATCACATCACAGCCCCCACTCCTTCACATCAGAGCCAATCTTAACATCAGAGGTCCTCCCATCACATCAGAGGCCTTCTCTTCACATCAGAGGTACTCCTGTTTCATCACAGAACCCCCCCCACTTTTATATCAGAGCCCATCATGACATCAGAAGCCCCCCTTCACATTAGAGGTCCCCCATCACATCAGAGCCCTTTTTCCCATCATAATCCCCCCTTCACACCTTCAGAGATGTTTTTTTAACCTGCTGTGTCCATCATGAGGGGTTCCCACCATCCCTGTGCTGAGTTCCTGCGTCTGTACACCTACTGTGCCCATTATGACAGGTTACCACCATCCCTGTGCTGAGTTCCCAGGTCTGCACACCTGCTGTGCCCGTTATGAGGGGTTCCCACCATCCCTGTACTGAGTTCTTGGGTCTGTACACCTGCTGTGCCCATTATGAGGGGTTCCCACCATCCCAGTGCTGGGTTCCTAGGTATATATACCTGCTGTGCCCATTATGAGAGGTTCCCACCATCCCTGTGCTGGGTTCCTAGGTATATAGACCTGCTGTGTCCATTATGAGAGGTTCCCACCATCCCTGTGCTGAGTTCCTGCGTCTGTACTCCTGCTGTGCCCATTATAAGGAGTTAATTTTGTTTATTGAAAAATCTTACAAACAACAACTTATATACAATAAAACCATAATATATAAATAAAACATATTTACAAAATAATTTAATATGATTATACAAAACAAGAACATAATAAACGGTACAAACCAAATTGTGCACAACACAATCCCTACGGGAGAGGCAGACTAAGGAACATCATCGTCACCATGCATGTAGCCTTTTATCAAAAATATATTTGATCTTGAAAATCTAGGGGAGTGAAACAAGAATACAAAGAAAAGCCGCACACCCCGAGATCAACAGGCAGCAGCTACAGAGTCCTGATATTCCTCCACGTCCTTATCCAGGCCTCCTGCTGCCACCTGCCTTTCTCAAGACCCCAAATCTTCCCAACCTCACCCAGAATGTCCTGCACCACCACTTCGACAAGGAGGATTTTACTCTGTAATGATACCTGACACCGTGCACTCCACGTTAAATAACGGACTACTAGACTAACTAAAAAAAGTGTTTCCAAATCATAATCCCGACGAGTCTGGAATGCCCCATACACCCACTCTGCATAACTCATATGGGGGAGGAAGGGTATACTCAGAGCCCTCCCCACCCTCTTGTACACCTCTATATTGAAAGTGCACTGAAGTAGAAAGTGATCCATGGACTCCACCACTCCTCCACACTCCACTCTCGGGCAGCCCCGATCACTCATGGGAAGAAACTTCAAGTTGCCCTTCACATATAAGTTTCCATGAAAGGCAAGCCAAGCCTGATCCCTAAACTTCACTGGGATTCTCTCCAAATTAATCAATCGCAAACCCACCCCCCAAAGCCAGGCTTGGGCAATCCCTCAAGGCCAGTGGCTCGCAAAAAGCAGAGCTCATGATCTGCTTCTCAAGAAGTTTCCTTGGAAGAGATCTCCTGCTGTTACTTGCCACTGCCGAAGCATTTTCAAACACGGGGCAACATAAGCCGGGAGTTTATCATGCTTGACCCTCAGGCTTTTCACTGGCCCACCATTTTCCCAGTCTCGCAGAAAGGGCCTAAACCAGGACTGGAAAATACCAACCCACCCAGGCGGTCTCTCTGCCAATATGTTACCAAGATTGTACTTCACAAACATCAGAGAGAAAAAGACTACAGGGTTGACCATCCCTAGACCACCCTCCCGCCTAGGAAGGTAAGTCACATTCCTTTTGACAAGGTTTATTCTGAATCAGGTAAGTCTTGATCAGATCAACCTTTTTCCCTCAAGGAAAGCTGCCAACCTTTCCAGCTTGCCACCTTGGCATTGACATTCTCCAGTCTGTTCACCCAAATGTGTATGACCATAGTCACCTGGGCCGAATTCAATGCCTAGAAGTCAAATTTTTTGTTGGGGCTCCGGGAAGTCATCCTGGAGAACAAAGCTCTCACCTTCCACACCCATCCAGAAAGCTTCACACTTGTCCTGGTTGACCTTTGAACCTGATGCCTCTGCATACTGCCCTATCACTGAGACCACCTCCTGCGCCCCTGAGGGGTTCCCACCATCCCTGTGCTGAGTTCCCAGCTCTGTACACCTGCTGTGCCCATTATGAGGAGTTCCCACCATCCCAGTGTTGGGTTCCTAGGTATGTATACCTGCTGTGCCCATTATGAGGGGTTCCCACCACCCCAGTGCTGGGTTCCTAGGTATGTACACCTGCTGTGCCCATTATGAGCGGTTCCCACCATCCCTGTACTGAATTGCCGGGTCTGTACACCTGCTGTGCCCATTATGAGGGGTTCCCATCATCCTTTTTGGATTTATTTTATTCTTTTATATTCTATGTTATGTCACAAGAGCCGGGTCTGGAATGATGACACAGAGATTAGCAGCACTGCTACTGCAGATGTTCCCACACTTTCTGTCTCCTGAAAGCATTGTCACGGGAACAGGAAGTGGCAGGAAACTTCTCTATCTGGGCCTCAGATACCTGACAAAGATTTTATTCTTATCCTGTTCTATCCAAAACCAAACACAAAGAAAAAAAAACCAAAACTTTCAGCTTGACGTCCACCTTAATTGGTGGTTTAAACCCACCCATCCCCGATTAGTTCCTCTATATCAGGACACACACAATGGATATGAGGAGGCTCCATGACTGCAATCAAAAGCCACAGAAAAGTTTTCTTCCTCATGGACCCGAGTCAGTGGTTACACAAAGGACGAAGCGCAGCCATCTTCCTCGGTGCACGTGTCTATTAATATATATGTGAGGGGATTAAACTCCATTTATTTTCATATTACCCAGCGGATGACCCCCGGCTCCCCCCATGTTCTGGATATAAAACGGCCGGCTCACGTTTCAGCTCACAAATCCCCTTTTACAAGGGATTCCCCCCCCTCCACCACCCTAAGGCTGTTGTCCGATGCAGCATGCAACTGAACGCCTCTGCAAAGGTTGCCTGGCAACACATGGAGGATGTTGTGTCATCAGAAAAAGCGGTCGGCCAGGTAACAGCCCCGAAGCAGACGGTCCCCAGCGCTGGAAGCGTGACCCACGGAGACGTCTGCCATTGCGGCTATGGGGCGCGTTGTGCACAGAGCTGGTTCCCCCGGCCTATTGGACGCAGATTTGCATATCGATCCGCGTCCACCAGAGTCTAACGTAGCGACGGGCAGAAGCTTTTCACACAGGAAAGGCCTAGAGAATTTCACAGGAAATGTCTATCATTAAGACCCCATCCACAATCTGCGCGTTCCGTGAACGTGGAAAAAAACGCACGTCACATTTACTATGCCAATAATTGCCCCAAAACGCACGCAAAAAAATTGCAGTTAAAAAAAGCACAAAGGTCACTGCCTGAAAAGGTGTGGGAGCTACTTTTGGCGTATTTGGCGCATATAGGGCAGCCCATTCAAGCAAACGGTCTGCCCTATGCTATTGTGTGAAAAATGCCCTTTAGCATGGGGCCTTAAGTGTACAGGCTACCCTATGCTGTTGTGCGAAACACGTGCCGAATAAAAACATGTTAATGCGTCATGCAGGTGTGAATGGGGCCTAAGAGCTGACAATAACAATAATTGTTCATGGCACCCCAAATTCGGCTAGGAAAGGCGTGTTGTGGTGCAACAAAACATGCGGTAAAAAAAGCAAAAAATTCACTGCACGAAAAAGTGCTGGAACATGTAAGAAATGTCAACTGTGATGAAGCAGTAGCCTGAAAAATCATCTTTTTTTCTGAAATTCCTCCTGAAAATTAGCAGTAGACTTACTGTGCCTAGGCACCCCTGTTCTGTACCCTCATAGCTTTAAATCTGTAGTGGGAGATCACCTAAGGCACTGCTGCCTCTGACTGCTAGTCTCACCAGCCTTGGAATGAGGTTTGATGATGTCACTACTGTTCTGGTCACTGTTCTCTTTGCTAGAGGGGAAGCTGTACCTGAGGACCTGCAGTGCAACGATCTCCCTGCCTCTGTTTCTCCATTCTGTAGATCTGCTAGTCTCATCAGCTTTGGAGTGAGGTTTGATGATGTCACTACTGTTCTGGTCACTGTTCTCTTTGCTAGAGGGGAAGCTGTACCTGAGGACCTGCAGTGCAAAGATCTCCCTGCTTCTGTTTCTCCATTCTGAGGATCTGCTAGTCTCACCAGCTTTGGAGTGAGGTTTGATGATGTCACTACTGTTCTGGTCACTGTTCTCTTTGCTAGAGGGGAAGCTGTACCTGAGGACCTGCAGTGCAACGATCTCCCTGCCTCTGTTTCTCCATTCTGTAGATCTGCTAGTCTCATCAGCTTTGGAGTGAGGTTTGATGATGTCACTACTGTTCTGGTCACTGTTCTCTTTGCTAGAGGGGAAGCTGTACCTGAGGACCTGCAGTGCAAAGATCTCCCTGCTTCTGTTTCTCCATTCTGAGGATCTGCTAGTCTCACCAGATTTGGAGTAAGATTTGAGGATGTCACTACTGTGCTGATCACTGTTCTCCTTGTTGGAGGGGAAGCTGTACCTGAGGACCTGCAGTGCAAGGATCTCCCTGCGTCTGTTTCTCCATTCTACTTCTGCTATTCTCACCAGATTTGGAGTGAGGTTTGATGATGTCACTACTGTTATGGTCACTGTTCTCCTTTGCTAGAGGGGAAGCTGTACCTGAGAACCTGCAGTGCATTGATCTCCCTGCTTCTGTTTCTCCATTCTATGGATCTGCTAGTCTCACCAGATTTGAAATGAGATTTGACGATGTCACTACTGTGCTGATCACTGTTCTCCTTGCTGGAGGGGAAGCTGTACCTGAGGACCTGCAGTGCAAGGATCTCCCTGCTTCTGTTTCTCCATTCTGTGGATCTGCTAGTCTCACCAGATTTGGAGTGAGATTTAGTGATGTCACCATTCTGCTGACCACTGTTCTTCCTGGAGAGGAAGCTGTACCTGAGGAGTTGCAGTGCAAGCATCTCCCTGTTTCTGCTTCATTCATTCTGTAGATCTGTGCTTCCTCCACCTCAATCATTACCCCACCAATCAGCAGATCATTGGTCATTGGGGTGGGGGCAGCTTTGACATGAGGAAGCAAAGCCCTGCCCCTACCAAAACAGCCTCCTCCACACAGAGACACAGTGTAGATCAAGACATGGCAAGTCTGTAATGCAGAAAAGGATCATCAAAAAATATCCTACAGGCAACACAGGTGACTAGTCCTGTGCTCTCTGTTGCCTTTATTAGGAACCAATTCCCTAGTACAGTTTCCCTTAAAAAAAAATAAAATAAAAAAAAATAAAAAAAAGGAGGACTACCGACAATGAGCCAATAAGTCTCTACTGCACACAGAGTGCCCCCTTACATCAGGATCCCCATCAGAGTGCCCCCCTACATTAGGATCCCCATCAGAGTCCCCACTTACATCAGGGTTCTCATCGGCGTCTCCCCTTACATCAAAGTCCCTATTAGAGCCCCCTTACATCAAAGCCCCATCCCTACATGAGACTCCTCATCAGAGTGCCCCCCTACATGATAGGCGCCTCATCAGAGTCCCCCATACATGAGAGTCCCCATCAGGCTCCCCCCTTACATTAGAGTTTACTCTTACATCCAAATCCACTATTACATCAAAGAACCCCCTTGCATGAAAGTCCCCATCAGAAAACCCCTTACATCAGAGTCTCCCTCTACATGAGAGTACTCATCAGACTGCCCCCCCCCCCCCATATGAAAGCCCTCATCAGAATGCCCCCCTACATGAGAGTCCTCATCAGAGTCCCCATCAGGCTCCCCCTTACATTAGATTCCACTCCTACATCAGAGCCCCCCCCCCCCCTTGCATGAGGGTCCCCATCAGATACCCCCTTACACCAGAATCCCAATCAGACCCCCCTTAGATCAGAGTCCCCCATACATGAGAGTTCTATCAGACTTCCTGCTTACATCAGAGTCAGCTGTTACATCAGAGTCCCCATCAGAGACCTTCTCACATCAGAGAGCCAGATAAAATCTTGCAGCGGGCTGGAATTGGTCCGCGGGCCATAGTCTGCAGATCCCTGTTCTATGCATTGATTTCCTTTAATCACACATAAAGACGGTGTTATGTTTTAAGAAGAAAGAAAGTGAAAAATAAATTAATTTTTTTTTTTTAGAGCGTCTTGGAGCTTCCTGGAGACATCAAACAAGCAGATGTACCATGAAAAGTAAACTTTATCCCGGGGCAAAGAGTCAATTTGCAGGCTGGATCAATGCATTATATAGAAAAAAAAAATAGCATTAAAAGAGGAGCCAAAAGGGAAATCCTAAACACCAAATCATGACCGAAATGATGGAAGACTTTATACAGTTATTCTACAGCTGTTTAATCAGTTAATCTTTTTGCTTTCCCTGGTTCCTCCATGCTTCTCTATGCAATGTCGGCAGATCATGGCTGGTGGGAGGGGCTGGCATGGTGCTGTACAGAGCTTCCTGAGAAACATCACTGCACCCTGCATCAGTACTCCTCTCCAGAGTCCTCAGTCCTGATGACAGCTGGGGGAGGAGTTATGCAAATATCAAAATGCCTTGATGGGTGGGTGTCAGTGTTGACAAGTGGGTGTACCTGGACAACCTGTTTTTGCATGCAAACCACCATGGGTAGTGCCCACATGTGATGTGGAGTCTTCACAATAGAAAGAACTTAAATCCAATGGACTGTTGTACATAGAACAGTGTTTCTCAACCGAGGTTCGACGGAACCCTAGGGTTCCACCGTGATTCCACATTGTGGCGGATGTATATCCGCCCAATGTTTTTTTTAGTGTTCCCAATGTACGCTGACAGTGAAAACAGTCAGCGTGCATTGATACCCAATGCCTTCTCTGTAGTTCCGACTCAGAGAACTCAGAGGGCGGAGTCAGGAGAAAGGCAGAGAGCGGGAGTTCTAAATTCAGCGGGGAGCCAAGCATGGAGAGCGGGGAGCTGAGATTGAAGATCCAAGCATGGAGAGCGGGGAGCAGAGCATGGAGAGCAGGGAGCCGAGCATGGAGAGCCAAGATTGGAGAGCGGGGAGCCAATATTGGAGAGCGGGGAGCCGAGATTGGAGAGCCGAGCATGGAGAGCAGGGAGCCGAGCATGGAGAGCAGGGAGCCGAGCATGGAGAGCCAAGATTGGAGAGCGGGGAGCCAATATTGGAGAGCGGGGAGCCGAGATTGGAGAGTGGGGAGCTGAGATTGGAGAGCCGAGCATGGAGAGCAGGGAGCCGAGCATGGAGAGAAGGGAGCCGTGCATGGAGAGCCAAGACTGAAGAGCGGGAGCCAATATTGGAGAGCGGGGAGCCGAGATTGGAGAGTGGGGAGCTGAGACTGGAGAGCCGAGCATGGAGAGCAGGGAGCCGAGCATGGAGAGCGGGGAGCCGATATTGGAGAGCGGGGAGCCGAGCAGGAAGAGCGGGGAGCAGGAGCCTAACATGGAGAGCAGGGAGCCGAGCATGGAGAGCGGGGAGCTGAGATTATAGAGCGGGGAGCCAAGCATGAAGAGCGGGGAGCCAAGATTGGAGAGCGGGGAGCCGAGATTGGAGAGCGGGGAGCTGAGATTGGAGAGCCGAGCATGGAGAGAGAGGGGAGCCGAGATTGGAGAGTGGGGAGCTGAGATTGGAGAGCGGGGAGCTGAGATTGGAGAGCCGAGCATGGAGAGCAGGGAGCCGAGCATGGAGAGCGGGGAGCCGATATTGGAGAGCGGGGAGCCGAGCATGAAGAGCGGGGTGCTGAGATTGGAGAGCGGGGAGCCGAGCAGGAAGAGCGGGGAGCAGGAGCCGAGCATGGAGAGCGGGGAGCTGAGATTATAGAGCGGGGAGCCAAGCATGAAGAGCAGGGAGCCAAGATTGGAGAGCGGGGAGCCGAGATTGGAGAGCGGGGAGCTGAGATTGGAGAGCCGAGCATGGAGAGCGGGGAGCCGAGCATGAAGAGCAGGGAGCGGAAGCCAAGCATGGAGAGCGGGGAGCCGAGATTGGAGAGCGGGGAGCCGAGCATGGAGAGCAGGGAGCTGAGCATGGAGAGCGGGGAGCTGAGATTGGAGAGCGAGGAGCCAAGCATGAAGAGCGGGGAGCCGAGCATGGAGAGCGAGGAGCCGAGATTGGAGAGTGGGGAGCCAAGCATGGAGAGTGGGGAGGCGAAATTGGAGAGCCGAGCATGGAGAGCGGGGAGCCGAGCATGGAGAGCGGGGAGCTGAGATTGGAGATCCGAGCATGGAGAGCAGGGAGCCGAGCATGGAGAGCGGGGAACCGATCAACATTGGTACTAGACATGTGCGCCGTCAATAAATTTGTTTCGTTTCGTATTACAATTAATTTGTAATTCGTGTCCGAAATTCAATTCGGATTCGTACGAAATACGAATCTTCGTTAGGTTTGTAAACTTTTCGTAACAATAACAAAAGTTTGCTATGATAAATGTATCATTATAAGGGGCTCCCACCATCCCTGTGCTGTGCTGACTTCCTGGGGTTTTTAACTTTTAGGTTCGTTAACTTTTCGTAACAATAACGAAAGTTCGTTATGATAAATTTATCCGAAGTTTGTAAATTAAATTTCGTATTTCGTACAAAATTCCTATGCATAAAAATTTGTATTTCGGATCCTCACCAATGTACGAATTTCCGGAAATTCGTACGAATTTCCGATTCGTATGAAACTAATCGCACATGTCTAATTGGTACTAGGTGCATATCTTTTCTGCACAGAAATATGCAACATGTGTTCATTTTTCTGCAGAGAAAAAATACTCAAATGATACCAACATTGTGGTGTGAACAGGGCACATAGAAATCGGTTATTTTCTTTATGTCCTGGCAGAGACCTACGTTAGGAAAATGCATGTCTCTGCACATGACGTGGACAAGACCAACAGACCATTCTATGCAGGTCAAATCTGCACTATCTTCCATCAATTCTTATGCATGAATGTTGTGAACAAGTCCCAACTGTTCCTGGAGTCTGCTATCCTATTTATTAATCTGGGGAGTTTTGTTCAAGTTCAGTAAGGCCTCGTTCACAACATATGTGCAAAAGATGGAAACTATGTGCAAATTTGACTCACTTAAAATATTTTGGTCTTGTTCTAACGCAGGTCTCTGCAGGGACATAAAGAAAACAATTGATTTCTATGTGCACTGTTCACACTATAATGTTGGTGGCAGGTGAGTTCTAATTTTTATTCCATTATTTAAAGCTATTTCTACAATAAACGTGGTTATATCTACAGCTTGCTGATCAGATCAGATGTTCTAAGAGCTGTAGATCTGAATTTTTGTTTTTAGGGGTTTCCCCAGATGTTAGACTTTTTGCTAAGGTTTCCTCCAGGGTAAAAACACGGTGGGAAACACTGACATAGAATAAAGTGCAATGTCATAATTTTCTGTTTGTTGCTCTCATATTTCTCATTTGTTGCCCTCATATTATGATTGCTAATTTGCTGCTTGTTTCATATCATGATTGCCTGTTTGTTGCTCTCATATTGCCCATTTGTTATCCGCAAATTGTATCCACAAATTGTCATACCTGCCCTTTTGCTTCTCTCATATTGTTACAATTGCCCATTTGTTGCCCGTTTCACCTCATAATTGCCTGTTTGTTGCTCTCATTGGAGTTGAGCGAACGGTTCGGCCTGGGCATGAGTTCAGGCAGAACGTGGGCTGTTCGCCCCCTCTGGGGAATACCGAATTTGCAGAGTGTTCGGCGGGTCTTCACCCCACTGAGTGCCCTGAAATGCACTGTGCGCTGTATAGTGCATTCTGTGCCCTGTTTTGGCAAAGCTTTGCCCAATCAGGGCGCAGTAAAAGCTGATTTGTTAAGCGGTGGGGTTGGGAAGCCCGCCGCGGCGTCCTTAACAGCCAATGACTAATCAGCTGTCAATCGGCTTCCCTGCTGAAGCTGAATAAAAAAAAATTGCTGGTAAAATAATAGTTAAAAAAAACGACGTGGGGTCCCCCCAGTCCATATCAGGCCCTTTGGGTCTGGTATGGATTTTAAGGGGAACCCCATGCCAAAATAAAAAAGAATGGCATGTGGCCCCCCCAAAATCCATACCAGACCCTTATCCGAGCATGCAGCCTGGCAAGGCAGGTTAGGGGGAGGGGGGAAGAGCGAGTGCCCTCCTGAACCATACCAGGCCACATGCCCTCAACATGGGGGGTGGGTGCTTTGGGGCAGGGGGGGCTCTGCCCCCCCTACCCCAAAGCACTTTGTCCTCATGTTGATGGGGACAAGGGTCTCATCCCCACAAACATGAGCTGTGGTTGTGGGGGTATGCATGCAGAGGGCTTATCGGAATCTGTAAGCCCCCTTTAACAAGGGGGCAGGGGGCTTTTGTTGCTCTGATATTGGCATTGTTGCCTGTTTAGTGCTCTCACGTTGCTCATTTGTTGCTTACAAATTGTCACAATTGCCTGTTTGTTGCCCTCATATTGTCAAGAGTGCCCACTGTCCCTGTTTAATCTAGTAACTGCTTGTTGCTCTTATATTGTCGTGTCAGTTTGTTGCTCTCATATTGCCAGCATTGCTCATATGTTGCTCTCATATTGTCATAATTTTCAATTTTTTGCTCTGATATTGGCATCATTCCCCATTTGCTGCTCTCATATTGTCATTATTGCCTATTTGTTGCTCTCATATTGTCATCATTGCCCATGTATTGCTCTCATATTGCTCATTTGTTGCTTACAAATTGTCACAATTGCCCATTTGTTGCCCTCATATTGTCATGAGTGACTAGTGATTGCTTGCAGCTCTCATATTGTCATCATTGCCCATTTGTTGCTCTTATATTGTCATCATAGCCCATGTGTTACTCTCACATTGCTCATTTGTTGCCTAAAAAATGTCACAATTGCCTATTTGTTGCTCTCATATTGTCATGAGTGCCCACTGTCCCCACTTAATCTAATGATTGCTTGTTGCTCTCATATTGTCATCATTGCCCATTTGTTGCTCTCACATTGCTCATTTGTTTCCTACAAATTGTCATAATCGCCAATTTGTTGCCCTCATTGCCATGAGCGCCCACTGTCCCAACTTAATCTAGCGATTGTTTGTTTTCCGTCCAAGTGTTGTGCACACGGTTGCAGGGGTGACCTCATTCAGCGGAATGGGTCATGTTTGGCAGGCAGTACTGCCTGCGGAATGCATTATTGGGAATCATTTTTGCCATGGCATCGGCATATATACACTCCCCCTTTGCTACCTTTGTAGTTGGGGGGAGAAAGTAACAATACGGTTCAACCACGCAATACTGCCCTGCAAACACAAGCGTAAATGAAGCCTTAGTCCCATTTCCAGCCACGGTGCATTGTGCTGCTAGTAAACCATTGCCTTAATTTAAATTTTTTTAAATTCATTTTTAGTTTTGAAAGTAGCATACACCTTTATAGAACAATATTCACCCAAGGTCTCCAGGGACGTCTTCTTTTAGAGAAACGCGTAGGGCAGCTCATTGAAATGAATGGGCTGCCCTGCACATGACATGCGGAAATGCGCCCTCACCTGCACGGTGTTATCCAAGCCTTATAGAACAATAATCACTCAAGGTCTCCAAACTTGCAATTATAACCCAAACTATTGTATAGCAAACTTTCAATAATAAAGCTGCAACAACAACAACAAAAAACTTATCAATTCATATAATAGGGACTAAAGGCCAAAACAAGCTCAATAACAAGATAAGTGCTAAATGTGAAACTCTTCCCGTGAGATGACATCAGTAAACATGTCTCATTGAATCCAAGGGGCAGAGATCACATACCTACGCAGCAAGCAGCTCCGACACTGCCGATTCATAGCCTGATTCAAAACAAATACATCTCTTGTAGCATAAACAAATACATCTCTTGTAGCATAAAAAGGCACATATATATTCCAGTCTACACATTACCAAAACCACTAATGAAAACCAACAAAAATAAGAAAATATAAGAAAAAAAAATTACATTTGCTAACAGTTGTAAACATGTGTAAGAATTCACAAATCTAGGAGCTGTGCATGGACACTGTCTTAGTAGTGGCTAGTGGGGGCAGCAAATGATTCCCAAGCTACAAAAAGTGAGAGATCATTCTTAATATGTAACTGTCTAATATCCATGGGACTTTGGGCTGTCAGAGCTGTGGAGCGAGGAGACTGCCACTGCAGGCGACATAAAGGATTGGAGGTGGAACTGAAAGTATCTATAACCATCTGAATAATGATATACATAGATGGTCATGGGGTGAGGATTGACAGACAGTTACCCAGCAAGATAGACAGACAGACAGACAGACAGACAGACAGACAGACAGACAGACAGACAGACAGACAGACAGACAGACAGACAGACAGACAGATAGATAGATAGATAGATAGATAGATAGATAGATAGATAGATAGATAGATAGATAGATAGATAGATAGATAGATATAGAGAATGAGATAGATAGACCGATAGATAGATCGATAGATATATAATTAGACGGATAGATAGATGCATACATAAACGTGAAATAGATAGATATATAGACAGATAGATAGATAGTTATAGAGATAGATAGATCCGAGCATGGAGGGCGGGGAGCTGAGATTGGAGATCAGAGCATGGAGAGCAGGGAGCTGAGCATGGAGAGCGGAGAACCGATCAACATGGGTACTAGACATGTGCGCCGTCAATAATATCGTTTCATGTAGTTCTGTTTCGTATTACAATTAATTTGTAATTCGTGTCCGAAATTCAATTCGGATTTGTACGAAATACGAATCTTCGTTATTGTTACGAAAAGTTTACGAACCTAACAAAAGTTTGTTATGATAAATGTATCATTATAAGGGGCTCCCACCATCCCTGTGCTGTGCTGACTTCCTGGGGTTTTTAACTTTTAGGTTTGTTAACTTTTCGTAACAATAACGAAAGTTCGTTATGATAAATTTATCCGAAGTTCGTAAATGAAATTTCGTATTTCGTACAAAATTCCTATGCATAAAAATTTGTATTTCGGATCCTCGCGAATGTACGAATTTCCGGAAATTCGTACGAATTTCCGATTCGTACGAAACTAATCGCACATGTCTAATTGGTACCATGTGCATATTTTTTCTGCACAGAAGTATGCAACATGTGTGCATTTTTCTGCAGAGAAAAAATACTCAAATGATACCAACATTGTGGTGTGAACAGGGCACATAGAAATCGGTTATTTTCTTTATGTCCTAGCAGAGACCTACGTTAGGAAAATGCATGTCTCTGCACATGACGTGGACAAGACCAACAGACCATTCTATGCAGGTCAAATCTGCACTATCTTCCATCAATTCTTATGCATGAATGTTGTGAACAAGTCCCAACTGTTCCCAGAGTCTGCTATCCTATTTATTAATCTGGGGAGTTTTGTTCAAGTTCAGTAAGGCCTCGTTCACAACATATGTGCAAAAGATGAAAACTATGTGCAAATTTGACTCACTTAAAATCTTTTGGTCTTGTTCTAATGCAGGTCTCTGCAGGAACATAAAGAAAACAATTGATTTCTATGTGCACTGTTCACACTATAATGTTGGCGGCAGGTGAGTTCTAATTTTTATTCCATTATTTAAAGCTATTTCTACAATAAACGTGGTTATATCTACAGCTTGCTGATCAGATCAGATGTTCTAAGAGCTATAGATCTGAATTTTTGTTTTTAGGGGTTCCCTGAGATGTTAGACTTTTTGCTAAGGGTTCCTCCACGGTAAAAACACGGTGGGAAACACTGACATAGAATAAAGTGCAATGTCATAATTTTCCGTTTGTTGCTCTCATATTTCTCATTTGTTGCCTGTATATTGTCACAGTTGCCCTCATATTATGATTGCTAATTTGCTGCTTGTTTCATATCATGATTGCCTGTTTGTTGCTCTCATATTGCCCATTTGTTATCCGCAAATTGTATCCACAAATTGTCATACCTGCCCTTTTGCTTCTCTCATATTGTTACAATTGCCCATTTGTTGCCCGTTTCACCTCATAATTACCTGTTTGTTGCTCTCATTGGAGTTGGGTGAACGGTTCGGCCTGGGCATGAGTTCAGGCCGAACGTGGGCTGTTCGCCCCCTCTGGGGAATACCCGAATTTGCAGAGTGTTCGGCGGGTCTTCACCCCACTGAGTGCCCTGCAATGCACTGTGTGCTGTACAGTGCATTCTGTGCCCTGTTTGGGCAAAGCCTTGCCCAATCAGGGCGCAGTAAAAGCTGATTTGTTAAGCAGTGGGGTTGGGAAGCCCGCCGCGGCATCCTTAACAGCCGATGACTAATCAGCTGTCAATCGGCTTCCCCGCTGAAGCTGAATAAAAAAAAATTGCTGGTAAAATAATAGTTTAAAAAAACGGCGTGGGGTCCCCCCCAGTCCATATCAGGCCCTTTGGGTTTGGTATGGATTTTAAGGGGAACCTCATGCCAAAATAAAAAAGAATGGCATGTGGTCCCCCCCCCCCCAAAATCCATACCAGACCCTTACCCGAGCATGCAGCCTGGCAAGGCAGGTTAGGGGGAGGGGGAAGAGCGAGTGCCCTCCTGAACCATACCAGGTCACATGCCCTCAACATGGGGGGTGGGTGCTTTGGGGCAGGGGGGGCTCTGCCCCCCCTGCCCCAAAGCACTTTGTCCTCATGTTGATGGGGACAAGGGTCTCATCCCCACAAACATGAGCTGTGGTTGTGGGGGTATGCATACAGAGGGCTTATCGGAATCTGTAAGCCCCCTTTAACAAGGGGGCTTTTGTTGCTCTGATATTGGCATTGTTGCCTGTTTAATGCTCTCATGTTGCTCATTTGTTGCTTATAAATTGTCACAATTGCCTTTTTGTTGCCCTCATATTGTCAAGAGTGCCCACTGTCCCCATTTAATCTAGTGACTGCTTGTTGCTATTATATTGTCGTTGTGTCCGTTTGTTGCATAATTTTCAATTTTTTGCTCTGATATTGTCATCATTGCCCATTTGCTGCTCTCATATTGTCTATTTGTTGTCCTCATCTTGTCATGAGCCCCCACTGTCTCCACTTAATCTAGTGATTGCTTGTTGCTTTCATATTGTCATCATTGCCCATTTGTTGCTATCATATTGTCATCATTGCCCATTTGTTGCTATCATATTGTCATCATTGCCCATTTGTTGCTCTCATATTGTCATCATTGCCTATTTGTTGCTCTCTTATTGTCATCATTGCCCAGGTATTGCTCTCATATTGCTCATTTGTTGCTTACAAATTGTCACAATTGCCTATTTGTTGCCCTCATATTGTCATGAGTTACATTTGCTAACAGTTGTAAACATGTGTAAGGATTCACAAATCTAGGAGCTGTGCATGGACACTGTCTTAGTAGTGGCTAGTGGGGGCAGCAAATGATTCCCAAGCTACAAAAAGTGAGAGATCATTCTTAATATGTAACTGTCTAATATCCATGGGACTTTGGGCTGTCAGAGCTGTGGAGTGAGGAGACTGCCACTGCAGGCGACATAAAGGATTGGAGGTGGAACTGAAAGTATCTATAACCATCTGATTAATGATATACATAGATGGTCATGGGGTGGGGATAGATAGATAGATAGATAGATAGATAGATAGATAGATAGATAGATAGATAGATAGATAGATAGATAGATAGATAGATAGATAGATAGATAGATAGATAGATAGATAGATAGATAGACGTGGGATAAATAGATACATACAGTATCTCACAGAAGTGAGTACACCCCTCACATTTTTGTAAATATTTTCTTCTATCTTTTCATGTGACAACACTGAAGAAATGACACTTTTCTACAATGTAAAGTAGTGAGTGTACAGCTTGTATAACAGTGTAAATTTGCTGTCCCCTCAAAATAACTCAACACACAGCCATTATTGTCTAACGTCTAATGTCTGGCAACAAAAGTGAGTACGCCCCTAAGTGAAAATGTCTAAATTGGGCCCAAAGTGTCAATAGTTTGTGTGGCCACCATTATTTTCCAGCACTGCCTTAATCCTCTTGGACATGGAGTTCACCAGAGCTTCACAGGTTGCCACTAAAGTCCTCTTCTACTCCTCTATGATGACATCACAGAGCTGGTGGATGTTAGAGACCTTGCGCTCCTCCATCTTCCGTTTGAGGATGTCCCACAGATGCTCAATAGAGTTTAGGTCTGGAGACATGCTTGGCCAGTCCATCACCTTTACCCTCAGCTTATTTAGCAAGGCAGTGGTCATCTTGGAGGTGTGTTTGGGGTCGTTATGTTGGAATACTGCCCTGCGGCCCAGTCTCCTAAGGGAGGGGATCATACTCTGCTTCAGTATGTCACAGTACATGTTGGCATTCATGGTTCCCTCAATGAACTGTAGCTCCCCAGTGCCAGTAGCACTTATTTAGCCCCAGACCATGACATTCCCACCACCATGCTTGACTGTAGGCAAGACACACTTGTCTTTGTATTCCTCACCTGGTTGCCGCCACACACGCTTGACACCATCTGAACCAAATAAGTTTATCTTGGTCTCATCAGACCACAGGACATGGTTCCAGTAATCCATGTCCTTAGTCTGCTTGTCTTCAGCAAACTTTGCAGGCATTCTTGTGCATCATTTTTAGAAGAGGCTTCCTTCTGGGATGACAGCCATGAAGACCAATTTGATGCAGTGTGCGGCGTATGGTCTGAGCACTGACAGGCTGACCCCCCACCCCTTCAACCTCTGCAGCAATGCTGGCAGCACTCATACGTCTATTTCCCAAAGACAACCTCTGGACTTCTTTGGTTGACCATGGCGAGGCCTGTTCTGAGTGGAACCTGTCCTGTTAAACCGCTGTATGGTCTTGGCCACTGTGCTGCAGCTCAGTTTCAGGGTCTTGGCAATCTTCTTATAGCATAGACCATCTTTATGTAGAGCAACAATTTATTTTTTCAGATCCTCAGAGAGTCCTTTGCCATGATGTGCCATGTTGAACTTCCAGTGACCAATATGAGAGAGTGAGAGCGATAACACCAAATTTAACACACCTGCTCCCCATTCACACCTGAGACCTTGTAACACTAACGAGTCACATGACACCGGGGGAGGGAAAATGGATAATTGGGCCCAATTTGGACATTTTCACTTAGGGGTGTACTCACTTTTGTTGCCAGCAGTTTAGACATTAATGGCTGTGTGTTGAGTTATTTTGAGGGGACAGCAAATTTACACTTTTATACAAGCTGTACACTCACTACTTTACATTGTAGTAAAGCGTCATTTCTTCAGTGTTGTCATGAAAAGATAGAATAAAATATTTACAAAAATGTGAGGGGTGTACTCACTTTTGTGAGATACTGTACATACATATCTAGATAGATAGATAGATAAACCAATAAATAGATATATAGATAGATCGATAGATCGATAGATAGATAGATAGATAGATAGATAGATAGATAGATAGATAGATAGATAGATAGATAGTTATAGAGAATGAGATAGATAGATAGATAATTAGACAGAAAGACCGATAGATAGATCAATAGATATATAATTAGATGGATAGATAGATGCATACATAAACGTGAAATAGATAGATATATAGACAGATAGATAGATAGTTATAGAGATAGATAGTTATAGAGATAGATAGATAGATAGATAGATAGATAGATAGATAGATAGATAGATAGATAGATAGATAGATAGATAGACCCCCCCCCCCCCCCCCAGGATCACCCATGGACTGTATGTTTCTAGGTGATGAGGTCATTCGGTGTTCCTGACCGGGTGGGCGGTAACCAATAGCAATAAGGTCCCAGTTCAGGGTTTCAATTCCCTGGTTCTGATTGGTTGCTGTACTTGGCACAGACTGATCCCACACAGTCCTGGTTTTTATCTCACCCTGAACCTCAGAAATGACAACTGGAAGCCACCTGGTCACAGTGGTAAGAAGATGTTTTACCCACACCTCTCATACGTGGTCTTCTGGAGGACCGGTTCTGTTGCCCATAGCATCCAGATGTCAGTCTGCAGCCAGGAAACTGGTTGCTATGGGCAACAGCTCTCTTTTCTGTCAATGGACACCAATAGAAGTAATTGCGGATAATAATAAAAAAGTGTCATTTACAGCCCACGGGGGGGGGGGGGGGGGCAGATATCCTCTGCAATGGTACCAAGATTAGGTGGTCGGTTTACAAAGAAGCAAGTGGTGACATCATTGAGGCACAACTTATTATTAAATTGACAGATGCTGCTAGGATGACAGGTACTCTTTAAAATGAACACCTATCACTATGGAGGCTGACAGGTGAAAACTTAAAGGTAGCCAAACATTACTCCCAGCATGTTCTGGGAGACACCAACTACTACCCCAGCACGTTTTAGGCACCACCAAATACTACACCCAGCATGCTCAAGGAGCAACCAACTATTATTCACAGCATGTTCTTGGAGTTGCCAACTTCCACTGCACTCTAAAAGTCTAACAGCTACTTCCAACATGCTCTAGAAGCCACCAACTACTATTATCAGCACACTCTAGGTGCCACCAACTACTACTCTCAGCATGCTATAGAAGCCACCAACTACTACCACGAGCATGCTCCTGGAGCTGTCAACTGCAATGCCCAGCGCACTCACAAAGCTGCCAGCTACTACTCCTTAGATGCTCTAGGTGCCACCAACTACTACTGCCAGCATGCTCTTGAAACCGCCAACCCCCAGTGCACCCTAAAAGCCATCAACTACTTCTACTCCCAGCATACTGTAGGAGTTGCCAACTACTACTCCCAGTATGCTCTAGGAGTCACCAGCTACTACTCTCAGCGTGCTCTAGGAGCTACAAGCTACTACATCCAGCATGCTTTTGGAGCCACCAACCACTGCTCCCAGCATGTTCTAGAAACCAACTACTACTATTTCCTGCTAGCACTTGGAGCCACCAACTATTACTCCCAACATAATCTTGGAGGTGCCAACTACTACTCCCAGCATGCTCTAGGATCCACCAAATACTCCTCCTAGCTCACTATAGAAGCCAACTACTACTACTTACCGCAAACTCTTAGCGCCACCAACTACTACTCCTAGCATGCTCTTGGAGCTTCCAACTACAACTCCCAGCGCACGCTAAAAGCCACCAAACACTACTCCCAGCACAGTTTAGAAGCCACCAACTACTACTCCCAGCACAGTTTAGAAGCCACCAACTACTATTATCAGCTCTAGGAGCCACCAACTACTACTCTCAGCATGCTATAGAAGCCACCAACTACTACCACCAGCATGTTCCTGGAGCTGTCAACTGCAACTCTACTCCCAGCACAGTTTAGAAGTAACCAACTACTACTCCTAGTACAGCTTAGAAGCCGCCAACTACTACTCCCAGCACAGTTTAGAAGCCGCCAACTACTGCTCCCAGCGCAGTTTAGAAGCCGCCAACCACTACCCCCAGCACAGTTTAGAAGCTGGCAACTACTACTCCCAGCACAGTTTAGAAGCCAACAACTACTACTCCCAGTAGGCTCCAGGAGCCACCAACCACAACTCCCAGTCTGCTTTAGGAACCCCCAACCAGTACCACAACTCCCAGCATGCTCTTGAAGCCGGTGCCTATCCACTAAACAAACATTGTACATTCTTTCTCCAAATCGAAAAACCTTACCGGATTCACCATGCGTCAGACAGCAAAATCGCCATTCTTGCAAAAAAAAACCATCCAGGGAAAAAAAGAAAAATCAGCCTTGCCTTCTCCAAAGGGTTAACGGCGCCCGTTCCTGCAAGATCCATGCAAAGCACACCAGCTCCCGTTAGCTGCACCTGTCTGGGGAGGGTTGGGGGGGGGTCACCCACCGGTGACACCACGTTAAATAAAAAAAAACGCGGCGGAGGTGGCGTCGGTGGGGTTAAATGATCCTGGGCGCCGGAAAGGGATTTAGAGGCACTTTAATCTTCTAGAAGCTGGGCACTGGCCTACTTATGCCTGGCTCTGCTAGGGGAGGGGGCAGTGGTGCCCAGCCAAGTAGAAACAGCATGGCTGCACCGTCTGCTGCGGAGAAAGAGTTAAAAAAAAACCTTGGTTGTGCCTATAAAAGGGTTAAAAAGCCCCCCCCAAACAGTTTTTTTTGCCCCCTAACTTCTCCCTCTACCCCCTGTCCATTAAAGGGTTAATCTGCTATTCAAAGGTCTGCAGCGCTCAGCACTTTAACCTTCAACACCAGGCAGAAGGGTTATCCGGGGGAAAAAAAAACGCTCTACATTTAGCCCCCTGCTGGTCCCACCACCCCCCGAAAAAAAAAGAAGCGGATTAGCCTAAAAAAGATTAATTAACTCTTTAAAGTCCCGCCGCGTTCAAACCTCTTCACTCACTTTTTAACCCCCCCCCCAGACCGCGTCTAATAATCGCACGCCGACATCGCCTCCCCCTTAACCTCTTGTCGCCCCGAACCGGGCCAACCTCACACCACGCTGGGTCCCTCGCAAGACCTTCCTGGTCTATTTTATTCTTATTTTGTTTTTTACATTGTTTCATCTTGCAATAACCAAAAGGATATATTGAAAAGAAACAAAAAAGGAAACATTTTAAAACAAAAAGGAAACATTTAAAATAAAAAAAAAGAAACATTTAAAAACAAAAAGGAAACATTAAAAACAAAACTGAAACATTGCAACTTTACGGCGATACATTGTACAAGAAGAAGGAGAAACGCTGCAATCCTCACGGTTTAACGGGGTCCATTTAATTTCCCGTCGCCCAGCGCGTCAGCCCGGGGCGAAGCGTGCACAATCAGCGTTGAAACTCCAGCATAAACATGGCCCAAAAAAAAAAAAAAAACTAGTTCTTCACCAGCTTCTCCCCCCACCACCACCACCACCTCCTCCTCCTTTTTCCATACGTTGCTCCGCCTGCACAGGCGCTCGAATGCAAATAAAAAAAATAAAATCGAGCTTGGCGTAGAACAATGCTGCGAACGGAAGGCGGTTAAAGGTTGTCGCAGAGCGCGGCGCTTACATTTGCCCAGGTATTGCGTGCGTTGGTGCTCCTCCGGAGGTCTGCGATAGGGACAAGCTGCTTTGTCATTGAGGCTGCCCTGTCTGTTGCTTCCTTCTCTCTCTCTCTGTAGCGTTTGGCTTTTTTTTTTTTTTTTTTTATCGAGCTTGCTCTCTCTCTCTCTCTCTCTCTCTCTCTAACTCCTTCCCAAAGAACTCTGGGTAAACTGGCTATACAAGTTCCTTCTCATAGTGTTTACAATTGCATCACAGAAGCTGCAGCTCTCCGCCTTTTAAAGGGACAGCCTGTGTGTGTATTTTTTTTTTTTTTTTTTGGTGCTGCACAATTTGTAAACGCTGTAAATTACCAACCTCAAATAAAAATAATAATAATTATGAAAAAAAAATATTTATTTAACATTGGCATGATGCTACGCATAGCTGCTAGAACATTTGTGTGGCACAATTTGTAAACGCTGCACATTAACCAAGCTCAAAAAAAAAAAAGTTTTTATTTGACATTGGCATGGTGCTATAAATAGTTGCTAGAACATTTGTAAGGCACAATTTGTAAATGCTGTAAATTTTTTGTTAAAAAAATAAATACATAAAGTTATACTTTATTTTTGTTTTTTTTTATTAATTAACGACCAGAAATATTATATGGCTTTTTGTGGTAGTACCACATTCATTGAGAGGTATACTATAAGAAAGAATTTAAGAACAGCGAAGAACGATAAATAATGGAAGTCATACTTTTTTTTTTCTAAATAAAATATGGAAGTTATACTTTATTTTTATTTTTATTAATTCAACAACCAGAAATATTATATGGCTGTTTGTGGTAGTATCACATTCATTGAGACGGTATACTATAAAGTACCTGAAAGAATTTGGATTTTACCGGTACCAGCGAAGAACAATAAATAATGGAAGTCATACTTTTTTTTTCTAAATAAAATATGGAAGTTATACTTTATTTATTTATTTTTTATTATTAATTCAACAACCAGAAAGATTATATGGCTGTTTGTGTTGGTACCACATCCATTGAGACAATATACTATAAAGTACCTAAAAGAATATGGATTTTACCGGTACCAGTGAGGAACGACCACATAGAATTTATAAAAAAAAAATCTTTTATTACAAAATATATATAAATGGAAGTCATACGTTTTTTTTTCTTTTTTATAATTTAACAAACCAGAAAGATTATATGTCTGTTTGTGGTGGTCCCACATCCATTGAGACAATATACTAAAAAGTGCCTGAAAGAATTTGGACTTTACCGGTACCAGCGAGGAACAACCACGTAGAATTTATTTAAAAAATATTTTTATTACATATATATATATATATATATATATATATATATTTTTCTTTTTTATCATTTAACAACCAGAAAGATTATATGGCTGTTTGTTGTAGTACCACATTCATTGAGACGGTATACTATAAAGAACCTGAAAGAATTTGGACTTTACCAGTACCAGCGAGGAACAATAAATAAATAAAGTATGGAAGTCATACTTTTTTTTCAATTTTTTATTATTTAACTACCAGAAGGATTATATGGCTGTTTGTGGTGGTACCACATTCATTGAGACAATATACTATAAAGCACTTGAAAGAATTTGGACTTTACCAGTACCAGCGACCACATAGAATTTATAAAAAAATTATTTTTATTACAATATATATATTATATATATATATATATATATATATTGTAATAAAAAAAATAAATATATATATATATATATATATAAAAATATATATATACCGTATATATATATATATATATATATATATATATATATATATATATATATATATATATATATATATATATATATATATATATATACACTACCGTTCAAAAGTTTGGGGTCACATTGAAATGTCCTTATTTTTGAAGGAAAAGCACTGTACTTTTAAATGAAGCTAACTTTAAACTAGTCCTAACTTTAAACAAATATACTCTATACATTGCTAATGTGGTAAATGACTATTCTAACTGCAAATGTCTAGTTTTTGGTGCAATATCTACATAGGTGTATAGAGGCCCATTTCCAGCAACTATCACTCCAGTGTTCTAATGGTACAATGTGTTTGCTCATTGGCTCAGAAGGCTAATTGATGATTAGCAAACCCTTGTGCAATCATGTTCACACATCTAAAAACAGTCTAGCTCCTTCCAGAAGCTACAAAACTGACCTTCCTGTGAGCAGATTGAGTTTCTGGAGCATCACATTTGTGGGGTCAATTAAACGCTCAAAATGGCCAGAAAAAGAGAACTTTCATCTGAAACTCGACAGTCTATTCTTGTTCTTAGAAATGAAGGCTATTCCATGCGAGAAATTGCAAAGAAATTAAAGATTTCCTACAACGGTGTGTACTACTCACTTCAGAGGACAGCACAAACAGGCTCTAACCAGAGTAGAAAAAGAAGTGGGAGGCCGCGTTGCACAACTAAGCAAGAAGATAAGCACATTAGAGTCTCTAGTTTGAGAAACAGACGCCTCACAGGTCCCCAACTGGCATCTTCATTAAATAGTACCCGCAAAACACCAGTGTCAACATCTACAGTGAAGAGGCGGCTGCGGGATTTTGGGCTTCAGGGCAGAGTGGCAAAGAAAAAGCCATATCTGAGACTGGCCAATAAAAGAAAAAGATTAAGATGGGCAAAAGAACACAGACATTGGACAGAGGAAGACTGGAAAAAAGTGTTGTGGACGGATGAATCCAAGTTTGAGGTGTTTGGATCACAAAGAAGAACGTTTGTGAGACGCAGAACAAATGAAAAGATGCTGGAAGAATGCCTGACGCCATCTGTTAAGCATGGTGGAGGTAATGTGATGGTCTGGGGTTGCTTTGGTGCTGGTAAGGTGGGAGCTTTGTACAGGGTAAAAGGGATTCTGAATAAGGAAGGCTATCACTCCATTTTGCAACGCCATGCCATACCCAGTGGACAGCGCTTGATTGGAGCCAATTTCATCCTACAACAGGACAATGACCCTAAACACACCTCCAAATTGTGCAAGAACTATTTACAGCAGAAGCAGGCAGCTGGTATTCTATCGGTAATGGAGTGGCCAGCACAGTCACCAGATCTGAACCCCATTGAGCTGTTGTGGGAGCAGCTTGACCGTATGGTACGCCAGAAGTGCCCATCCAACCAATCCAACTTGTGGGAGCTGCTTCTAGAAGCGTGGGGTGCAATTTCTCCAGCTTACCTCAATAAATTAACAGCTAGAATGCCAAAGGTGTGCAATGCTGTAATTGCTGCAAAAGGAGGATTCTTTGATGAAAGCAAAGTTTGATGTAAAAACAATGTTATTTCAAATACAAATCATTATTTCTAACCTTGTCAATGTCTTGACTCTATTTTCTATTCATTTCCCAACGTATGGTGGTGAATAAGTGTGACTTTTCATGGAAAACACAAAATTGTTTGGGTGACCCCAAACTTTTGAACGGTAGTGTACATATATATATAAGTCATACATTTTCTTTCTTTTCACCTAAAAGAATATGGATTTTACCGGTACCAGTGAGGAACGACCACATAGAATTTATAAAAAAATTATTTTTATTACAAAATATATATAAATGGAAGTCCATACATTTTTTTTTCTTTTTTATCATTTAACAACCAGAAAGATTATATGGCTGTTTGTGGTGGTACCACATTCATTGAGACAATATACTATAAAGCACCTGAAAGAATTTGAAATTTACCGGTATCAGCGAGGAACGACCACATCGAATTTATAAAAAAAAAAAAAATGTATTACAAAATATTCTTTCTGGTTGTTAAATAATATATAAAAAAATGGAAGTCATACTTTTTTTATTTTTTATTATTTAACAACCAGAAATATTATATACTATATACTATAAAATACCTGAAAGAATTTGGACTTTACCATTACCAGCGAGGAATGATAAATAAATAAAATATGGAAGTCGTAATTTTTTTTTTAATTGTATTATTTAACAACCAGAAAGATTATATGGCTGTTTGTGGTGGTACCACATCCACTGAGACAATATACTATACGTGAACCTGAAGAATTTGGACTTTACTGGTACCAGCGAGGAACAACCACATAGAATTTATTAAAAAATTATTTTTAATACAAAAAATATATATATATAAAAAAATTGAAGTCATACATTTTTTTTTTATTATTTAACAACCAGAATGATTATATGTCTGTTTGTGGTGGCATCACATCCATTAAAACAATATACTATAAAGAACCTGAAAGAATTTGGACTTTACCAGTGCCAGCGAGGAACAATGACATAGGATTTATAAAAAATAATTTTATTACAAAATATACTCTATCTATCTATCTATCTATCTATCTATCTATCTATCTATCTATCTATCTATCTATCTATCTATCTATCTATCTATCTATCTATCTATCTATCTATCTATCTATCTATCTATCTATATCTCTATAGATATAGATAGATATATCTATCTATAGATAGATATATAAATATATATATAAAAAATGGAAATAATACTTTTTTCTATTATTTAACAACCATAAAGATTATTTTTTTTGTTTGTGGTGGTATCACATCCATTGAGAGAATATACTATAAAGAACCTGAAAGAATTTGGACTTTACTGGTACCAGTGAGAAACGACCACATAGAATTTAATTTTTTTTTTTTTTTTTTTACAAAATGTATAAAAGCTCCCAGGTCCTATGCAATTGGCCTATTACTAAGCCACCATAATATCAGAAGTACACCAAAGAGGTCATACTAATTAAACCATTGAACTTTGCAGAGGCAAAATGCGTTGGCCTCTTACAACGCCTTTGCAAAGTTCAATGGTTTGATTAGTATGGCCTCTTTGGTGTACCTCTAATATGTAAAAAAGTCCATGTTCTTTCAGGTTCTTTATAGTATATTTTTTTATTATTTATATTTTTATTTATTTATTATTGGCATGACTCTGCAGATATTTGTCGGGAACGCTCATGCTGTGCAAATTGTAAACGTTCATAATGACCAACCTCAAATAAAAAATAAAAAAGATATTTAATATTTATCTAACATTGGCTCGATGCTACGGATAGCTGCTAGAACATTTGTGAGGCACAATTTGTATTTTTTTTTATTAAAAACAAAAAACAAAATGGAAGTCATTCATTTTTTATTTTTTTTATTATTTAACAAACAGAAAGATTATATGGCTGTTTGTGGTGGTGGTACCACATCCATTGAGACAATATACTATAAAGAACCATCGAAGAATTTGGACTTTACCAGCGAGAAACGACCACATAGAATTGCTTAAAAATATTTTTTTTATTACAAAATATATAAAAAAAGGAAGAGAAAAACATAGGCCCCCAGGTCCTGTGCAATTGGCCTATTACTAAGCCACCATCATATTAGAAGTACACCAATATTAGAAGTATACAATAATAAATAAATAAAATTATACATAATAAAAAAATATACTGTAAAGCAATGTTTCTCAACTCCAGTTCTCAAGTACCCCCAACAGGTCATGTTTTCAGGCTCTCCATTATTTTGCACAGGTGATTTGATCAGTTTCACTGCCCTAGTAATTACCACAGCCGTTTCATCCGAGGGAAATCCTGAAAACAAGACCTGTTGGGGGTACTTGAGGAGATGTTGCTATAAATAACCTGAATGAATTTGGACTTTTATCATACACCAAAGAGGCCAAACTAATCAAACCATTTAACTTTGCAGAGGCGAAACGCGTTGGCCTCTTACAACACCTCTGCAAAGTTCAATGGTTTGATAAGTTGATTGGCGTACTTCTAATATGATAACAGTCCAAATTCTTTCAGGTTCTTTATAGTATATTTTTTATTATTTATAATTTTCATTTATTTATGATTGGCATGACTCTACAGAACGTTCGTGCTGCGCAATTTGTAAATGTTGCAAATGACCAACCTTAAAAAAAAAAAACTAAAAACAAAATTTCCAAACAAAGAAGTTATTTATTTAACATTGGCATGATCCTACAAATAGTTACTGGAACCTTTGTGTTGCAGAATTTGTAAATGCTGTACATTTTTTTGTTAAAAAAAAATAAAAATTCAAGTCATACTTTTTTTTTTTTTTAATTTTTAATTATTTAACTACCAGAAATATTATATGGCTGTTTGTGGTGGTACCACATCTATTGAGACAATATACTATAAAGTACCTGAAAGAATTTGGATTTTACCGGTACTAGCGAGGAATATAAATGAATGGAAGTCATACTTTTTTTTTTATTATTATTATTTAATAACCAGAAAAATTATATGGCTGTTTGTGTTGGTACCACATCCATTGAGACAATATACTATAAAGTAACTGAAAGAATATGGACTTTACCGGTACCAGTGAGGAACGACCACATAGAATTTATAAATATTTTTTTTTTAAATAAAATATAAAAAAAAACAGATAAAAACATAAGCTCCCATGTCCTGTGCAATTGGCCTATTACTAAGCCACCATCATATTAGAAGTACACCAAAGAGGTCATACTAATCAAACCATTGAACTTTGATGAGGCGAAACGCGTCGGCTCCTTACAACGCCTCTGCATAGTTCAATGGGTTGATTAGTTTGGCCTCTTTGGTGTACTTCTAATATAATAAAAGACCAAATTATTTCATGTTCTTTATAGTATAGTTTTTATTATTTATATTTATTTATTTACATTTATATTTTATTATTTTCATTTATTTATGATTGGCGTGACTCTGCAGATAGTTGCCAGAACGTTCGTGCTGTGCGATTTGTAAACGTTGCAAATTACCATCCTCCAAAAAAAAATTAAAAAATTGCCAGCGACGTAAGAGAAAAAAAAATGGTTTTCTATTGATTAATTTCTTGGCCAATAAGCGCGCTATTTATTTAATTGTAATATGACACTATGGATAGTTGCCAGAATGTTCATTCTGTGCAATTCGTAAACACTGCAAATTACCCCACCTGCAAAAAAATTTAAAAAATTGCCAGAGGCTTATGAGAAAAAAATGGTTTCTTAACTTTTTGGCTAATAAGCACTTTTTTCGAGCTGCGCAGTTTGCAAATGCTGCAAATTACCAACCTCCAAAAAAAAAAAAAAAAAAGTTTTCTAAAATTTTTTTGGCCAATAAGCGCACCATTTATTTAATTTTGGTATGACGCTATGGATATTTGCCAGAATGTTTATGCTGTGCAATTTGTAAACGCTGCAAATTACCAACCTCAAAAACAAAAAAAATGCCAGTGGCGTATTTGGCCAATAAGCGCACTATTGATTAACTTTTGGTATGACTCTACGGATAGTTGGCATAATATTTGTGCTGCGCAATTCATAAGCTGCAAATTACCAACCTCAAAGAAAAAAAAAAGAAAAAAATTGCCAGAGGCTTATGAGCAAAAAATGGTTCCTTAATTTTTTGGCTAATAAGCACACAGCTTTTTTAAATTGTGGTATGACGCTATGGATAGTTGCCAGAATGTTCATGCTGCGTAATTCGCAAATGCTGCAAATTACCAACTTCCAAAAAAATGAACAAAAATTGCCAGCGGCGTATGACAACAAAAATGGTTTCTTAACTTTTTGGCCAATTGGGACACTATTTACTAAATTTTATTATGACGCTACGGATTGTTGTCAGAATGTTTATGCCGCACAATTCATAAATCCTGCAAAGTACCAACCTCAAAAAAAATAAAAAATAAAATTTCCAGCAGCATATGAGTAAAAAAAATGGTTTCCTAATTTTTTTAGCCAATAAGCACACTATTTATAAAATTTTGGTATGGCGCTACAGATAGTTGCCAGAATGTTTATTCTGCACAATTCCGTAAAAGCTGCAAAGTACCAACCTCAAATAAAAAATAAAAAAAAAATTTCCAGCGACATATGAGAAAAAAATAAAAAATACAATTTCCAGCAGCATATGAGAAAAAAAAATGGTTTCCTAATTTTTTTAGCCAATAAGCACACTATTTATAAAATGTTGGTATGATGCTACAGATAGTTGCCAGAATGTGTATTCCTCACAATTCTGTAAATGCTGCAAAGTACCAACCTCAAATAAAAAATAAAAAAAAATTTCCAGCGACATATAAAAAAAAAAAAAAACACTATTTACTTTTTATTATGACGCTACAAATAGTTGCCAGAATGTTCATGCTGCGCAATTTGTAAATGATGCAAATTGCCAACCTCAAAAAATAAAAATAAAAAATGCAAGCGACGTATGAAAGACATAAAAAAATGGTATCTATTTAACATTGGCATGGTGTTATAGACAGTTACAAGAACAACCACCTGCACAATTTGTAACTACTGTTTATTCACCTTATAAAAAATAAATAAAAACAAAAAAACACCAGCAATGTATAAGTAAAGTAAAAAAAAATGGTTTTCTGTTGATTCATATCTTGGCCAAAAAGCATATGATTTATTTAACATTGGCATGACGCTAGGTTCATGCTGTGCGATTTGTAAATGCTGTAAATTCACTGTAAAAAAGCACCAAAAAAACAACACTTGCAATGAGTAAAATACATAAAACACCTTTACTATCTGTAGATTTAAATACTTGGCCAATAAGCACACTATTTATTTAATATTGTTTTTTATTTTATTTTTTTAATCTTGGAAATTTTTTTCTGTAGACTAAATACTTGGCAGATAAGCACACTATTAATTTAATATTTTTTATATTGGAATTTTTTATTACTGTATATTAAATACTTGGCCAATACGCACACTATTGATTTAATATTGGAATTTGTTTGTGGATTAAATACTTGGCCAGTAAGGACACTATTTATTTAATACTGATTATTTTTTTAATACTGGAAATGTTTTTTTCTTTCTGTTGATTAATTTTTTGGCCAATAAGCACGCTATTTATTTAATATTGGTATCACACTATGGATAGTTGCCGTGCTCATGCGTTTTGTCACCTTGAACATTCATGCTGCACAATTTGTGAATTCTGCAAATTGCCCCCCATAAAAAAAAAAAAAAAAAAAGCGCCAGCAATGTATGAGTGACTCAAAGAAAACTTTATTTCTGTAGATTAATAAGCACACATTTTATTTATAATTTGCATGACACTGCAAAATAATTGCCAAGCTCACGCATTTTTTTTCCCCAAGATGTTCATCTTACAAAATTTGCAAACATTTTATGAGTGGCATCAAAAGCAAACGTTTTTCCTGTAGATTAAGTATTTGACCAATAAGCACAGACTTTATTTAATATTGGCATGACGCTACAGATCGTTGCTGCACAATTTGTAAATGCAGCAAATCGCCCCTGGTAAGAGGGGGAAAAAAAACACACACACACCAGCAATGTACATGCGACATAAAAGAAAAGTTTTTTTTCTGTAGACCAATTACTAGGACAATAAGCATACATTTTATTTAATATTAGCATGGTGCTTTGGATGGTTGCTGCGCTCATGCATTAATTTGTGTTATTTTGTCCAGGTTGTTCGTGCTGAAATTTTTTTTAAATGCTGCAAATGACCCTCCTTCAAAAAAAAAAACAGAACAAGAAAAAAACCCAGTGCCAGCAACTTAAAAGAAAACTTGTTTCTCTGGATTATTTACTAGGCCAATAAGCACATTGCAATGTATCTACAGGGGAGCGGGGGTTAACATTGTTGGCTGTGGGGGTGTATAGAATAAATAGAATAATCTGCTTTTCTTTTCTCCATAATAAGTGCTGCCAAGGAAACACCTCGTCATTCTCCATCTCCTTCTGCAGTGTAAGAGGAAGCCTACATTGAATGGGCATTCGGTAGTCAACCTCTTGGCTAAGTGATAAGAATGAAGCTACCATAGGAGGAGGAGATAGGACCTGGGATATTGATTAGGTTAGGCTTAGGGTCCAATGTTGGGGGCTAATAGGGTAAGGGTCAAGGTGAAATAATAGGGGTGGTATAAGCATTACTGGTTTGGTTTAAGGTCTCAATGTGATGGGGGGGTTCTTGAGAAGATTAGACAGAGATCAACTGTAGGTCAAATGCAGGCCAGAAGAAGGTTAAATGAAGGTCAAGGGGGGTCAAACTCAGGTCAGAGGAAAGTCAAATGCAGGTCAGAAAAAGGTCAACTGTAGGTCTAAAAGTCCAGAAGATCAGAAGGTTGAATGTAAGTCAAATGCAAGTCAGAAGATGATCAGATGGAGGTCAGAAGGAGCTCAACTTCAAGTCAGAAGAAGGTCAAATGCAAGTTAGAAAGAGGTCAAGCTCAGGTCAGAGGAAAGTAAAATGCAGGTTAGAAAGAGGTCAAGCTCAGGTCAGAGGAAAGTCAAATGCAGATCAGAAAGAGGTCAACTGTAAGTCTGAAGGTCCAGAAAGTCAGAAGAAGATTGAATGCAAGTCAAAGGACAAGTCAGAAGATGATCAGATGGAGTTCAGAACGAGTTCAACTTCAAGTCAGAACAAGGTCAAATGCAGGTTAGAAAGAGGTCAAGTTCAGGTCAGAGGAAAGTCAAATGCAGGTCAGAAAGAGGTCAACTGTAGGTCTAAAGATCCAGAAGGCCAGAAGAAGATTGAATGCAGGTCAAAAGGAGATCAGCCGCAAGTCAGAAGATGATCAGATGGAGATCAAAACTAGTTCAACTTCAAGTCAGAAGAAGGTCAAATGCAGATTAGAAAGAGGTCAATCTCAGGTCAAAGGACAGTCAAATGCAGGTCAGAAAGAGGTCAACTTTAGGCCTGAAGGTCCAAAAGTTCAGAAGTTTGAATGCAAGTCAAATAGCAAGGCAGAAGATGATCAGATGAAGTTCAGGAGTTCAACTTCAAGTCAGAAGAAGGCCAAATGCAGGTTAACTATAAGTCTGAAAGAAGTCAAATAAAGGTCATATAAAGGTTGAATGCAGGTAAGAAGGGGGTCAAGCTCAGTTCAGACGATAATAAATTGTAGGTCAGAAAAAGGTTAATTGTAGATTTCAGAGATTGTAGAGATCAGCTTCAGGTTAGAAGAATAACAAATTCAGATCAGAAGAAGATCAATTGCTGCTCAGAAGGTGATCAAATGCAGGTCAAATACTCCTATCAATGAACTCTGAATTGACTCAGAAGAGCTTCAAAGTGATCTCCCATGCAAGCTAACACTGGCCGTACACTAGTAGAATATCGTTAGAAATCTTTAATTTTAAGAATGTTCGTTCAATATTATAATCACAAGCGGGATCAAATGGACGTTTGTTTTCGACTGCAATGATGAGAAAATTCGAAGGAGGAGGATGGAAAATTCCTCTCAAATGAACAAAAGGTTAACTACTGTAATGCCCCGTACACACGGTCGGAGATTGATCAGACATTCCGACAACAAAATCCTAGGATTTTTTCCGACGGATGTTGGCTCAAACTTGTCTTGCATACACACAGTCACACAAAGTTGTCGGAAAATCCGATCGTTCTAAACGCGGTGACGTAAAACACGTACGTCGGGACTATAAACGGGGCAGTGGCCAATAGCTTTCATCTCTTTATTTATTCTGAGCATGCGTGGCACTTTGTCCATCGGATATGTGTACACACGATCGGAATTTCCGACAACGGATTTTGTTGTCGGAAAATTTTATCTCCTGCTCTCCAACTTTGTGTGTCGGAAAATCCGATGGAAAATGTCCGATGGAGCCCACACACGGTCGGAATTTCCGACAACACGCTCCGATCGGACATTTTCCATCGGAAAATCCGACCGTGTGTACGGGGCATAAGTCTGAAAGAGGTCAAATGCAGGTTAGAAGAACGTTGAATTCAGGTCAGAAGGAGGTCAAGCCCCAGTCACATACAGGCCAGAAAAAGGTAAACAATAGATTTAAAGAGATCAGCTACATGTTATAAGAAGGTCAAATACAGATCAGAAGAAGGCAAACAGTAGATCTGAAGGAGATCAACTTCAGGTCAGAAGACTCTGAATGAACTCAGGGCTGGCCATGCACTAGTAGAATTTTGTTTAAAAAAAATTGTATTAGTAACGTTCATTCGATGTTCTATTCATTAGTGGGGTCAAATGAACCTCCGCTTTCGACCACAATGGAATAATCAGAATCCACAGCCTGCAGTGACGGAATGGGAGTACTGTGCAGAAGGAAGTGTGTGGTAACTGGCAGGTAACATGGTGGACATTAAAAGGGATTACAGGTAATTGTGTGCTCTTACAAAAATTCTGGAGGAGAAGGCCCACACAAGGTAAAAGCATGATAAGTGCACTTACCCTTGTTTGGCACAGGTGAACCCTTAAGAACAACCAAAGCATTAGGTTTTATGTTGATGGGCAAATACAGCTTGCTTTCAGGTGCATTTAAGCTGGCTGTACACTAGAACTTTCCAGCAAATAGTCATCCGGAAATTCTAAGTGCATTTGATGACTTGAGGAATGTAGTTCAAAAGTACCTCAAAATTTAATTTGCTTTTAACATTCCGTTTTGGAATGAATGGACAAAAACCACATACACTGTTAGAAATGTGTTCATTTGAGAGAAATTTTCCATTCTGCGCCTTAGAAATTTTCTCAGCATTAGGCCCCTTTCACACGAGGCGGACTCAGTTTCTACGGAGCCCGCCTCGGTCCGCCGACTCAGCGCGAGATCTGTCCATTGATCTCCGCTGAGCCGGCGGATGACAGGTCCCTCTCTGCTCACTGAGCGGGGAGGGGCTTGTCAGGCGCCGCTGCCGCCTATGGAGGGATCGGATGAAAACGGACAGCATGTCTGTTTTCATCAGATCTCACCCGATCCGATCCGCCAGCGACGGACCTGGACGTAGAGCCATCCGTCTGCTTTTTGCGGATCGGACCGGGTCGGATGTCAGCGGACATGTCTCGCTGACATCCGACGCTCCATAGACTAACATGGAGCGCCCGTTCAGGTCCGCCGTCAAAACTGACAGACGGACCTGATCGTGTGAAAGGGGCCTTACGGTCGAAAACAAATGTCTTTTTGACCCCACTAGTGATTATATTATTAAACAAATGTTCTTAAAATTAAAAATTTCTAACAAAACTCTACTTGTGTACAGCCAGCTTTAGCTTGAATTTGAGATCATTTTGAAGCTGTTCTGAGTTCATTCAGAGTTCGTTAATAAGAGTATTTGACCTGCATTTGGTCATCTTCTGAGCTGCAATTGATCTTCTTCTGATTTGTATTTGTCCTTCTTCTAACCTGAAGCTGATCTCTACAATCTCTGAAATCTTCTAAATCTACAGTTGACCTTTTTCTGACCTACATTTGACTATCTTCTGTTCTGAGCTTGACGCTCTTCTGACCTGCATTCAACCCTATTTCTGGCCTTCGTTTGACCTCTTTCTGCCTACAGTTGACCTCTTTCTATCCTCCATTTGACCTTCTTCTGATTTGCAGCCAGACTTCTTCTAACCTGTATCTGATCATCCACTGACCTGAGCTTAATTTACTTTTAACCTGAATTCACCTTCTTCTGACCTTCTGAACTACATTTGACCTCTTTCTGACCTGCATTTGACTTTCCTTTGATCTAAGCTTGACCTCCTTCTGACCTGCATTTGACCTTCTTCAGACCTCTTTCTAACCTGCACTTGACCTTCTTCTGACTTGCAGTTGAACACCTTCTGACCTGCATCTGACTATCTTTTGACTTGAACTCGGCTTCCTTTTGACCTGCATTCAATCATCTTCTGACCTGCATTTGACCATCTTCAGACCTAGAGTTGACCTCTTTCTAACTCGAACTTGACCTTCTTCTGGCTTGCAGTAGAACGCCTTCTGACCTCCATCTGACTATCTTTTGACTTGAGCTATGGCTTCCTTTTGACCTGCATTCAACCTTTTTCTGATTTACATTTGACCTTCTTCTGACTTGCAGTTGAACTCTTTCTGACCTGAATCTGACCATCATCTGACTTAAGCATGACCTCCTGTTGTCCTGAATTGCTTTCTTCTGTCTGACATTTTGTACCTTCCGACCTACACTTGACCTCTTTCTAATCCACATTTGACCCTTATTTAACTTGCAGTAGACTCTCATCTTTTTTTTTTCCCAGCATTTACTTTTAGCCTCACTTACTGTCAATGTTGCAGGGCGTCTCAAGCAGAGGAAGTGGTATAATATCTCTCTGATGGGGATATAGACAGCAACATAAACATGTCTATATAATATGGAAGAAGTGAGGGGGGTTGGGTCCGGGTCCTGGTGACACTTGCATCCTCTGATTTCTGGTGTAGTGTGGTGTCACCTGGACAGGTTGTAAATGAACCCCCCCCCATTAAAGACACAGGCAGTAATTAACAAAAATACTAGGAAGAAGTGAAAAAAAAAGCTTTAAAAGCAGAGGATCACTCTAGAGGAAAGGTCCATTTTTTTGAGGAGGAGCATATTAGAGAAGCCTGTCCCTGCTCAAAACTTGTATTTCCCGAAAGTGCAAAAAGTGTAGACGCGCTTGAATCACCAGTAACAACCATGATTTAACCTGCCTTAGAGAAGAGCGAAAAAGAAATATGTATATTTAGTATAAATTCAATTTAAGCCATTATCCAAATCCAATAGCGCCTTTCTTGTTTTCTTGGAAATAGATTGTGATTTACTACAATGCACATTATATAAGCTGTGGGTGCCTAATGAGTGAATTGATTGTTTTAAGTGCAGAATTGCCTCTCGTCCAATCCACACACAGTCAATCTATTGGTCTCCTTTGTTGTTTGTAAGGACTGACCTACTTCTGTAACACCTACATGGGCTTCCTGTGTTTACAACACTTCCGCGTAATGCACAGGTCCCTAATAATGAACTAGTTTCACAGATGACGTGCTTGGTGCAGATATATTTTCCTGAAAAGCTATGATAAAAGTAGACCAAAAATGTCGAAGGGAGACCGAGAATAATAATTATATTATGTAATGCCTTTAAAGCTGTACACCTTTAAAGCTAAACTGTCAAGTAAAAAAAACCTCAACTTATCAAGCTTCTAATAGACGTGCGAATCTGTCCAGCTAGTCCTATGACTAATACAGCAAAACCAGAACAGCGACCTCACTTTTCACCACTGCTGTGAAGCAATACACTTTGGTTACTGACTCATCTCCAGCTTGTTGACTGATGGGGCCAACGTTCTGTTTCCTCCTCCTGGAAGCAAGTTCAAAGTGTTAGATGGAAGGTGCTCTGTCGAAATAGCCAACTCATCAAAATCTCCAACTACGTCACTTCCGGTGACTCTCCAGCAGCAGATTTTGGTGAGCTGGCTCTACTGGCCATGCACGCATGTACACCTGACAGAATAACAGAAACCCCCCTGCAGCTGTTGGGGAACCCAATGAGTTTTCCTCGGATCTACCAATCGCCGCAGTGCCCATGCGCAAGGTACGTCATTAACCTTTGAAAACTCGTTGAGTTCTCCAACAGCTGCCGGGGGTTTCAGTTATTCTGTGGGGTGCACGCGCACGCATGGCCAGTAGAGCCAACTCGTCGAAATTTGCTGCTGGAGATTCACCGGAAGTGATATAGTTGGAGATTTTGACGAGTTGCCTATTTTGACTGAACAACGGCACCATGCAGTGCTGTAGAATCTTATTTAGGTGTCCGTTTATGAAGCAGTGATCAGCGGTGATCCCGAGGATCGCCGCTGATCACAGTCCATAAACAGTTTATGAAGCAGTGATAATCGGGGGAGAACATGTTTGAACTTGTTCTCCCGCCGATTATCTCTACACAGGGAGAATCCTCATAGATGACACAGAAATGGCCAGTTTATGAAGCGGTGATCTCACCGCTTCACTGGCGATCTGAGTCAGAATTCACACTCCCAGGTTCACCAGCTCAGAGGTGGTGAATCGGGGAGTGAAGAGGAAATCTGGGGGGATCTGAGGGGGAAGGAGGAAGTTTTTTAACTTCCTTATGCCTGGTTCAGACCCCCCAACACTGTAAGCATGTCCCCCTGTCATATTTATGTGTATACATATATATACATATATACATATAATGTGTATATGTATATATATATCATGTGTGTGTATATACATGTATATATAATGTGTGTGTGTGTATACATATGTGTATAATGTAGGGGGACTCTTTATTTTACTAACATTAATCCACGCCGTTGAGCGGTGATAATTTATCACTGCTTAATAAACTGACATCTGGTGCTGTAATCTCGTAAAGTCTCACGAGATTCCAGTATCAGGGGCCGCTCTCCACTGTTTGAAGCATTTGTAGATCGCTTCACTCCTCCAAAGGTGAAGCGATCTACACTGCTTCATAAACTGGCACACAGAGGAGAAAAATCTTCACTGTGAATGCCGGAGAACGAAGCAGTGAATAGATTTCACTGCTTCATAAACGGACACCTTAAAGTGGTTGTCAACCTTTACATATACTTAGTGAAGTGACTGGCCTCAGGTGATGCACAGAGATTAAACCAATCCTCCTACATACGTTGTACCTGTCTATCTGCAGCCTTCTCTTTGCTACAGCTGTTCAAAGTGATGAATTTATAAGCAGTGGTGTCGCTATGGGGGTGCAGATCGCACCTGGGTGACACCTGCCAGAAGGGTGACACTAGAGTTGGCAACCAACCATCAGCGTTCCAAAGCCGACTGGACTCGGACATGATCAGCTATTTTCGACCATTCGGGCACATGCGCAGAGAGACGGTGACGTCGTGGCACTGCCTGGCGCCATGTTTGATGAATGCTAGCACGGCAGTGGGCAGGCCTCCCAAGTCCCTACCTGGAGACTGGATTCCAACCCGCCATCCCACCACTAGGCCACTATGAGCAGCACGGGCATGGAGTCCCAGAGACTGGACCCCTGCCCTGCAACATCCACCCATGGCTGCTGGAGACTCCCACCACACCACTGTGAGCGCGGCCACACAGAGTCCCAGAGATTAGACCCCAGCAACTTCCATCCACGGCTGGAGGAGACTCCAATGCCACTGTGACTATGGCTATGGCCACAATTTCTGACCAATCTCTTCACCAATCTCTGATCTCTGATTCTCTCTTGCATCCTCTCTTCACTCTCTAAACATCTCTTGTATCGTGGTGGTGGGAGGGTGACACCATGTTTTACAGGACCGGGTGACACCAACCCCAATGACACCACTGTTTATAAGCCTGTCTGAGAGTTCAGGAAAAAAGGACAGAGAGCTGAAATTACACTCTGCAGAGCTCAGTTAGGAGAGCTGTGAGAGCTGATTGGAGGGAAGAGACACACTCTCCTTCACACAGTACACAGGAACAGAGCTGAGGCTGTTAATCAACTGGAGGTCCCTCACCTGTCACCATTTTTCTCTTGGTGTCAGGAAAACTTGTCAAAAGTGACTCATGCAGATAGCAGAGGAGTGAGACAGCAGACAGAAATGACGTTTCGTGCTCTTAATTGAGACATGTACACACTATAGAGGGATATGTTTTGTTCATATTTCATGTCTGAGGTATACAACCACTTTAAGGTGACCACATTTTCAAAATGAAATTCAGGGACACCCTACTGACCACACACACTTTTATTGGCAGTGGGCCAAGTGCAGAGCAAGGGGTGGGGATATTAGTGGCATGTAAAGCACACCACACCAAATGTTGGGTGTGGCCAGATTGTGCTAACAGTAGGGGGGGCTTTAAAGGTTATGGTTTAATAACAGCTGAGCCTACTTTGCTTTGGGTCGAAAGTGCAAGACCAGATGTGCACTGCAGGTCATCATCACAATCAAGGGCAAGGTGGCAAAAAAATCCATATCCTTACATCCCTGATGAAGTCTTCACAAGCCAAGAGGGGAGGGACTGGGAAGACATCATCAATAGCACTGGACATAGCCAGGGCAGACACACCCTTCCCCTCCCTCCTCCTGCTCCAGGCCAATAACAGAAATGTTGCTAAAGATTACCGCTCAACCACCCAGACTGGGGACTCCATTATTAGAGCTGGGAACAAACTGGGGACACATTGTTTTAATCGGGGATGAAATCTGAGACATTTTTTTCAGGGGACAGCCCTCTAAAATTGGGGACTATCCCTGGAGACTGGGGATGTCTGGTCACCCTAGCCTAACTGGCTCACAAGGTTGACTCCTGCTTTCCTAGCCTGATCTCTCTGGGCAATGAAATCTAATATAGAACAGATTTGGGTATTATGCTAGCAGTATTCAGGGCCCATTTAGATCTTTGCATTAGGGTAACGCACGTGTTCCAGCAACACATGGCAAAGCGGGTTGTGTGTGTTGTGGTGACATTTATTTTGAAGGCAGTGGTCTCCAAACTGCGGCCCTTTGCTTGCCGTTATCCGGCCCTTGGAGCACTATTCCTCCTACTGATATGAGACACTATTCTGCCATCAACATCAACTGACATCAACTATGGGGCACCATTTCTCCTACTGACACCAACAATGGGGTACTATTCCTCCCACTGACACCAATGCTGGGGCACTGTTCCTCCCACTGACACCAATGATGGGGCACTATTTCTCCCCTTGATACCAACGATGGAGTACTATTCCTCCCAATGATACCAACAATGGAGCACTATTCCTCCCAATGATACCAAAGGTGGGGCACTATTCCTCCCATTGATACCAAAGGTGGGGCACTATACCTCCCATTGATACCAATGATGGGGTACTATTTCTCCCAATGACACCAATGATGAGGCACTATTCCTCACACTAACACCAACAATGGGGCACTATTCCTCCCATTGATACCATTGATGGAGTACTATTCCTCCCAATGATACTATCAATGGGGCACTATTCCTCCCAATAATACGAACAATGGGACACTATTCCTCCCACTGGTACCAACGATGGGGCATTATTCCTCCCAATGATACCAACAATGGGGCACTATTCCTCCCAATGATGCCAACGATGGGGCACTATTCCTCCCAATGATGCCAACAATAGGGCACTATTTCTCCCAATGATACCCACGATGGGGCATTATTCCTCCCAATGATACCAACAATGGGGCACTAATCCTCCCAATAATGCCAACAATAGGGCACTGTTCCTCCCAATGATACCCACGATGGGGCATTATTCCTCCCAATGATACCAACAATGGGGCACTATTCCTCCCAATGATACGAACAATGGGGCACTATTCCTCCCACTGGTACCAACAATGGGGCATTATTCCTCCCAATGATACCAACAATGGGGCACTATTCCTCCCAATGATGCCAACGATGGGGCACTATTTCTCCCAATGATACCCACAATGGGGCATTATTCCTCCCAATGATATCAACAATGGGGCACTAATCCTCCCAATGATGTCAACAATAGGGAACTGTTCCTCCCAATGATACCCACGATGGGGCATTATTCCTCCCAATGATACCAACAATGGGGCACTATTCCTCCCTCTAATACCAAAGGTTTATTCCACTAATGGCAGGAAATTTTTTACTCCTGCTGGCCACAGCCCAGCCCCCCTGAAGTCTGAAGGACAATGAAGTGGCCCTTTCTTTAGAAAGTTTGGAGACCCCTGTACTAAGGCATCACACATGCGTTGCAGCACCCCACAATGCGCCACACTTGACATAATAAATTTTAATGCCCGTGGGTTGACCTCCATGATTGAGCTCCAGGGGCGGGACAAAACGCGTTGGGGGCATGGTTTAGATGAAGCAAGCAAAGGCTGCTTTCATCTGCTGATTGCATGACCGGGGGTTGGTGTGTGGCTGCCAGAATATCCTTTTATCTTCGCACGTGGGCTCATGCACTGCAAGATTGTAAATGGGTCCTTAAGGAAATACAATTACATTTTTTTTTTATTGTGTACATAACTGGATAAAGTGGTGTTTTTCCATCATAGTCAAGGAGTGGCTAAATTTGGCTCTAGACTTAACCTGATGCACTACAATATCCATGAACTCCCTCACCCCACCACATCCTACATTGCATGTCCAGTCATATACAAATGTTATGGCACTTTGATTTACATATGATGAATAACCAAATGTCCTTCATCAGGCATTATTTGCAGTGCAGTGCCTGGTGTGAATGGAGTGTATGGCACTGATGTGAATGTGCCCTAATTTAGATTTTAGAAAAAATTAAAACAAAAAAAAGTTGCTGGAACTCCACTTCAAACACAACACATGACTGCAGATTTTAAAGGAGAATAGGAGAGCTGCCATTGCTGAAATCTTCTCCCGAAATAGTTGGCCAACTAACTTTGACCTGGAAGCATTATAAGGAATTTGGCTTTCACTGCTACATACTTGCCCTATGTTGGTGACTCAAATAACAAATCCAGAGGGCTTGCATGGCAGCCAAGAAAGCAGTATTCTCAGAATGAGCTATCAGCAATGAAAACCTAATTAGTTCTCTTCTGATAGCTTTCCTGTAAGACACAATCACTATTTATTAGACTGGAAGAAAAGTGAAACTTCTAATGCGTAATGTGTAAAAGTACGGGCAACTGGCCAATAAGTATTTAGTATCTCCGCCCTAGGCAGAAATCCCGGCAAACATTTCTGGTTGCCAGATAACAAATTTCCAGGTCCCAGAGAACCTCTGCTACAGGGATCAGTGGGAGAATGTTCCTTACATTGGTGATCAGTGGGAAGAATGTCCCTTACATTGGTGATCAGTGATAAGAATGCTCCTTACATTGATGATCAGTGGGAAGAATGCTCCTTACATTGGTGATCAGTGGGAAGAATGTTCCTTACATTGGTGATCGGTGGGAAGAATGTCCCTTACATTGGTGATCAGTGAGAAGAATGTCCCTTACATTGGTGATCAGTGGGAAGAATGTCCCTTACATTGGTGGTCATTGGGAAGAATGTCCCTTACATTGGTGGTCAATGGGAAGAATGCTCCTTACATTGGTGATCAGTGGGAAGAATGTCCCTTACATTGGTGATCAGTGGGAAGAATGTCCCTTACATTGGTGATCAGTGGGAAGAATGTCCCTTACATTGGTGATCAGTGGGAAGAATGTCCCTTACATTGGTGATCAGTGGGAAGAATGCTCCTACATTGGTGATCAGTGAGAAGAATGCTCCTTACATTGGTGATCAGTGGGAAGAATGTCCCTTACATTGGTGATCAGTGGGAAGAATGTTCCTTACATTGGTGGTCAGTGGGAAGAATACTCCTTACATTGGTGGTCAGTGGGAAGAATGCTCCTTACATTGGTGATCAGTGGGAAGAATGTTCCCTACATTGGTGATCAGTAGGAAGAATGCTCCTTACATTGGTGATCAGTGGGAAGAATGTCCCTTACATTGGTGATCAGTGGGAAGAATGTTCCTTACATTGGTGGTCAGTGGGAAGAATACTCCTTACATTGGTGGTCAGTGGGAAGAATGTTCCTTACATTGGTGATCAGTGGGAAGAATGTTCCCTACATTGGTGATCAGTAGGAAGAATGTTCCTTACATTGGTGATCAGTGGGAAGAATGCTCTTTACATTGGTGGTTAGTGGGAAGAATGCCCCTTACATTGGTGATCAGTGTAAAGAATACTCCCTACATTGTTGGCCAGTGAAAAGAATGCTCCTTACATAACAATCCAGAGGGCTTGCACGGCAGCCAAGAAAGCAGCATTCTCAGCAATGAAAACCTAATTAGTTCTCTTCTGATAGCTTTCCTGTAAGACACAATCACTATTTAATAGACTGGAAGAAAAGCGAAACCTCTAATGCGTAATGTGTAAAAGTACGGGCAACTGGCCAATAAGTATTTAGTATCTCGGCGATAGGCAGAAATCCTGGCAAACATTTTTGGTAGCCAGATAACAAATTTCCAGGTCCCAGAGAACCTCTACTACAGGAGCCAGTGGGAAGAATGTTTCTTACATTGGTGATCAGTGGGAAGAATGACCCTTACATTGGTGGTCAGTGGGAAGAATGCTCCTTACATTGGTGATCAGTGAGAAGAATGCTCCTTACATTGGTGATCAGTGGGAAGAATGTTCCTTACATTGGTGGTCAGTGGGAAGAATGCCCCTTACATTGGTGATCAGTGGGAAGAATGCTCCTTACATTGGTGATCAGTGGGAAGAATGACCCTTACATTGGTGGTCAGTGGGAAGAATGCCCCTTACATTGGTGATCAGTGGGAAGAATGTTCCTTACATTAGTGGTCAGTGGGAAGAATGTCCCTTACATTGGTGATCAGTGAGAAGAATGTTTCTTACATTGGTGATCAGTGGGAAGAATGACCCTTACATTGGTGATCAGTGGGTAGAATGACCCTTACATTGGTGATCAGTGGGAAGAATGTCCCTTACCTTGGTGATCAGTGAGAAGAATGTTTCTTACATTGGTGATCAGTGGGAAGAATGTTCCTTACATTGGTGATCAGTGGGAAGAATGCCCCCTACATTGGTTATCAGTGGGAAGAATGTTCCTTACATTGGTGATCAGTGGGAAGAATGTTCCTTACATTGGTGGTCAGTGGGAAGAATGCCCCTTACATTGGTGATCAGTGGGAAGAATGCTCCTTACATTGGTGATCAGTGGGAAGAATGACCCTTACATTGGTGGTCAGTGGGAAGAATGTTCCTTACATTGGTAATCAGTGGGAAGAATCCCCCTTACATTGGTGATCAGTGAGAAGAATGTTTCTTACATTGGTGATCAGTGGGAAGAATGTCCCTTACATTGGTGGTCAGTGGGAAGAATGTTCCTTACATTGGTGATCAGTGGGAAGAATGTTCCTTACATTGGTGATCAGTGGGAAGAATGCCCTTTACATTGGTGATCAGTGGGAAGAATGTTCCTTACATTGGTGATCAGTGGGAAGAATGCTCCTTACATTGGTGATCAGTGGAAAGAATGCCCCTTACATTGGTACTCACTGGGAAAAATGCTCCTTACACTGGTGGTTAGTGGGAAGAATGCTCCTTACATTGTTGGACAGTGAAAAGAATGCTCCTTACATTAGTGGTCAGTAAGAAGAATGTGCTTGGAACCCTGGAACCCTAGGAACCCTGGATGAGAATGGCGGACCTACAGAGTTTTAGTGACCAACCACAAATGCTTTCAGTAAGTACACTATATGTCTGAAAGTCTCTGAATCCCCCTCCAAATGAGTTCAGGTATTTCCAGTGAAGGGTACTGTTAATGCTACAACATACAAAGACATTTAGGCTTCATTAACATCTTGTCAGCGATTCGGAAACGCTGCGAATCGTGGGACGCCCTTGCGATCCCCACTATTTTGAATGGCACTAAATCATGGCGAGATTTTGCCACGATTGATGCCCGACGGTTAAAATGCACAAACAGAATCACGGGACGCCCAATGCCCAAAAGAAGTACAAGAACTTCTTTTGGGCATTCGGCGTCCCGCAATTCTGTCTGCACATTTTTACCGCGATTCGTCGGGCGACATTCGCGCCAAAAACGTGCCGCGATTTGGTGTAATTCAAAATAGCGGGGATCGCAAGGGCACTTCACAATTTGCGGCGTTTCCGAATCATGGGCAGAATCTTTGCGATACCACCCGCATGGGAACAGAAAGCCAAGATGTTAATGGAGCCTTAGACAATTGTGCTGTTCCAGCCTTGTGGTAACAGTTTGGGGAAGGACCTTTTCTGTTCCAGAATGACTGTGCCCCTGTACACAAAGCCAGCTGCATAGACATGGTTTGACCAGTTTGGTGTGGAAGAACTTGAGTGTCCTGCACAGAGCCTTGACCTCAAATTCAACCCCACTAAACACCTGTGGGAAGAATTGGAATTCCGACCCAGGTCTTCCCATCCAACATCAGTGCCTGAGCTCAGAAATGGGCACAAATTCCAACAGACACCCTATAAAATCTTGTGGAAAACCTTCCCAGAAGAGTGGAGGCTGTTATAGACACAAAGAGAGGCCAACTCCATATTACTATCCAAGTGTGATGGTCAGGTGTCCACCAACATTTGGCCATATAGTAACTGTGCATTACAATTTTACAGAAACACATCATGCTCATAGCTGGGAATTTTCCGGATATGAGTCAGAGACTGCTTGGTGGTTGCGGAACTGGAGAAGGGAACTGATAAAAAGGAGCAGACAAGAACATGGATGAGGTGTGGGCTGTGCCTTCTCTTTCAGAATGGCTTTCTGGCCAGTGAAAGGACGTGTGTGGCAAAAGGAAGAAGGAGATAACTGTCTGGGGTGCCGGGAGTAGAAATCATGAGGACAGACTAGGCTTCTGTGGTTGCCCACTTATTGTATTTCTTCAAATAACAAGAAGCCCCACCTGGGACCTCCTACGCTGACACATTTCGCCAAAAAGTAGGTTTAATCATAATGACGAGATAGAGTGGGAGGGGAGAGACATTTTTACATCAATGGAACAAACATGGGAAAATCCAAGTCTACAACAGTAATGAATCTCACATAATATGATTAGTCAATGACATTATGGATGGGGTGAGGATGAGCCCCTGCTTGGTTCTGGTACCCAGTCAGCCAAGAAGGTGACCCAGCATATAAGGCTGGAGAGCAGCACTTTTTTTGCAATAATGTGAAGGCTGGGGAAAACGTTGGTACAATATAAATAACTTTGGCAGAGAAATAATATATTTATTTAAATAGATCTTCACACTAGACCAAAAATAAGGACATTGGAGGAGGAATGAGAGACAGAGGGATTTGGTTCTCAAAACAGGGACAGTCCCTCCAAATAAGGGACTTTTGGTCTCTATTCTGGTACATTACAACACTCCATGTGGTGTCTCCTTTCCCCGAGCAATCCTAGATTTGCAATTTCAAGTTTGTCATGGCCAGTGGTCCATATACATTGTAAGAATAATGCTTCTGGTAATTTCAGGAGCCTACCTGAGGGTAGAGGTAGCAGAAGGTACTATAGGAGGATCATAGCAGGCCAGGCAACTGTAGAGCAACTGCATGGAAGCACATAAGTCAAGGAGGTGTAAAGGTGGTGCTAGAGGTAGATAGGTAGTATAGGTAGGTAGTAGAGAATTGCACACAGAGAGATGGAGGAGCTCAGAGGCATAGAGGAACAGGATTGAACTTGAAGACACAGAGATGCATAGAGGTGCACTAATGGCCCGGGAGGGGAACTGGAGACACTGGTGCACACAGAACTATGCTGGAGACACAGGATGGCTCTTGGAGACATGGAGGCGCACGGGTGGCACAAGGGTACACTTGGAGAAATAAAGGATGCATAGAGGCATGCTGGGGTCATATGGCTTTACTTGGAAACACGGACAGTGCTCTATATACACTGTATGAAGGACAGTTGTGGTAATTGCAGGAGCATACTTGGGAGTAGAGGTAGCAGGGGGTACTGTAGGAGGAGTGTAGCAAACCAGGCAACTGTAGAGCATACTGTAGAGCATACTGGTAATTACATGGTGTAAAGAGAGCCCTGGAGGCACAGGGTTACACGTGGAGAGATGGAGGGGCACAGAGGCATGCCGAAAGCATAGGGTTGCACTTGGAGACACAAGGACACACAGAGGCATGCTGGAGACACTGGGAACCTTTTGAAGACATGAAGGCACATGGAGGAACTCTACGGGCACAGGGCTACACTTAGAGACACAGAGGCATGCAGGAGGCACAAGAGAACACTTGGAGACATGGAGGCACATTGAGGCATGCTGGAGACATGTGGATGGATACAGGCACTCTGCAGGCACAGGGTAGCTCTTGGAGACACAGAATTATGCTGGTGGCAAATAGATACTATTGAAGATATGTAGGTGCATAGAGGAGAGCTGAAGTCACAGGGTGCATGTGGAAATACAAATTTACAAGGAGGTGCACTGAAGACCCAGGGGTACAATTGGAGACATTGGGGGTGCATGAGGAGACACAGAGGTGTACTGAAGGGATAGGGTAGCTCATGGAGACACAAAGACTCACAGTGGTTTGCTGGTGGCACAGGGGTACACCAGGGAACATGTAGGAGCACAGAGGCATGTTGGAGTCACAGGGAAACATTTGGAAACATGGAGACTCATGGAGGCATTCTGGGGGCACAGGGGTACACTTGGAGACACATACCTGAAGGCATGCTGGAGGTACAAGGGAACACTTGGAGACATGGAGGCACATTAAGGCATGCTGGAGACATGGGAAAACTCCTGGAGACACGGAGACAGATACAGGCACTCTGCAGGCATAGGGTAGCTTTTGGAGACACAGAGGAATGCTGGTGGCATATGGATACAATTGAAGACACAGAGGTGCATAGAGGAGAGCTGAAGTCATAGGGTGCACTTGGAAACACAAATGCATAAGGAGATGCAGAGGTGCACAGAGGTGTACTGAAGTCCCAGGGGTACAATTGTAGACATTGGGGATGCATGAGGAGACACAGAGGTGCATTTGGAGGCATAGGGTAGCACATGGAGACACAGAGTGGGTTATTTACGAAAGGCAAATCCACTTTGCACTACAAGTGCACTGGAAGTGCACTTCCAGTGCAAAGTGGATTTGCCTTTCGTAAATAACCCACAGAGGCTCACAGAGGTGTGCTGGTGGCACATGGGTACACTGAGGAACATGGAGGAGCACAGAGATATGTTGAAAGCACATAGTAGCACTTGAAGACACAGAGGAGCACAGAGGCATGCTGGTGGCAGATGGGTACACTGGGGAACAGGAAAAAACGCAGAGATGCAATAGAGGCAGAGAGTAGCACTTGGAGACAGAAGCACATTGGAGTCACACTGATGGGAGGCCTCTGGTGTAAAGGGGGGCTTCTAATGTGATTGGAGGACCTCCCTCTCATGTGAAGGGGGTACTCTGATATAAAGGGGGGCTTCTGATTTGATGGAGGGTCCTCTGAGAGGGGGGGGTTCTAAAGTAAACGGGGGACCTATGATTTGAAGAGGATACTCTGATGTACAGTAAATGGGGGCTTCTGATGTGATGGGGTCCTCAGATATGATGGGTGGACCTCTGATGTGAAGGGGTACTCTGATGTAATAGGGGGCTTTTGATGTGATGGGAGGTCCCCTGATAAGATGGGGGGGACCTCTGATGTATATGGGGGCTTCTGATGTGATGGGAGGTCCTCAGATATGATCGGGGGGGGTGGGGGTGGGGGTGGGGGTGGGGGCTATGATGTGAAGGGTACTCTGATGTAATATGGAGCTTTTGATGTGATGGGAGGTCCTCAGATATGATGGGGGGAGGGGGCTCTGATGTGAAGGGCTACTCTGATGTAATAGGGGGCTTTTGATGTGATGGGAGGTTCTCAGATATGATGGGGGGCTCTGATGTGAAGGGAGGTCCTCAGATATGATGGGGGGGGGGCTCTGATGTGAAGGGGTACTCTGATGTAATAGGGGGCTTTTGATGTGATGGGAGGTCCTCAGATATGATGGGGGGGCTCTGATGTGAAGGGGTACTCTGATGTAATGGGGGGCTTCTTCTGTGATGGGAGGTCCTTTAAAATAGTGAGGGGGGGCCTCTAATGTGTAGGCGATACTCTGATGTAAATGGGGGCTTCTGGAGTGACGGGAGGTCCTCTGATATGGGGAAACCTCTCAAGTGATGGGAGGACCTCTGATGTGAAGGGGTACTCTGATATAATAGGGGGCTTTTGATGTGATGGGAGGTCCTTAGATATGATGGGGGGGGGGCTCTGATGTGAAGGGGTACTCTGATGTAATGAGGGGCTTCTGCTGTGATGGGAGGTCCTCTAAAATATTTAGGGGGGGCCTCTAATGTGAAGGCGATACTCTGATGTAAATGGGGGCTTCTGGAGTGACGGGAGGTCCTCTGATATGGGAAACCTCTCATGTGATGGGAGGACCTCTGATGTGAAGGGGGTACTCTCATGTAGAGGAGGGTAAAGGAGGGGCTTCTGATGTGATGGGAGGTCCTCAGATGTGATGGGGGGGTGGGGACCTCTGATGTGAAAGGGTACTCTGATGTAAAAGGGGGGCTTCTGCTTTATTGGAAGGTTCTCAGATATGATGGGTGGACCTCTGATGTGAAGGGGTACTCAGATGTGAAGGGCGGGCTTCTGATGTGATGGGAGGTCCTCTGATAAGATGGGGGGGGCAACCTCTGATGTGAAGGAGGTAATCTGATGTGATAGAAGGACCTGTGATATGATGGGGGGACCTCTGAAATGGTTGAGAAATGCTACCTTAGGGGCCTCAAAACGTTGCACTGTTTGGTGGCGAATAAAGGTCCCCTTCTTAAATTGCAACAGATACTTTGCATCTACACCACACTTTTGCTTATATGCAAAGGATGGCGACACATTTATTACATTTGAATAAATCTGCTGCTTTTCAATGACAGATATGCAAAACACTGCGCATCTGGGGACGGTTGCAACTTTATTGACCAATGTTCCCCATCCCTGCATTCCTATGATGCTTCTGATAGGCCGTATCCAACGTTATTATTTCCAAATAATTTCTCCAAGGTTATGAAATCATTCGAAAGCGAAACAAGGGTGAACTTGGCTCAGCCAGCCTCAGCAGTGACATGTAACCACAAGCTGTTATATAAGAATATGTAACAGATTAGGAAAGATTCTGCAGCTCTGTAATGATACTTTTCAAGTCTTTCATGCAGAAAGGTGCGGACTGGAATGGGAAATCGCCAAGCGTCCCCCGTGAAAACGCATTTTGACTTTTTTTTGGAACGCAAATGCAAATTTTTTACATTTTGCATGCTCTCCATTTCTTATTCTCATGACTTATTTCATACATTTCCAGACTCCCTCATAGGACCGTTGGTGAGCAGCTGCTGACATAACCGGATAAGCCACTTAGAATGGCTCGCTACAAGCAAGCAATGCTCAGGATTTCACACAACCCCTTGCAGTAAGCAGGCAGTTTCTAAACTCCAAAGGAGCTTGTAGTCACATGGGAAGAAGTTCAACATTTTCCTAACACTCTTATCTAAAGAAGTCCATATAGGGGCCATATACTGTACACCCGCGCATGCACGTAATGGTGTGCATCATGTGCATGCGCTTCTTGTTTCAATACATCACAGTGCTTGCAATGCGATTGAATGTATGCATGCTTCATTTTAGTGCCCATTCACGCTACATGCGGTCATTGGCATTGTTCTGCACTTGATCAATGCAAGTCAAGGACACATAGGAGACAGTTGTTTTTTATGTGCTGTGTTCACCCTGCAACACTGCCTTTAGGTGAGTTGCAGTGCATTGCAGAACAGTGGAGACACTTAGCCTAACCCTTACAGGTTTAGTCCCTCCCTTTATCCTGTGACTGAACGGTGCAATGAGAAACAGCAGATGGATGAGCTCAATTCTCTGTCACTCTGCTCTCTCCTCCTATCAGCATGTCTCATCTTAGCATATGAGCACTGCTGCACAATTGATTGGCTCAGTGTATGGCTTCGTCCGACCTCAGTCTGAGCTCTGCTGTACAGGGAGTGCAAGAGGCTGATACCAATATAAATTCACATACCTACTGTGCTTTTATTTAAACAAATATATTTCCAAGTTTGAAAACAAAACTTCATCTAGGTCTGAAATGCATGCATTGTGTCTGATCTGAGGACTGAAATGCATGCATTGTGTCTGATCTGAGGACTGAAATGCATGCATTGGGGCTGGTCTAAAGTGCATGCATTGGGGCTTATCTGAGGTCTTAAATGTATGCACTGGTGCATATCTGAGGTCTGAAGTGCATGCTTTGGGACTACTTGGAAGTACATGCATTGGGGCTGATCTAAAGTACACACATTTGGGCTGATCTGAAGTATACACATTGTGGCTGATTCAAGGTCTGAAAGTACATGCACTGGAGCTGATCTGACGTCTGAAATGCATGTATTGGGGTTGATCTGAGGGTGAAGGAATTGGGGCTGATCTGTGGTCTGAAGTACATGCATTGCGGCTGATCTGAAGTACATGCATTGGGGCTGATTTATGGTCTGAAGGACATGCATTGGGGCAGAGCTCAGGTTTGTGGTCTGAAATGCATGCATGGGGCTAATCTGAGGTCTGAAATGCATGCATTGGGGCTAATCTGAGGTCTGAAATGCATGCATTGGGGCTAATCTGAGGTCTGAAATGCATGCATGGGGCTAATCTGAGGTCTGAAATGCATGCATTGGGGCTAATCTGAGGTCTGAAATGCATGCATTGGGGATAATCTGAGGTCTGAAATGCATGCATTGGGGATAATCTGAGGTCTAAAATGCATGCATTGGGGCTGATCTGAGGTCTGAAGTGCGTATATTGGGGCTGAACTGAGGTCTGAAGTTGCAGGAATTGGGTCTGATCTGAGGTCTGAAATGCACGCATTGGGCCTAATCTGTGGTCTGAAGTATATGCACTGGGGCTGATCTGAGGTCTGAAATGTATGCATTGGGGCTGGTCTGAGGTCTGAAGTGCATGCATTGGGGTTGCTCTGTAGGTGAAGGAAATGGGGGCTGATCTGAGGTCTGAAGTGTATGCATTGGGGCTGAACTGAGGTCTGAAGGTGCAGGAATTGGGGCTGATCTGAGGTCTGAAATGCATGCATTGGGTCTGATCTGAGGTCTGAAATGCATGCATTTGGTCTAATCTGAGGTCTGAAGTGCATGCATTGGGCCTAACCTGTGGTCTGAAATGCATGCATTGGGCCTAACCTGTGGTCTGAAGTACATGCACTGGGGCTGATCTGAGGTCTGAAATGCATGCATTGGGGCTGGTCTGAGGTCTGAAGTGCATGCATTGGAGTTGCTCAGTAGGTGAAGGAAATGGGGGCTGATTTAAGACCCGAAGTGCACGCAATGTAGCTGATCTGAGGTCTGAAGTGCATGCATTGGGGCTGAACTGAGGTCTGAAGTACATGCACTGGGGCTGATCTGAGGTCTGAAATGTATGCATTGGGGCTGGCCTGGTCTGAGGTATGAAGTGCATGCATTTGGGTTGCTCTGTAGGTGAAGGAAATGGGGGCTGATCTAGACCCGAAGTGCATGCATTATAGCTGACCTGAGGTCTGAAGTGCATGCATTGGGCTGATCTGAGGTCTGAAATGCATGCATTGGGGCTGATTTGTGGTCTGAAGTACATGCATTGGGGCTGATCTGAGGTCTGAAATGAATGCATTTGGGTTGCTCTGTAGGTGAAGGAAATGGGGGCTGATCTAGACCCGAAGTGCACACATTGTAGCTGACCTGAGGTCTGAAGTGCATGTATTGGGCTGATCTGAGGTCTGAAATGCATGCATTGGGGCTGGTCTGTGGTCTGAAGGACATGCATTGGGACAGATCTCAGGTCTGTGGTCTGAAATGTGCACAATGGGGCTAATCTGAGGTCTGAAATGCATGCATTGGGCCTAATCTGTGGTCTGAAATGCATGCATTGGGCTTGCTCTGAGGGTGAAGGAAATGGAGGCTCATCTGAGGTCTGAAATGCATGCATTGGGGCTGATTTGAGATCTGAAGTACATGCATTGGGTCTAATCTGAGGTCTAAAGGACATGCATTGGGACAGATCTCAGGTCTGTGGTCTGAAATGTGCACACTGGGGCTAATCTGAAGTCTGAAATGCATGCATTGGGCTTGCTCTGAGGGTGAAGGAAATGGGGGCTGATCTGAGACCTGAAGCCCATGCACTGGGGCTGAACACGCTTTGTGTGTGCACCAGGTAACTCGTTTTTGCAGTCATACCTGTACTGCTATTGCAAGTCAGGCTCAATAATTTATGAAATAACAATTAACGAGTTTAACTAACTTGGCATTAGCAATTCAAAAAAATGAAAACAAACTAAAGCTGGCCATAGGTTGATCGAAATTCAGCCGGCTCAGCAGGGACTGCTAAAGAGAGATCTTGAGCGGGACTGTTGGAAACATTTCACTCGATGAGCGCTGGGGCCAATTGGCTGCTTCACTGATCAGTGTATTCTGACAGTGGAGGAGTCTCCATTCTTTCATCCACTTCAATTGTGCAGATGGTGGAATTTATAAATTTTATTTTATTTTTCTGATGGGTCAATCCATCTACGGCCAGCTTGGGACTACACCTATTCGTATTTGAAAAGAGGTTTTGGATGATGGACTTTATAGGCACAACACTAACTAATGGTTTTGTAAAAAAAAGTATTTCAATTTATTAATTATTTACAGCAACATATATGAAAAAAAAAACAAAAAACGATTGGCTATCCACAATCGTGCCTTGAAACATGCAACACACCACCTATGAGTCCCAACGATAGGAATACTTGTGAGAAACCGCAGGGCACTCTCCAAGGATTTGATAAGATATCGTGAAATATGAGAGGCGGTGTGTCGCCATTCAGCTCAGCTCTACATGTTTCGCGCATTCAAAAAAACGCTTCTTCAGGAGGCACGTTCTATGAATAGAAAATTGACAATACATTTCTAACACATAATCAAAAAAAACAAAATAAGGATACTATATTAATACATTTAATAATATTGTTTATTTGCAGATCAGCCCCCCCTCCAGACCGCACTATACCAGATATCATAGGCCCAAGCCCATGGAAGGACATTAGGACTATGGGAACGGGGCATAACATTGCAAATATACGCAAGAAAAATAATAACTTACATTATTGTAATCAAGTTTAATCAGGGGACAAAGTCCACGACAATGGCCAGAGATGCTGGGATAGCTCCAAGAATTTCAAGCTAGGCTCTATATAAAAAGATTTTTTGGGGATATATGACCGGTATTAATAAATACAAAGGTATGTGCAAAATGAATCCTGTCATTGCAATCATCACCAAATAAGAGGTTAGCTTACCTATGGAGTAACAATCACACAAAAAACTTTAAGGTGATTATGAGTTAGTTCCATAACCAGTAAGAAAGAAATTATTTAGGATGTCTCTCAGGAAACTTGTATGATGATTCTGGGAATGCACGGTGTCCCCCAATAGTTATACATATCCATTATTCCCATGTAGAATCTATAAAGCAGACATTGCTTGTTGATCAGAGTGGGGTATAAAAGGTAATGCCTCAATCTAGAGCAAGGGTCTTCAAACTATGGCCCTCTAGTTGTTCAAGAACTACAAGTCCCATCATGCCTAGCCATGTCTGTGAATGTCAGAGTTTTACAATGCCTCATGGGATGTGTAGTTCCCCAACAGCTGGAGGGCCGTAGATTGAGGATCCCTGATCTAGAGGATAAGGAAATATAGGGACGGGTACCATCATCCTTGAGCTTGAAATGATGAATGATGGGTGTGTCAGGGGCTACTCCAAAAATTGCCCCACGACAACAAATATTGTTGTGGACTATCTCGGTACCCAAGGATTTGGACAGAGTAAGTTAAAAGTATTAATTTATTGAAAAGGGAACAAAAATAATGTTGGATACAACAATATATGAAAAGGTTATTGCATAATGTTACAAGCGATACAAACAAGGAACAGGTAAACCCCACAAATATAAGGGGAAAAAAGATGTAGGTCCAAACACGATCCTCTACATGTTTCGCGACAGGGGTCGCTTCTTCAGGAGGAGTTGACCATAAACATCAATGGGAACCCAAGAAAGGGTACCAGACGGCACAGTTTGAGGCACCCTGAACGGGTAATCCCCCCTTGGCGAACAGGGGAAGTATTAAAAGGTGCAATAACCAACAGATGGCATGTGGATAGTAAAACACCCGGGGATCAGGAACAAGGCTCAAAACACCATCGTATATCAAGGAAGGGTAGGTACGCTGTTTATACAAAACGGTATCCAGTGATCAGACAAGGCCAATTGATAGGTGCCCTGCAGCCATTGGGCTTTAAGAGTCTATGTGAGAGCCTGTCCCTGGGTGGCAGCCATCAGAGTGGGGTATAAAGCCGACATTGGAATAGTTGATCAGAGTGGGGTATAAAGCCGACATTGGAATAGTTGATCAGAGTGGGGTATAAAGCCGACATTGGAATAGTTGATCAGAGTGGAGTAGAAAGCCGACATTGGAATAGTTGATCAGAGTGGGGTATAAAGCCGACATTGGAATAGTTGATCAGAGTGGAGTAGAAAGCCGACATTGGAATAGTTGATCATGGTGGGGTATAAAGCTGACATTGGAATAGTTGATCAGAGTGGAGTAGAAAGCCGACATTGGTATAGTTGATCATAGTGGGGTATAAAGCTGACATTGGAATAGTTGATCATAGTGGGGTATAAAGTCAACATTGGAATAGTTGATCATGGTGGGGTATAAAGCTGACATTGGAATAGTTGATCATGGTGGGGTATAAAGCTGACATTGGAATAGTTGATCATGGTGGGGTATAAAGCTGACATTGGAATAGTTGATCATGGTGGGGTATAAAGCTGACATTGGAATAGTTGATCATGGTGGGGTATAAAGCTGACATTGGAATAGTTGATCAGAGTGGGGTATAAAGCCGACATTGGAATATTTGATCAGAGTGGGGTATAAAGCCGACATTGGAATAGTTGATTAGAGTGGGGTATAAAGCCGACATTGGAATAGTTGATTAGAGTGGGGTATAAAGCCGACATTGGAATAGTTGATCAGAGTGGGGTATAAAGCTCATATTGAAATAGTTGATCAGAGTGGGGTATAAAGCCGACATTGGAATATTTGATCAGAGTGGGGTATAAAGCCGACATTGGAACAGTTGATCAGAGTGGGGTATAAAGCCAATATTGGAATATTTGATCAGGGTGGGGTATAAAGCCGACATTGGAATAGTTGATCAGAGTGGGGTATAAAGCTCATATTGAAATAGTTGATCAGAGTGGGGTATAAAGCCGACATTGGAATATTTGATCAGAGTGGGGTATAAAGCCGACATTGGAATAGTTGATCAGAGAGGGGTATAAAGCTGACATTGAAATAGTTGATCAGAGTGGGGTATAAAGCTGACATTGGAATAGTTGATCAGAGAGGGGTATTAAGCTGACATTGAAATAGTTGATCAGAGTGGGGTATAAAGCCGACATTGGAATATTTGATCAGGGTGGGGTATAAAGCCGACATTGGAATATTTGATCAGGGTGGGGTATAAAGCCGACATTGGAATAGTTGATCAGAGTGGGGTATAAAGCCGACTTTGGAATAGTTGATAAGGGTAGCCCTTGATCAGTTAGATAAATCCTTATAAAGAGGCCCCTCAGAAGCTAACACGTACCATCAAAAAAGATCCACTGCAGAGGTCCGCCATGTTGCAGCCACAGATCGTAATAACAGGTGACTGTATGAGACGCCAAAACAGGCGTCCCTTTGTATGTCCCTCCCGGTCATGTCGTCAGAGCGGTGTATCCAAAACCTCTTTTCAAATACGAATATATCGGGACGTGGCACATGTCTACCTACTTCTCGTATCCACAGTACCACTCTGTGATGATGCGAATTTAATTTATCTATACACTGCGCTATTGTTCAGTGGCACGCCGGTTGTTGGTGCTGGTGAACGTGACATAGGATGTTGCTGACCCCTGGGCTGGAGAAGCACTTTAGGGGGCCTTTAGCGGCAGCGGATAGAGGTAGAGTAGATTTAACTTGTGAAAATATTGTCTTAACCTTCAGATGTCGTTTCTTTTAGGCAAGTGCCTATTAAAAAGCACTCAACTTATGGTACTAAAAGATAAGGATCTCCTAAAGTTGCATTGGAAGGTCAATCTGGCAACATATTGGCACCTATGAAACAAAGAGCCCTAATCCGACCCTGGAGAGCCACAAGCAGAAAAACAAAGTGTACTTGAAAGGCAAAGATTAGGCTGTTTGTTCAGAGATGGTCTGTGAGATGCCTGAAGAAGTCTATGGCTTCTCCAGGACTGGTTAGCAAAGCAACACTTGTAACGTTTGGACAAAAAGGAGCAAAATTCCACTTTGGGAGAAAAAAGTGGTTCATCGAGTCTGTCCCATTTTCAAATGTATTTATTTATTTATTAACCACTTGTCTACCAATGTACGTTCATAAACGGTATGGTAGGCAAAGGGTTCAATGGTCTTTACAGCTACTTCTGCTGCAGACGTGAGCTTGGTAGCGGCTTTAGCTGCTTTTAAAGGGCTTTCCAATAAAAGTGATCCAAATGATCTCAAAGTGCACCCTACCACCTTCCACCCAGTGGTTCCCGAGCTCTTCTGCTCCCTTGAGGAATGCGGGACCGCCAGAAAGAACTTGCCCAGTGACAGCAGGAAGAACTCAGGGAACAATCGTTCCCCCGAACCCTCCTGCAATCAATGACCCCGAAGTGACATGTATTACACAGCTGTCATTCCTCGACTAGTGTAGACAAGGATGCAGATAATCAAGCATGAGCTGTGCTTGAATAGCTGCATTGGAGGGTAGGAGAGACATTGGGGGTCTAATAGAAACCCAATGTCTCCATAACGAGTACCTGTCACCTGTAATACACATAATCTATAACACCTATCACCTGTAATACACGTCACCTGCAATACACATCCCTTCAGGGGTCACAGCTGTCATTCATCAGCTAGTGTAGCCAAGGATGCAGCTAATCAAGCATGATCTGTGCTTGAATAGCTGCATTGGAGGTTAGGGGAGACATTAGGGGTCTAACAGACCCCCAAGGTCACTTGCCTGAAATTTCTTTCTAAAAAATGTCAGAAAGTAACTTCTTGGGTACTGTGGCACCCATCCTGTAACACCAGACAACTGGATGAGTTATACTTAAACTCTAATGTAAATTTTGTACTTTACCATATTTTTGGAAAATGGTTAATGGAAAAAATGAAAAAAAAAAAAAGATGTGCTAAATTATGCAAAATAACCTCGGTAAATATCTTAAAGCATTGGTGGTTCTGTGATATGTTTGGTGGAGACTATCAGCACGAGTAGTTAGAGTTGGCATGTAATGGTGACCAATGAGGCTACTGCTATATATATTGGGCTGGTTGTTTATTTTTTCTAAGATGGCAATAGTACAGCCAAGACCCATTGAGTGTAAGCTTTACAAACAGTTTGGGTCCGGAAGTGGTGGCCTCGTGGTGGAGACTCTGCCTGCCTGGTGGTACTAGGAAGGTGCCTTAGGTGCATGTGCCTGGTAACCTGGGCCATCACGTTTAATGGGCTTCAGGTGTTCAACGAGACCTTTCCCCCATAAATTTGGTCTAGAACCAATGGATAACGAGTGGCTTCTCATAAGTTTGTAAATGCTATATAGGCAACAGTGCAGCCAAGACCTGCTGAGTGTAAAATTTACAAACAGTTCAGGTTGAGAATAAGTGGTGGCCTGACAGAGGAGGATCTTGCTGCTTGGTGGTACTAGGAAGGTCCCTAGGTGCAAATGCCTGGTAACCTGGGCTCCCATGTCTCATGGGCTTCAGCTGTTCAACGAGACCTTTCCCCCATGGATTAGGCCTGGAACCAATGGATAAAGAGAGGCCTCTTGAAAGTATGTAAATGCTAAGAAGGCAGCAGTATAGCCAAGACCCGTTGGGTGTAAACTTTACAAACAGCTTGGGTCGGGAATAAGTGGTGGCCTGGTGGAGGAGGGTCTGCCAGCTTGGTGGTACTAGGAAGGTGCCCTAGGTGCACATCCCTGGTAACCTGGGTCCCCATGTCTCATAGACTTCAGGTGTTTAACTGGACCTTTTGCCCATGGATTAGGCTTGGAACCAATGGGTAAAAAGAGGCCTCTCATAAGTGTGTAAATGCATGATTCCCAATGTGGCCCCATGACCACTTTGGGTGTGGAACCTGAGAATTATGGAGAACCAGGGGGTAGTTAGTAGGTTCTTGTAGCTGACATCACTGAAAATGGAACTTTAGTACTCAGAATGGGGACTGGGTTAACAACACGCAACAAGAAGGTGCTACATGCCTCCTGCGAGTCTGATAGGCAGCCCAATGGTCAAATGTAGAAGCTTACAGGGCAGGTTGACAGCGCTACTGGTAATTTAAAAAAGCATCAGCATAGTGTTGTCACCCTGCAACGGAAAGTGCTGATACTAGCACAATCTACAGCTAAGAAGATTTGCTTTGGGTTTACAAAAATCTATTTGCTTATGAAAACTGTATATGCAAGTTGTAAAAAAATGCATACAAAGAACTTTTTAACAAAGTCATGAGACATACCGGTATAGTGGATTAAAGCGAGACAGAGTATAGGGGCTTCCTTGGTAGGATAGCAATTTTCTCAAGCAACAATTATGTTATTAAAAACACTATTTTTATTTAGCATCATTAAAATATCCCCAATGGGCTTAATTATACACATTTTTCTAAAAGCAATATAATACAGCCAGATAGCAGTGAACATTCAACTCATGAATAATATTGTACATGAAAATTGTTTCTGAGTTCGTATGCATGCATAAATTGAGGTAATCAAATAGAATATTGGTCTACATATTCTACCCCAAGGTCTGAATGTCTGGCATATATTACCACATAATGCAAAAGAAGAAAAAATTACCTGTTTCCAAGACTACAATGGGCCACAGCTTGCACAATTTGTCCCATAAATTAGCAAAAATTTTTTTTTTTACAAAAGATCAAAAATTGTCTGCTTCCAAGGCTACAACAGACTATCGCACAATTTTGCCCAAAAACTTACACAAGAAAACAGATAACTTGTTTCCAAGACTACCATGAAACACTGCTTACACATTTTTTTTCCCAGAAATTAACAAAAGGAGAAAAATGACTTGATAACAAGACCACATTGAACCATCGCTTACACAATTTTCCCCAAAAATTAACAAGAAGAAGAAAATATACCAAGACTCCAAAGGACCATCGCTTACCCATTTTTGTCCCCAAAAAATGTATAAAAGTCAAATTATTATATTATTATTATACAAGATTTATATAGCGCCAACAGTTTACGCAGCGCTTTACAGTGTATAAGGGGGACAACGCAATTACAGTACAGTTCAATACAAAAGGTACAGGAGGGCCCGGCTCGTAGAGCTTACATTCTAAAGGGAGGGGGTGGTGGTACAAAAGGTAACAGCTGCAAAGAATGATTTGATGGGGGTGGCTCAGGGACAGTTGTTAGGTGGGTGTGGGATAGGCTTCCCTGAATAAATGAGTTTTCAGGGATCTCCTAAAGGTGGACAGGGTAGGGGCTGATCGGATATACTGGGGTAGGGAATTCCAGAGGATGGGAGGGGCTCTGGAGAAGTCCTGAAGGCGAGCATGGGAGGAGGTAACAAGGGAGCCAGAGAGCAGGAGGTCCTGGGAGGAGATTTGGGCGATATCTGCAGATGAGGTTGGTGATGTAGATGGGGGCGATGTTGTGAATGGCCTTGTATGTTATGGTTAGCATTTTGAATTTTACACGGTGGGGTAGGGGAAGCCAGTGAAGGGATTGGCAGAGAGGAGCAGCAGTCACGGATCGATTAGTGAGATGTATTAGTCTAGCAGCAGCATTCATAATAGACTGAAGGGGGGATAGCCTGTGTAAGGGTAGGCCATTAAGGAGAGAGTTGCAGTAGTCGAGGCGGGAAATAATTAAGGAGTGAATAAGTTGTTTTGTAGTGTCATTAGTCAGGAAGGGTCGAATTCTGGAGATGTTGCGGAGGTTAAGGCGGCAGGATTTAGCCAGTGATTGGATATGGGGGCTGAAGGAGAGGTCAGAGTCAAGGATTACATCCAAGACCCTGGCATGTGTGGAGGGACCAATGGTTGTGTTGTTGATATTAATGGTGAAGTCACAGGAGGGGGACCGTGAAGGAGGAAATATAACAAGCTCAGTTTTAGAAAGATTAAGTTTGAGGAAGTGGTGTGACATCCATACCGATATGTCATTCAGCAAGTTTGAGATCCGTGAGGAGATAGTGGGGGTGAGTTGAGGAGTGGAGAGATAGATCTGTATGTCATCGGCATAGAGGTGGTATTGGAAGCCATGGGAGGTTATCAACTGGCCTAGGGAAGAGGTATAGAGTGAGAAAAGGAGAGGCCCAAGGACGGAGCCTTGGGGTACCCCAACAGAAAGAGGAAGGGGAGCGGAGGAGATGGAGTTGTAGGTGACACTGAAAGTGCGCTGAGATAGGTAGGAGGAGAACCAGGATAATGCAGAATCACGGAGGCCAAGGGAGTGTAATTTGCTGAGGAGCAGCAGGTGGTCAACTGTTGTAGTCTTGAAAACAGATAATATTTCTGCTTTTGTAAACTTTTGGAAAAAGTCTGTTGTAGTCTTGGAAACAGACAATTTTTCATCTTTTGTACATTTTTTGGGAAAAAATGTATAAGCTATGGTCCATTGTAGTCTTGGAAACAGGTAATTTTTCTTCCTTTGTACATTTTTGGGGAAAAAGGCAGCAGAGAGGTCTAAAAGTATGAGTATGGATGGAGTAGTGGTTTTGGCAGTTATTAGGTCATTGGTGATTTTTGAAGTCAAATAATTACCTTTTTTTCCAAGACTGCAACGAACCATCGCTTACACAATTTTTCCCCAAAAATGTACAAAAGAAGAAAAATTACCTGTTTTCAAGACTACAATGGACCATAGCTTATACATTTTTTCCCAAAAAATGTACAAAAGATGAAAAATTGTCTGTTTCCAAGACTACAACAGACTTTTTCCAAAAGTTTACAAAAAGCAGAAATATTATCTGTTTTCAAGACTACAAAGGACCATCGCTTACACAATTTTCCCCAAAAAATTTTACGAAAGAAAAACAAAATAACCTATTTCCAAGACTACAACGGACCATTGCTTACACAATTTTCCCGGGAATAACAAAAGAAGCAATAAATAATAACCTGTTAACAAGACTACACTGAACTATTGCTTACACAATTTTCCCCAAAATTTACAGAACCCTGGATGAGAATGGCCGGTCTATACATTGTAACTTTAAAGCAAGTCAAAATGTGGGAGGAGAGAAGGGAGGTCTCTGACGGAGACTCCCAAGTAAAGTGGGTACTTTGATTTGGACTCTGATGCAAGGGGGGCTATGATAGGGACTCTGCTGTATGGGAGACTATGTTGGGGACCATGATGTAAGGGGGCTATGATGGGGACCCTGATGTAAGGGGGACTATGATGGGGACCCTGATGTAATGGGGACTATGATGGGGACTCTGATGTAGGGGGGGATTATAACAGGGACTCTGATGTAAGGGAGACTATGATGGGAACCCCGATTTAAGGGGATTTTATGGTAGGAACCCTGATATAAGAGGGACTATAATGGGGACCCTGATGTAAGAGGGACTATAATGGGAACCCTGATTTATGGGGATTATGATAGGAACCCTGATATAAGAGGGACAATAATGGGGACCCTGATGTAAGGGGGACTTTGATGGAGACCCTGATGTAAGGGGAGATTATGATGGGGACCCTGATGTAAGGGGGCCTAAAATGGGGACCCTGATGTAAGGGGGGATTATGATGGGGACCCTGATGTAAGGGGGATTATGATGGGAACCCTGATGTAAGGGGGATTATGATGGGAACCCTGATGTAAGGGGGATTATGATGGGAACCCTGATGTAATGTAAGGGGGCTATGATAGGGACCCTGATATAAGAGGGACTATGATGGGGACCCTGATGTAAGGGAGACAAATATGGGGACCCTGATGTAAGGGGGGATTATGATAGGGACCCTGATGTGAGGGGGCTATAATAGGGACCCTGATATAAGAGGGACTATAATGGGGACCCTGATGTAAGGGGGACTAATATGGGGACCCTGATGTAAGAGGGGATTATGATGGGGACCCTGATGTAAGGGGGATTATGATGGGAACCCTGATGTAATGTAAGGGGAATTATGATGGGAACCCTGATGTAATGTAAAGGGGCTATAATAGGGACCCTGATATAAGATGGACTATAATGGGGACCCTGATGTAAGGGGGACTAATATGGGGGTCCTGATGTAAGGGGGACAAATATGGGGACCCTGATGTAAGAGGGGGGGGGGGGTGATGATGGGGACCCTCATGTAAGGGGGACTATGATGGAGACTCTGATGTAAGGGGGATTGTGATGGGGACCCTGATGTAAAGGTATCTATGGTGGAGACCCTGATGTAAGGGGGATTATGATGGAGACCCTAATGTAAGGGGGACTATAATGGGGACCCTGATGTAAAGGGCACTATGATGGAGACCCTGATGTAAGGGGGACTATGATGGAGACCCTAATGTAAAGGGGACTATGGTGGGGACCCTGATGCAAAGGTCACCATGATGGAGACCCTGATGTAAGGGGGATTATGATGAAGACCCTGATGTAAGGGGGACTATGATGGAGACCCTAATGTAAAGGGCACTATGATGGAGACCCTGATGTAAGGGGAACTATGATGGAGACCCTAATGTAAAGGGGACTATGGTGGGGACCCTGATGCAAAGGTCACCATGATGGAGACCCTGATGTAAGGGGGATTATGATGAAGACCCTGATGTAAGGGGGACTATGATGGAGACCCTGATGTAAAGGGGACTATGATGGAGACCCTGAGGTAAAGGGGACTTTGATGTAACGGGGCTATGACTGGGACTCCAGTGTAAGGAGGACTTTGATGGGCTCAAGTTTATTTGGAATTTCTGTTTCTTTGTTGTCTGAAATACATCATGCTAATTACAAAAAATGCTTGAAATTAAAATGTATTCATTCATTTAAAATGTATCCTCTGATTAATAAAACTGGCCCGTAAATATTTATAAAATATTCTCGTTACAAAAATGTTTGGAGCCCCCTACATACGATGATAAGTGGTATCCTCGAGTGGCCGCACTGGGCCAAATAACTGCCGACTTTAAATTACAAACCTTCTTACCGCCCTATGAAATATTCATGGCGTTTGTTTACCGTAGGTGAAGGATTGTAACATGTATGTCATACTGTCTAGACACAAAAAAAAAAATGTTTATTTATGCCGGGCTGTGTACATGATTAGGATTTAATTACAAATGAAATCATTTCAGAATCTAATGGAGCACATCTAACCACGGCGAGGATACAAACCGAACATCAACATGAACCCCCTCGGGAGGGTCTGTGCACTCAATTCCCCCATAAATATTGACAGGATTGGCTCATCGTTGTGTCACCAGTAAAGGGGGGTGACGTGGGTGAAGCCCCTGATCCAACTCAGCAGCCACATTGGCTTGACAATACCTTAAGATTAAGATTGAGATCCTGTGGCTGGAGCCACTTCTGGTCTACGTGCACTCCAGTCATTTCTTCAAGATGGGTTTCCTGAAGGTTACAACAGTAGATCGTGCTGACGTAAAGCTTGTTAAAATGGGCGTTTGTAGTTTTTGGACAGGGAGCCCCCCAACTGGGAGACAGGGACACGGCGTTGCCACCCTATAAAGGGAAGTGCCTTGGACTGTCTTCATGGAGGGATGAAATATTTAAGTGATTGATTTCACCTATGCAAGGGGCAAAGCAACAGGGTCAATCCAATGTACACTATATTGTTAAAGGTATTGGGACACCTGCCTTTACACGCACATGAAATTTAATGGCATCCCAGTCTTAGTCCATAGAGTTCAGTATTGAGTTGGCCCACCCTTCGCAGCTATAAAAGCTTCAACTCTACTGGGAAGGCTGTGCACAAGGTTTAGGAGTGTGTCTATGGGAATGTTTGACCATTCTTACAAAAATGCACTTGTGAGATCAGGCGCTGATGTTGAATGAGAAGGCCTGACTCGCAGTCTCCACTCTAATTCATCCCAAAGGTGTTCTTTCGGGTTGAGGTCAGGACTCTGAGCAGGCCAGTCAAGTTCCTCCACCCCAAACTTGCTCATCCATGTCTTTATGGACCTTGCTTTGTGCACTGGTGCGCAGTCATGTTAAAACAGGAAAGGGCCGTCCCCAAAACTGTTCCCTCAAAGTTGGGAGCATAATATTGTCCAAAATGTCTTGGTAGGCTGAAGTCTTAAGCGTTCCCTTCACTGGAACTAAGGGGCCAAGCCCAACCCCTGAAAAACAACCCCACACCATAATCCCCCCTCCACCAAATGATATGGACCAGTACACAAAGCAAGGTCCATAGAGACATGGATAAGCGAGTCCTGACCTCAATCCGATAGAACACCTTTGGGATGAATCAGAGACTGAGAGCCAGGCTTTCTCATCCAATATCAGTGCCTGACCTCACAAATGCGTTTCTGGAAGAATGGTCAAACACTCCCATAGACACCCTCCTAAACCTTGTGGACAGCCTTCCCAGAAGAGTTGAAAGCGGAGCTCCACCCAAAAGAGGGAAGCTCTACTTTTTTGCTTCCTTCCCCCCTCCGCTGTCACATTTGCCACCTTTTGGAGGCATACCTGTAAAAACCAGGTCTTCCCAGAAGAGTTGAAGCTGTTGTAGCTGCAGAGGGTGGGCCAACTCAATATTGAACCCTATGGACTAAGACTGGGATGCCATTAAAGTTTGTGTAAAGGCAGGCATCCCAATACTTTTGACAATATAGTATAGGTTGGCCAGACGTCCTCGATTTCCATTCACCTGCACATGGGAAGAGTCTTTTTAAATTTTTACATCACAAGGTTACCATGTGACAGTTGCATGGTTCCTGGGGTAGCCAATCACCAAGCACCACTGCTTTCACATTGTAGGGTTGGGGGTAACCCTTGAAATAATTTTAAAGTGTCTAGGAACCCCTACTAAAATTAAATGCGGTCATAGGGAAAAATGCCCCTCACATTAGTGGCTGGTGGAAAGGATGCCCTTTGGAGTAATGCTGCTGGCTCTGCCAAATGGCATTGGCCCCCGGGAACTATACAGATACCATTAAATAGAAAGCCAATTGGCCACAGCTCAAGGAACCCCTATCACCCAAATCGTCCTCTCCGCTCTTCTGAAGACCTACTACTCTCAAGCTCTCTCATCTCCTCCTCCCATGCTCGTCCCCAGGATTTCTCCGGAGCCTCTCCCATCCTCTGGAACTCGCTACCTCCACCTGTCCATCTATCCCCTACTCTTGCTACCTTTAGGCGATCCCTGAAAACTCATCTCTTCAGGGAAGCCTATCACGCCTCCAGCTAATCTTCTACCACTTCCATCAGCTCATTCCCCACAGTTACAACCTTTTGTACCACCTGCCCCACCCTAATAGATTGTAAGCTCTTCTGAGCAGGGCCCTCTTAATCCTCTTGTATTTTATTGTATTGTAACTGTATTGTCTCCTTTTTGAACCCCTATCACCCAAATAGTCCTCTTCGCTCTTCTCAAGACCTCCTACTCTTAAGCTCCCTCCCTCATCTCCTCCTCCCATGCTTGTCTCCAAGATTTCTCCAGAGCCTCTCCCATCCTCTGGAACTCACTACCTCCACCGGTCCAGCTATCCCCTACTCTTGCTACCTTCAGGCGATCCCTTATAACTCATCTCTTCAGGGAAGCCTATCACACCGACAAATAATCTCCTACCACTTCCATCAGCTCATTCCCCACAGTTACAACCTTTTGTACCACCTGCCCCACCCTATTAGATTGTAAGCTCTTCTGAGCAGGGCCCTCTTAATCCTCTTGTATTGCATTTTATTGTATTGTAACTGTATTGTCTCCTTTTTATACTGCAAAGTGCTGCTTAAACTGCTGGCGCTACCCTGTTTCCCCGAAAATAAGACCTAGCGTGATTGTCAGTGATGGCTGCAATATAAGCCTTACCCCCCAAATAAGCCCTACCCTGTTTCCCTGAAAATAAGCCCTACCCTGAAAATAAGACCTACAAGGACTTTAACTAGGGCTTATTTGGGCAGTAGGGCTTATATTGCAGCCATCACCGACAATCACTCTAGGTCTTATTTTCGGGGAAACAGGGTATATAAATCCTATATAATAAGAATGATAATAACCTTTTGGAGGAACCTTAGGATTGTATGGAACCCTGATAATGGCTGCTCCATACATTGTAACTTTATAGCCTTTTAAAAGGTGAGCGGCCACAGAAGGTGGGGGGGGCTGATCTGCATCAGACATTTGTCTGCACGGTACATTAAAGACCACACAGATGATGCCTGAACAAAGATGGTGCTGCACAAAAAAAAAAAAATATATCTGATGCTAAGTCTGTTTTATTAGTTTCTGTTGTGAACAAACATCTCATTTCAGCGCTGGGGATCTTTCGTAACACATTTTTTTTTTTTGGAGCACAGTTTAGTTCTGGCAGCCAAGTTCTGCATCGCATTAGAGCGTTAATAACTCATCAATCTTGTGCGGGGATATATATATATCGAGATATATACGGGAAGTGTAATGTGTGCGAGCGCCTGTCTCGCGGGCCCGTGCCGGTGAAGCAGTACGTTTCGTGTGCAGGTACACTGCATCTGTCAGGGGAGCCAATGAATTATTACATTCATGTGTCCCCAGACATGGCGGAGTCTCCCACACTGTGCTGCACTGCGGATTTCTCCAGAGTAGGAATGACACACAACAGAGGCTGAATCGCGGCCACCCCTCCGCCTCTCCCCGAGTCTGGTATTTATATCTATCGATTTCCTGGAGTCATCATATAGCGCCAACGTACAAGTATGTCATACTTCTTTGAGGAGTACAAAGAAACACTCAGATCTCTCTCTGCGCCACCAAAGGAGCTTACAGTCTAATGCGCCTCAGGTACACCCCCCCCCCCCCCCCCCCCTGCCAGGGTCAGGTAAGAAACCGACCCGGATTCTTATGGCCCCGAGCACATCTAGCACTAAAAGGGCTACAGCAGCCACGTTGGCACCATCAGCTCACCAGCACTGCGAGCACACCAGAGACGGTGCACACAAAAGTGAAAGTAAAAGTCTTTCCTGCCGAGCTGAGCGTCTAGATTTGTTTGAAGTGTACTGAGTGGAAGGGTGACAGCTCCATCCGCAATCCACAACAAGAATCCACAACAAGAATCCAAGACAAGAACAAGCCGGAGCATGTCCAGGGTGACACATGCACAAAGTGACACATGCATGATACTGCTGGTGCTGGAGACTCTGCAGTACGGAGCACCCACATGGGGCCCTGTATGTAAATACAGGGTCCCCTTTATAAATAAGGGACCTCCTTTATACACACGGGGCCCTCTATATGAACACAGGGCCCTCTATATATGTACAGGCCCTCTATATACACATGGGGCCCTCTATATACACATGGGGCCCTCTATATACCTATAGGCCCTCTATATACACATGGGGCAGCCCTCTACATACGGCCCTCTATATACACATGGGGCCCTCTATATACATATGGGGCCCTCTATATACACACGGAGTCCTCTATATCCCCACGGGGCCCTCTATATACACATGGGGCAGCCCTCTTTATACGTACAGGCTCTCTACATACACACAGGGCCCTTTATATACATACAGGGTCCTCTATATACACATGGGGCCCTCTATATACATATAGGCCCTCTATATACACATGGGGCAGCCCTCTACATACGGCCCTCTATATACACATGGGGCCCTCTATATACACACACGGAGTCCTCTATATCCCCACGGGGCCCTCTATATAAACATGGGGCAGCCCTCTATATACGTACAGGCTCTCTACATACACACAGGGCCCTTTATACACATACAGGGTCCTCTATATACACATGGGGCCCTCTATATACTTCTGGGCCCTCTATATACATGGGGCAGCCCTCTATATACACATGGGGCCCTCAATATGCACACAGGGCCCTCTATATATATATACAGGCCCTCTATATACACATGGGGCCCTCTATATACATATGGGGCCCTCTATATACACACGGAGTCCTCTATATCCCCACGGGGCCCTCTATATACACATGGGGCAGCCCTCTATATACGTGCAGGCTCTCTACATACACACAGGGACATTTATATACATACAGGGTCCTCTATATACACATGGGGCCCTCTATATACATATAGGCCCTCTATATACACATGGAGCAGCCCTCTACATACAGGCCTCTATATACACATGGGGCCCTCTATATACATATGGGGCCCTCTATATACACACAGAGTCCTCTATATCCCCACGGGGCCCTCAATATACACATGGGGCAGCCCTCTATATACGTACAGGCTCTCTACATACACACAGGGCCCTTTATATACATACAGGGTCTTCTATATACACATGGGGCCCTCTATATACTTCCGGGCCCTCTATATACATGGGGCAGCCCTCTATATACACATGGGGCCCTCGATATATATATATGGGGCCCTCTATATACACACGGGGCCCTCTATATACACATGGGGCAGCCCTCTATATACGTACAGGCACCCTATATACACATGGGGCAGCCCTCTATATACATACAAGCCCTTTATATGCACATAGGGCCCTCTATATACATACGGGGCCCTCTATATACACATGGAGCTCTCTATATACACATGGGGCCCTCTATATACATATGGGGCCCTCTATATACACACGGAGTCCTCTATATCCCCACGGGGCCCTCTATATACACATGGGGCAGCCCTCTATATACGTACAGGCTCTCTACATACACACAGGGCCCTTTATATACATACAGGGTCTTCTATATACACATGGGGCCCTCTATATACTTCCGGGCCCTCTATATACATGGGGCAGCCCTCTATATACACATGGGGCCCTCGATATATATATATGGGGCCCTCTATATACACACGGGGCCCTCTATATACACATGGGGCAGCCCTCTATATACGTACAGGCACCCTATATACACATGGGGCAGCCCTCTATATACATACAAGCCCTCTATATGCACATAGGGCCCTCTATATACATACGGGGCCCTCTATATACACATGGGGCTCTCTATATACACATGGGGCCCTCTATATACATATGGGGCCCTCTATATACAGATGGGACAGCCCTCTATATACGTACAGGCTCCCTATATACACATGGGACAGCCCTCCATATAAGTACAGGGCCCTCTATATACACATGGGGCCCTCTGTACGCACAGGCCTTCTATATACACATGGGGCAGCCCTCTATATACAAACAGGCTCTCTATATACACATGGGGAAGCCCTCTATATATGTACAGGCTCTCTATATACACATGGGGCTCTCTATATACACATGGGGCCCTCTATATGCATATGGGGCCCTCTATATACACATGGGGAAGCCTATATATATGTACAGGCTCTATATATACACATGGGGCAGCCCTCTATATACGTACAGGCTCTCTATATACACATGGGGCAGCCCTCTATATACATACAGGCCCTCTATATACACATGGGGCCCTCTATACACACAGGCCTTCTATATACACATGGGACAGCCCTCTAGATACATACGGACCCTCTATATACATACGGGGCCCTTAGGGTTGCCACCTGTCTGGGATTCACTCGGACAGTCCAGGTTTTAAATCATGTGTCAGGGTTTCAGTCCACCTAAAACCCGGACATATTGTTCAGACAGGAATGTGGCTCAGAACAGGGCTTGACAGGAGGGTGAGGGGGCACTATGCGCTCCGCGTTACTATTCTCTTTGGAGCGCTGTCAGGGCTGGGCTCAGCCCTTCCTTCTCTGAGCTGGCCACTCAGCTGTAGGCTAATTGCCAGCTCCTATCTCTCCACAGTTACTCAGCTGTTGATGATCCTACTCGTCAGTCCTGCCTACTTAAGCTGTCCAGTCCAGAGGAGCTCTGCTTTCGCCTTGGTCACATCACAAGAAACAATCTCCTGCGTTCCTGTTTAAAGACTGGCTTTGCTGACATCCCCTCTGGCTCCAGATCCTGCTTGCTGTTCCACTACATTGATCCCTGACTTCTGGCTTGGCTGACTATCCGTTCCAGTTACTGAACTTTGGCTATGTTTTGACTACGTTTGTTCTTTTTACTTTTATTAATAAACAAGTGTGATTTAACTGTACTTCTGTCTCGGTCTGATTTCATGGTTTCTGACAAGCGCCCAAAGGTGCCCCAGGTCTGTTACAATCCTTGTGTATACTAAAACAAAAAACATTTACTGTGTGCCACTAAAGTATTTGGGTTTGGCTTGAACAAACAGTGGCAACCCTAGGGGCCCTCTATATACAGCTGGGGCGCTCTATATACATATGGGGCCCTCAATATGCACACAGGGCTCTCTATATAAATACATGGCCCTCTAAGTCCATACAGTGTCTTGAAAAAGTATTCATACCCCTTGAAATTTTCCACATTTGTCATGTTACAACCAAAAACGTAAATGTATTTTGTTGGGATTTTATGTGATAGATCAGCGATGGCGAACTTTGGCACCCCAGATGTTTTGGAACTACATTTCCCATGATGCTCATGCACTCTAAAGTTTAGTTGAGCATCATGGGAAATGTAGTTCCAAAACATCTGGGGTGCCAAGGTTCGCCATCACTGTGATAGACCAACACAAAGTGGCACATAATTGTGAAGTGGAAGGAAAATGATAAATGGTTTTCAACATTTTTTACAAATAAATATGTGCAAAGTGTGCCGTGCATTTGTAGTCAATACTTTGTAGAACCTCCTTTCACTGCAATTACAGCTGCAAGTCTTTTTGGGGATGTCTCTACCAACTTTGTACATCTAGAGAGGGACATTTTTTGCCCATTCTTCTTTGCAAAATATCTCAAGCCCTGTCAGATTGGATGGAGAACGTCTGTGAACAGCAAATTTCAAGTCTTGCCACAGATTCTCAATTGGATTTAGGTCTGGACATTGACTGAGCCATTCTAAACACATGAATATGCTTTGATCTTAATCAGGGATATGCAATTAGCGGACCTCCAGCTGTTGCAGAACTACAAGTCCCATGAGGCATAGCAAGACTCTGACAGCCACAAGCATGACACCAGAGGCAGAGGCATGATGGGACTTGTAGTTTTGCAACAGCTGGAGGTCCGCTAATTGCATATCCCTGATCTAAACCATTCCATTGTAGCTCTGGCTTTATGTTTAGGGTCGTTGTCCTGCTGGAAGGTGAACCTCCGCCCCAGTCTCAAGTCTTTTGCAGACTCTAACAGGTTTTCTTCTAAGATTGCCCTGTATTTGGCTCCATCCACCTTCCCATCAACTCTGACCAGCTTCCCTGTCCCTGCTGAAGAAAAGCATCCCCACAACATGATGTTGCCACCAACATGTTTCACGGTGGGGATGGTGTGTTCAGGGTGATATGCAGTGTTAGTTTTCCGCCACACATAGCCTTTTGCTTTTAGGCCAAAAAGTTAAATTTTGGTCTCATCTGACCAGAGCACCTTCTTCCACATGTTTGCTGTGTCCCCCACATGGCTTCTCGCAAACTGCAAATGGGACTTCTTATGGCTTTCTTTCAACAATGGCTTTCTTCTTGCCACTCTTCCATAAAGGCCAGATTTGTGGAGAGCACGACTAATAGTTGTCCTGTGGACAGATTCTCCCACCTGAGCTGTGGATCTCTGCAGCTCCTCCAGAGTTACCATGGGCCTCTTGGCTGCTTCTCTGAATAATGCTCTCCTTGCCCAGCCTGTCAGTTTAGGTGGACGGCCATGTCTTGGTAGGTTTGCAGTTGTGTCATACTCTTTCCATTTTCGGATGATGGATTGAACAGTGCTCTGTGAGATGTTCAAAGCTTGAGATATTTTTTTATAACCTAACCCTGCTTTAAACACTTCTCCACAACTTTACCCCTGACCTGTCTGGTGTGTTCCTTGGCCTTCATGATACTGTTTGTTCACTAAGGTTCTCTAACAAACCTCTGAGGGTTTCACAGAACAGCTGTATTTATACTGAGATTAAATGACACACAGGTGGACTCTCTTTACTAATTGGGTGACTTCTGAATGCTATTGGCTCCACTAGATTTTAGTTAGGCGTGTCAGAGTAAAGGGGACTGAATACAAATGTACGCCACACTTTTCAGATATTTGTAAAAAACAAAAAAATTGAAAACCATTTATCATTTTCCTTCCACTTCACAATGATGTGTCATTTTGTGTTGGTCTATCACATAAAATCCCAATAAAATACTTTTACGTTACATATACAGATGAAGAAGAAAAAAAATTATACACACACACATATATATATATACTGTGTATATATATATATATATATATATATATATATATATATATATATATATATATATATATTATATATATATATATATATATATATATATATATATATATATATATATATATATATATATATATATATATATATATATATATATATATATATATAATTTTTTTTAACACAAATGTTATATGTATACACATATACAGATTAAAAAAGAACAATGAGGAGCAGTGAGTTTTGTCGGAGGCTCAGTATACATAGGGAAGGGAAGAGCGTTCACCTACCCCTTATATGAAGCCGTGGTGATGGAGTGTAGAAGCACAGGCTGGTTTGTTTGGTGACGTCCCGCCTGTCATGCGGCTCATGCTCAATCTTTGATCTCAGCACAGACAACATCTTCTGTATAAACACACTGTCATGTCAGCAAGCCGCGTCTGACTCCTTCAGCACACTTTCAAGCTTTCAAGTCAGAAGGCCGTTTATCAGCTAGAAAACGATATCGCATATGATAACCGCATACACAAGACCGGGGAAGGTTTGTATAGAGGGCCGAGATCTGGTGAAAGCCGGCGTTTACACTTCCAAAGGTTAGCAGGAATAAGAGAAATTCCAGGGAGTGTTACTATAAAAGGCCCGAGGACACGAGCTGTGAAATTTACAGAAGAACTTTGATCGATGAGTAACCCCAGACTAAACGTATAATGTGGACATTTCAGTAGTTACAGGAATAAACTCCTGACATGACACACTATACAGCGACATTAAAGCTCCAACTTTTATTATAAAAAAGCCAGTCCGGTGACTTTGCCTAGGCTCAGATGATGTCATCAGTCTGCTGCAGGCAGGAGGAAGCATTTCCTTAGTCTCCTCACCCCTGGTTATCAGATTGCAACATTGTAATTCCACCTCCTATCATCAAAAACCTATCCTTGGGCTCCAGTCCAGTGACTTAGCTGAGGGACCTTATCCCAACACTAACCCAACAATAAGGCTATGGGTCCAACACTGGTGGGAGCCTACAGTAGCATTTTCTCCAGGAATGGTCTATTAGCCCTCCTGTAAAATAAAACATTTTTAAGTATAAAATAAAATTTTTACCCTTTTTTTAAAATACTTTATTGCATTATAGTGCTGCATGGGATTTCCTGGGGTAGGTTTCTTGATGGTGACAACAGTAGACCACCTAACGTGTGTTGAAATTGGAACTTGTAGTTTCTATTGGATGTTTGTGTTGTGTGACAGTGTGACATAAAAGAGCACAATTGGGAGGTAAGAGGAAAGAGTTGTCACCCTATAACAGGAAGGGCCTGAACAAGGACCTTCATGGCAGGATCATTAAGGATCTTGGACCATGCCATTCGAAGTCTCCATTGGACCCTTGGACCGCTTTCAACCAATAACAGGAAGAACTTTCATGGCAGGATCGCCAAGGATCATGGAGCACACCAAGTGAAGTCTTCATCACCCTATAAGAGAAAGGACCTACATGGCAGGGTCACCAGGGACTGCTGGATCTTGCCACTCAAAGTCTCCACTGGACCATCCATCACCCTAAAACAGGTAGGACCTTTCATGTCAGGATTACCAGTGATCCTGACCTGGACCATGGCACTAGAAGTCTCCACCGGATCCTCTATCACCTAATAACAGGAAGGACATTCACGGCAGGATCACCAGTGATCCTGGATCACACCACTCAATGCTTCCATTTGTTTCTTAATTATCCTATAACAGGAAGGATCTTCATGGCAGGATCACCAGGGATCCTAGACCATGCCACTCAAAGTCTCCAATTGACCCTCCTTCACCATATAATAGGAAGGACCTTCAAGGAAAGACCACCAGGGATTGAGGACTTTGCCACACAAAGTCTCAATTGGACCCTCCATCAAACTATAAGAGAAAGGACTTTCATGGCAGGACCACCAAGGATCCCGGACCATGCCACTTAAAGTCTCCATTACCCTGTAACAGAAAGGTCCTACATAGCAGAATCACCTGGGTCCTGGACTTTGCCACTCAAGGTCTCCATTGGACCCTACATCAAGCTATAACAGGAAAGACCTTCACGGCAGGATCACCAGGGATCCTGAACCATGCTACTCGAAGTTTCCATTGAACCCTCTATCATCCTATAAAGTCCTTCATTGCAGGATCGCCAGGGATCCTGGACCATGCCACACAAAGTCTCCATTGGACCCTCCATTACTCTCTAATAGGAAGGATTCTTTATGTCAAGACCACCAGGGATCATGGACTATGCCACTCAAAGTCTCCATCGAACGCTTCATCAACCTATAACAGGAAGGAGATTCATGGCAGGATCACCAGGGATCCTGAATTCTGCCAGTCGAAGTCACCATTGGACCCTCCACCATCTTATAACAGGAAGGACATTCATGGCAGGATCACCAAGGATCCTGGACCATGCCACTCAGAGTTTCCATTGGACCATCTATCGTCCTCTAATAAAAAAAGGCCTTCATGGCAAGACCACCAGGGATCCTGAACCATACCTTTAAAGTCTCCATGAATCCCCTCCATCACCCTATAACAGGAAGGACTTACATAGCAGAATCACTAGCAATATTGGATCATACCACTCAAAGTCTCGATTGGATTCTCCATAAGCCTATAAAGGAAGGATCTTCATGGCAGGATCACCAGGGATCCTAGACCATGCCACTCAAAGTCTCCAACAAACCCTCTGTCATCCTGTAACAGGAAACACTTTCATGACAGGATATCCTGGACCATATCGCTTGAGGTCTCCATTGGACCCTCCATAAACCTATAACAGGAAGGACCTTCATTGCAGGATTACCAGTGATCCTGGACCACGCCACTAAAAGTCTCCATTTGACCCTCTGTCACCTAATAACAGGAAGGACCTTCATGGCAGGATCACCAGGGATCCTTTACCATACCACTTGAAGTCTCCATTGGACCCTCTATCACCCTGTAACAGGAAAGACCTTCATGGCAGAATCCCCAGGGATCCTGGACCATACCACTTGACGTCTCAGTTGGACCCTATAATAGGAAGGACATTCATGGCAAGACCACCAGGGATCCTGGACTATGCCACTCAACTGAACCCTCCATCACCCTATGGCAGGAAGAACCTTTATGGCAGGATCACTAGGTTTTATTTGAATGAAAGCTGCAAATTTAAGAATATTGAAAAATGTTTTTTGGAAAGACATGGTGTGGCCGTATAATTTGTGATGAACTTATGACCAACAATTCAGTACCCACATATCCCTGGACATTATTTTACCACGTATGGTCATGGAAAAGTCATGCTGCTGACAAGAAAAGAGGATTCAGTCTAGTGAAGCAGATTACAAAAACATGTGCAATGGGAGCTTCCAGGGTCAAGGTTGTGTCTATTGAAAGGTGAAGGGTCAGGAATAGACATCTGAGGGTTGACATTCTGGATAATCACTGTGACTCCATCCATGAATAGAACAACAAACTGTCATTGTGAGACAACAAGGCCCCAAAACCTCCCACTCCAAGCATCTGCCAGGAGAGCCGGATCGGAGGTTAACACCACCTAACACTGGGGATTTGCCAGCACAATAAACACTCAATCCTCCAGGATGTTATCATACCTCTCAATTATTAGATCAGGCCTTCTGAAGGCACCAAATCCCTCTGCAAACACAACCAGGAAAGTTCACACAGATTTATCATATGTGCCCTAAGGATAGCATGACCAAGTCCTACAATATACTACAAGCAATCAGGACTGGAATAATAATAAAACTCCTACTCCTAATAATAATAATCAAACAGTAGGAATACAACTATCGTTATTAATTAAAACAACCAAAGCAAACACTACTGCTAGGAAAAATAGTATTAACTATGATAACATTAATACTAACTAGTGTTTGTACTGCTACTACAAATAATAATGATACACAAAAGCAAATACTACTATATGAATAATAAAAATAACAAAACAGAAGTCATACTACTGTCATTATTATTAATCAAAGCAACAGAAGCAAATTCTACAATGAACTAGATAAAAAACAAAACAAAATTAGTGTTACTATATTTATGACAAAAAAAAAAGATAATAATATTATTAGTAATAATAGTAAAAATAATAATAATCATACTATAGAAGTCACACTACTATAATTAATTTAAAAAAGCTATAACTGCTGCTATAATTATTACCATGAACAATAATAATATTGATAGCAATACAAATAATAAAATAAGTATTACTAAAAATAATAATATTAATAAACAGAAACAGAAGTCATACTGCTGTAATTAATAATAATAAAAGAAACGGAAGCAAGTACTACAGTTACTATGAAAAAGATAAAAACAGAAAACAAAAGTAGTGTTACTATATTTATGACAAAAAAGATAATAATATTAGTAATAATAGTAATAATATTAATATAGAAGTCACACCACTATAAATAATAATCTATAGTTGCTGCTATAATTACTATCATGGCGATAATAATAACAATAAAAAAAATTTGTATTACTATAAATAATAAAAATAATTTTAAATGACACAATTACTCCTATTACTACGATGAATTATAAAAATAATAGTAAACAAAAAAATAGCATTACATGTTGTACTATAGTTAATAATTATTATGTTGATGATGATGATAATAATAATAATAATCATAATTATAATAATACAGAAGTCATACTACTGTAATTAAAAAGTTAAAAAATGAATAACTGTGGCCACGATTAATAGCATGAATAATAACGATAAAAATAAAAAAATGTGTATTACTATAAATAATAATAAAAATACATTTAAATGATACAAATACTAGTATTACTAAAATCAATAATACACATCATTTTAAATGATACAATAACTCCTATTATTACGATGAATGAAAAAAAAATGAGCATTACATGTTGTACTATAGTTAAAAATGATTATATTGATGATGATAATATTATTAATAATAATAATCATAATTATAATAATACAAAAGTCATATTACTATAAATAAAAAAATACAAAAATTATAACTGCGGCTACAATTAATACCATGAATAATAACAATAAAAGAAGTGTATTACTATAAATAATAATAAAAATACATTTAAATGATACAAATACTAGTATTGCAAAAAATAAGAATACAAATCATTTTAAATGATACCATTACTCCTGTTATTACGATGAACGATAAAAATAATAATAATAATAATAATAAAAAATTAGCATTACATGTCATACTATAGTTAATAGTGATTATGTTGATGATGATAATATTAATAATAATAGTCCAGAAGTCATACTGCTATAAGTAAACATTTTTAAAAATTATAACTGCGGCTACAATTAATACAATGAATAATAAAAATAATAATAAAAATAAAAAATGCATTTTACTATAAATAATAATAAAAAATACATGATACAAATGCATCGTGCATTCATCACATTACTATGTTGAATGATAATAATAATAATAATACAATATTAGCATTACTATTGTTAATAATGATTATGATGATAATAACAATAATAATAATAATACGGTCATACTACTATAATTCATTAATGACATTATTACAGTAATACATTATACATTAATACATTAATTGTTTTAATTACATTTAAAAAAAATGTTATAACTGCTGCAACAATTTCTACCATGAATAATAATAATAACGATTTAAATTAGTATTACTCTAAATAATAATGAAAATAATTTTAAATGGTACAAATGCTACAATTACTACGATAAATGATACAAAAAATAATAGTAATAAAATATTACTATATGTCATAATGATGATGATGATTATTACACAAACACACAATGAAACAAATAGTTATATTACTACTATGAATAACAATAATTATTATTATTATACAGGATTTATATAAGACTAAGAGTTTGCGCAGCACTTTACAGCATAAAAGGAAACAATACAATTCAATACAAGAGGGTTTGGAGGGCCCTGCTCCTGGGAGCTTACAATCTAATAGGGAGGGGCTGGTGGAACAAAAGGTAATAACTGTGAGGGATGAACTGATGGGAGAAACAGAAGATGTGGTAGCAGTATTACTATATATTTTTTTTCAAAAATTAAAACCAAACAATTGCTTTTTATGCTACATTAAATTTCAAAATATTATAAAAAAAAGAAAAAAAAGATGAATAATTCTACCATAAATATTAATAAAAATAAAATTAAAAAGTACTGTATTTATTGGCCTATAACACTCACTTTTTCACCATGAAAATCGGATGCAAATGGCGTGTGCGTGTTATACGTCAATACTTCAATTTTAGCTGCCTCGGAGGGGACAGGAAGGGGGGCGGGACGAGCGCCGTCAGATTACATACAGTGAAAATCTCCTGTTTACTTGGCAGCCTCTGTAATAGGAAGTCCCATCTTCTGGGCCGCCATTGGACCACTGTTCTGTCTATCATAGGAGATTCTCATTGTATGTAATCTGTCGGCACTCGTCCCGGCCCCCTCCCTGTCCCCTCTAGGCTGCAGATGGGCATCAGTTAGGCTGCACTAATGGCAATAGTGAAGCTGCTGCATTGAAGGCAATGATGAGGCTGCTGCATTGAAGGAAATGGTGAGACTGCTGCATTGAAGGCAATGGTGAGGTTGCTGCATTGATGGCAATGATGATGCTGCTGCATTGATGGCAATGGCGAGGCTGCTGCATTGATGGCAATGGTGAGGGTGCTGCATTGAAGGCAATGGTGAGGCTGCTGCATTGATGGCAATGGTGAGGCTGCTGCATTGAAGGCAATGGTGAGGCTGCTGCATTTATGGCAATGGCGAGGCTGCTGCATTGATGGCAATGGTGAGGCTGCTGCATTGATGGCAATGTTGAGGCTGCTGCATTGAAAGCAATAGTGAGGCTGCTGGATCGATGGCAATGGTGAGGCTGCTACATTGAAGGCAATGGTGAGGCTGCTGCATTTATGGTAATGATGAGGCTGCTGCATTTAGGGCAATGGCGAGGCTGCTGCATTGATGACCATGGTGAGGCTGCTGCATTGATGGCAATGGTGAGGCTGCTGCACTGATGGCAATGGTGAGGCTGCTGCACTGATGGCTATGGCGAGGCTGCTGCATTGATGGCAATGGTGAGGCTGCTGCACTGATGGCAATGACAAGCCTGCTGCATTGATGGCAATGACGAGGCTGCTGCATTGATGGCAATGGCGGGGCTGCTGCACTGATGGCAATGGCGAGGCTGCTGCATTGATGGCAATGGTGGGGCTGCTGCATTGATGGCAATCGTGAGGCTTCATTGATGTGGACTGATGAGGCTGCATTGATGGCACTTGTGAGGCTGCAGATGGGCATTGATCAGGCTGCACTGATGGTAATGGTGAGGCTGCTGCACTGATGGCAATGGCGAGGCTGCTGCACTGATGGCAATGGCGAGTCTGCTGCATTGATGGCAATGGTGAGGCTGCTGCATTGATGGCAATCGTGAGGCTGCATTGATGTGGACGGATGAGGCTGCATTGATGGCACTTGTGAGGCTGCAGATGGGCATATATATATATATATATATATATACACCGGTATATATATATATGTAGAGGAATGTATGTAACCCCAACAACGAACTTCCCTTATTGGATCCCTTTTAGTGTGCTAAATATCCTATTTTTAAAAAAAAAATTTATAGCTGCTCAATAAGTGAAAAAAAAAACAAAAAACGGTCGATCCTGCCAGAAATACAGGAGGCTACTAACTTCCTGTGCTGCACAGAACAGGACTACAGACCCCCTCATTTCCCTAATACAAGGGATGGGATGTTCTGAAGTCCTGAAAACACAGCTTGGGATGACATGGCAGAGCGCATAGGGCAACGCTTGTTTCCTGGAAGGATGGGCTGTAGAGATGAGGTTCAGCCTGGCCACGAATCCCCGGGGATCGCTAATCGCTGGAAGTTCTCAGGTTCATTGCCAAAAATAATATCCTGCCACTAACACACTCCCTGTCCTGGGGTGACAACGCTTCCTTGATGTACTAGATCTATGGAGGCGTTGTCACCCCTGGACTGGACTACAGAACACCTTCCTCCTCTCCTCATCCCAGGACCATGAGGGACACTGGCCATGGAGGGAAACTGGCCGCGGACGCCTCTCAGAAACGAGTGTCAGCTCTGCAGGACGCATAAACAGAACTGAAAGCATCTTCAGTGGGTGGAGGAAATGATACATTGACACACGTGACTCCTGGGAATAAAGACGCCAAAGTGTAATCTGTGATAGGAAATGAAGAGAGCAAAAAAAAAAAAAAAATGGCGGTCAGATGCAGATCTGATGTCCGTGCGGGGGAGGCGCTGAGGTTTGCCTCTTCTGCATTTCACTTCTGTTTTTAAAGTGCCGGAGACCGCATGCAGAATTTATTTATTCCAGGTATTTATAGAGGCCTGATCATTTACATAATGCACAGTCACATCAGGCCCTGACCTCAAGAGCGTACAATCTATGGACCCTTACTCATAGGCATCAGCATGTCTTGGAATGTGGGAGGGACTCACAGACAGTGCCGGGACAAGGTCATTTGGTGCCCAGGGCGAAGATGGCAAACTGCGCCCCCCCCCCCCCGTGTAAACAAAGAGTCAGTGCTTTGCAGGGAAAAGAAAAAAAAAAGTGATCATTCCCTCTGTAAAGAGCCCCTGTATTGATTGTCAAGTTCTGGGCTGTGATTTGACACAGCTGATCAGCATGTCCCAGCCATGAATCATTGGCTGGGATCTGCTGACAGTCCTGATGTGTCAAATCACAGGTGAGTAGGTGGGTGGGAGCATGCGCCCGAAACCCTGAAACAGGCAGCATCATACGCCTGTAGCTGCCACCCAATAGCAGTAAATGTACTGTGATGGGTCGGCAAGTGGTTAATTACCAATGGCATTTGTAATATGCATCAAATAAAGCAAAAAATAGCTCTAATTATTCTAAAATACAAACATCTAAAGTAGCCGCAAACTCTACTGTGAGATATAACACAGTCCCAAATCATAAATTCATCAACGGAGTTGCGCTAATTAATATTGAGTCAAGCACCAGTGATAAAAACAAAGTCCCAATGTGATAAAAAAAAGTTCTTTGGCAACATCCGCACCTTCAATTGAGTGATCCTCTACCATAGATAAAGTGCTTGCTTACCAGATTGCACAAACCTCCTATCAGGGAAGGTCAGTGACACTTGTGGCTCTAAACCCAGCCAGGTCCTTTAACCATCCAAGGAACCCCTTATGGCAAGTGGACCCACCATCCAGGAAACAATATCACAGATGGTCCCCAAAATACAAAAAGGCTTGCTAGCCATACTGTAAAAATATTTAAAAACTTCATTGAAAGTATAACATTTTGCTTTTACAGCAAAAACATGTAATCGCATAAGGATCAAAACAAGCCGGCTGGATAATCGCAGCTACCTGTCCTTCCGGGATTCGCTCCATCACCTGACGTCACTGCGCTTCTCGAGTCCCGGAAGGACAGGTAGCTGTGATTAGCCAGCCAGCTTGTTTTGATCCTAATGTGATTACATGTGATAGGAGGTCCATGCAATCGAGTAATTGGGACTTCGTTCTTATTACTTGTGTTTGACCCAATTTGTAATGTACAGCATGGAGGTGGCTGCTGAGGGGAGGCCAATTACCAATCATTTTACATTTCAGTAATGTACAGCATGGAGGGGGGTTAATGTATTGCCATTGGTCACTGATCTATTAGTGACCAGTAACAGTTAATTAACCCCATTTGTGCTGCAGTATAACACTGATACTGGTGCCACCAATGCAGCACAAAGGGGTTAATTAACTGCTACTGTTCACTAATAGATCAGTGACCAATGGCAATACATTAACCCCCCTCCATGCTGTACATTACTGAAATGTAAAATGATTGGTAATTGGCCTCCCCTCAGCAGCCACCTCCATCCCCCCCCCCCCTAAATCTACAGAGTTAATTAAGCTGCAATCATCTGCTTTGCCTACTTGTGCAATACACACTGCAGTCACTCAGTGTTTAGTTCCTCCTCGTCGGTTCCTCTTGGTCACAGCCTCAGCAGCACTGTATGATGCTCCTGTGAGTCCTACAATCCCGCCTCCCATCATCGCCGGTGTTCTGACAAGAAAGGGCCCCCCCATCGGATAGTATCTGCCCTGTACTGCGCAGGCGCAGCGCTTGCGCAGTACGTAGGACAAAGGAAACGCCGAAAGTCTCCGTGTAGAGCTGATGAACAGCTGTTAATCTTCGGAGACTGTCGGCGTCTCCTTTGTCCTACGTACTGCGCAAGCGCTGCGCCTGTGCAGTACAGGGCAGGTACTATCCGATGGGGGACAAGACACCCAGCCTCTCAGTGAGTGACATCACGCCGGGCCGGCCGGAACCACGAAGCGCCTGTCGGGGGGGGGGGGTCCGAGTATCTCCACTGACAGGGAAGGCAATGAAGGGCTGACATGTTAGCTTGTGCCGGGTGCAGGAGCGCACTCGGCACATCGTTGTAACTACAGCTATTAGCGGCTGGTATGTACAATCGCACACACAGCCAGTTTTTAGAAGCCCACTTCACCTGCGCCCCCCTCCCTGCAGTAAAGTGTATCGCCCAGGGCATCTGCCCCTTCCGCCCCTGCCTTGTACCGGCCCTGCTCACAGAATCAACAGTGAGAACATACAAACTCCATGCAGATAATGTCCTGGCTGGGATGTGAACCAAGGACCCCGGTGCTGCAAGGCAGAGGTGCTAACCATAAAGATAGGGTCCTTGCTGGGCTTTGAACCAAGGACCCTGGTGCTGCAAGGCAGATATATATAGGGTCCTGGCTGGGATTTGAGCCAAGGACCCCTTTGCTGCAAGGCAGATATAGATAGGGTCCTGGCTGGGATCTGAACCAAGGAACCCAGTGCTGCAAGGCAGAGGTGCTAACCATAAAGATAGGGTCTTTGCTGGGCTTTGAACCAAGGACCTTGGTGCTGCAAGGCAGAGGTGCTAACCATAAAGATAGGGTCCTTGCTGGGCTTTGAACCAATGACCCTGGTGCTGCAAGGCAGATATAGATAGGGTCCTGGCTGGGATTTGAATCAAGGACCCCAGTGCTGCAAGGCAGATACAGATAGGGTCAGAGCTGAGATTTAAACCAAGGACCCCAGTGCTGCAAGGTAGATACAGATAGATAGGGTCTTGGCTAAGCTTTAAACCAAGCACCCCAGTTCTGCAAGGCAGATATAGATAGGGTCCTGGCTGGGATTTGAATCAAGGACCCCAGTGCTGCAAGGCAGATACAGATAGGGTCCCAGCTGGGATTTGAACCAAGGACCCCGGTGCTGTAAGGCAGATACAGATAGGCTCCCGGCTGGGATTTTAGCCAAGGACCCCAGTGCTGCAAGGCAGATATAGATAGGGTCCTGGCTGGGATTTGAATTAAAGACCCCAGTGCTGCAAGGAAGATACAGATAGGGTCCCGGCTGGGATCTGAACCAAGCAACCCAGTGCTGCAAGGCAGATACAGATAGGGTCCCAGCTGGGATTTGAACCAAGGACCCTGGTGCTGTAAGGCAGATACAGATAGGGCCCTGGCTGGGATTTGAACCAAGGCACCGGTACTGCAAGGCAGATACAGATAGGGTCCTGGCTGGGATTTGAATTAAGGACCCCAGTGCTGCAAGGAAGATAGAGATAGGGTCCCAGCTGGGATTTGAACCAAGGAACCCAGTGCTGCAAGGCAGATACAGATAGGGTCCCAGCTGGGATTTGAACCAAGGACCCTGGTGCTGTAAGGCAGATACAGATGGGGTCCTGGCTGGGATTTGAACCAAGGCCCCGGTGCTGCAAGGCAGATACAGATAGGGTCCCAGCTGGGATTTGAATTAAGGACCCCAGTGCTGCAAGGAAGATACAGATAGGGTTCCAGCTGGGATTTGAACCAAGGACCCTGGTGCTGTAAGGCAGATACAGATGGGGTCCTGGCTGGGATTTGAACCAAGGCCCCGGTGCTGCAAGGCAGATACAGATAGGGTCCCAGCTGGGATTTGAATTAAGGACCCCAGTGCTGCAAGGAAGATACAGATAGGGTCCCAGCTGGGATTTGAACCAAGGACCCCGGTGCTGCAAGGCAGATACAGATAGGGTCCTGGCTGAGATTTGAATCAAGGATCCCAGTGCTGAAAGGCAGATACATATAGGGTCCTGGCTAGGATTTGAATCAAAGATCCTGGGGCCACAAGGCAGAAGTGCTAACCATACAGATAGGGTGATGGCTGGGCTTTGAACCAAGGATAATGTCCTGGTTGGACTTTGAACCAAAGATAATGTCCTGGCTGGGCTTTGAACCAAGGCCCCCAGTGCTGCAAGACATAAATGTTAACCAAACAGATAGGGTCCTGGCTGGGCTTTGACCCAAGGACCCCAGTGCTGCAAGACAGAAGTGCTAACCATATAGATAAGGTTCATGCCTGGCTTTGAACCAAGGACTCCAGTGCTGAAACGCAGACGTGCTAACCACTGAGCCACTATTACTGTAAATCCTGGAAAACGTAAACACATTGCATCACATGCAGATTTTACATTGTAATGTATTTACAGGAAACTGAAAATAGGATACAGCAAGAGGAACGGCTTGTCACACCAAAACAATGACAGATAACGACAAAGAGACTCCCACCAGAGAAGACAAACAAACAGACTTCCGTATCTCCAATCTTTCTCTTAAAATGTATTGGCTCGACTATCCTAGGGAGAGAAGTTTGGGGGTACAGGATACCTAACAAACAGCAGCCGAAATTCCCTCTGCAAAATGTCTAATTGTCTAATGACTCTTCGGCAGTGGTGTCTCCAGCTTTCATATTTAGGGGGAGCACATGGGGGACAGGGACAAAAGTAGGGGGGCAACTATAAGATGCAATTATATATATATACATATATATATATATATATATATATATATATATATATATATATATATATATATATACATATACATATATATATCTTCTGGGGCCATTTACTACGATCCCACAACAGGCCCTTTAACATGTTCTGCTGTGAGCTCCCTTCCTACTGTATTGGGGCCCCCCCAGGGGGTGGCAGAAAACAAGAGATATATGTCACCAGCATACCAAGAGAATATAAGGATCCAAAGCAGTGGGAGAACTATCAGGCTTGCAAAGGTTGTCTTGCCACCGGGCCCTGGTGTTCTGCCACTGTGGGGTTCCCCAGCCTCCTCTTGCTGTCCTGCCCCTGCTATTGACAGCGCTGGTCTGGCATTTCTTGGAATTTACAGGCTGGTTCTCCTGTTCTTAGGAAGTCAGTCTGATTTTTTCAGTAACTGAGAGTCCTGGTGGAGTCCTTCCTGCAACTCGCTCTTCTCCCTGCCAATGAGGATGCAGGGGAAGGAGCAGATCAGGCGGCCATGGTTGTGTGCGCGCGTACATTATGCAGTGTCAGCGAGCAGAGGGAGGGGGGAGGAATCACCCGCAGGAGCTGACTGGGGAAGCTCTCCCTCTCAATAGAGACTGTGTTACTCCAGCGGCGGCCTGAGTAAGATGCGGCGCATCCGCTACGAATGCAAACAAAAAGACATTGCCTTTTTGTAAAAACGAAAAAACATTTTTTTTTAATTGGGGGGGCACATGGTGGGGCACAGCATAATGTTGGGGGGGGGGTCAGGGCCCCCTCTGGCCCCTCCCTAGGGACGCCATTGCTCTTCGGGTCCGGATTGGCAAATTTGGTCCAGGATCTTACAACCTCTTCTGCAGAACAGCTGTCGGACTATTTGGGCCTCTGGCACAGTCCAGGATAGGTTCTGTGAGCCCAGACGGGTTCCTATGTTTCAGTTTCTTCAGTCTCTGCTACAGGACAGGTCCTAACTCTTTAGCCTCTGCCACAGGCCCATTTAGGACACTCTAGGCCCAGATGGGCCACTAGGAGAACAAAAAACCTGTTCTTGGCCTTGGTTTTCCCCTGCGAGCAAAGGGCCTGGGGGGCAAAGACTGGACCTCTCACAGGTACACCCTCTCCAGGCAGAGCCTGGTGGCCATGGGTCTTTCTGGAGCTACATTGTCTCCAGGTAGAGCCTGGGAGGCAAAGACCCTTCTGGAGGTACATCCTCTCCAAGCAGAGTCTGGGAGACAAGGAACCTTCTGGAGCTACAGCCTCTCCAAGCAAAGCCTGGGAGGCAATGACCCTTCTGGGGCTACACCCTCTCCAAGCAAAGCCCGAGAGGCAAAGACTGGACCTCTCACAGATACACCCTCCCCAGGCAGAGCCTGGTGGCCATGGGCCCTTCTGGAGCTACATTCTCTGAAGAGCAGACCCTGGGAGGCAAGGACCACACTGGAGCTACATCCTCTCCAGACAGAACCTGGGATGCAAGGACTCTTCTAGAACATCTCTCCAAATAATTTTCCTCTACCCAGCCCACAGTACCCCAGCAAGGACTGGCATAAACCCTTAGTGATTTAGGACACCCTAAGCCCAGATGGGCAGCTAGGGGAACAAAGCAACCTTCTTAGCTCTAGTTTTCTTCTCATGGGAAAGAGGCTGGGAGGCAAAGACTGGACCGCTTGTAGACCCCTGCAACCCTGACCAGGCAAAGCCTGCGAGACAAGGACACTTCTGGAGCTGCATTATCTAAAGGGCAGGACCTAGGACACAAGCACTCTTCTGGGGCTACATCCTCTCCAGGTAGAGCATGGGAGGCAAGAACCCTTCTATAGCTACATCCTCTCCAGGTAGAGCCTGGGAGGCAAGAACCCTTTTGGAGCTACATTATTATTATTACAGTATATAGGATTTATATAGCGCCAACAGTTTACACAGCACTTACAACATACTGTAAGGGCAGACAGAACAATTACAATACAATTTAATACAATACATCTTCAATCTCTCCCTCTCTAGTGGCACCTTCCCCTCCCCTCTAAAAGATGCGCAGATCACTCCCATACTTAAAAAGCCCTCACTGGACCCCACCGACCTGAACAACTTAAGACCCATCTCATTGCTCCCATTCACCTCTAAACTTCTAGAACACTTATGCTGCGTACACACAGTCAGAATTTCCGACAACAAATGTTCGATGTGAGCTTGTTGTTGGAAATTCCGACCGTGGGTAGGCACCATTCGGCATTTGTTGTCGGAATTTCCGACAACAAAAAATTGAAAGCTGGTTCTCAAATTTTCTGACAACAAAATCCGTTGTCGGAAATTCCGATCGTGTGTACACAATTCCAACGCACAAAATTCCACACATGCTTGGAATCAAGCAGAAGAGCCGCACTGGCTATTGAACTTCATTTTTCTCGGCTCATCTTATGTGTTGTATGTCACCGCTTTCTTGACGCTCAGAATTTCCGACAACATTTGTGCGACCATGTGTATGTAAGACAAGTTTGAGCCAACATTCGTCGGAAATAAATCCAGGATTCTGTTGTCAGAATGTCCGATCGTGTGTACGCGGCATAAGTCTACAACCGTCTTAGCTCCTAACTCAGTGAAAAGAACCTTCTTGGCCCCTTACAGTCTGACTTACGCTCGCAGCACTCCACGGAAACTGCCTTACTAAAACTCACTAAGGCCCCTTTCACACTGGGGCGGTGGGGGCGTCGGCGGTACAACAGCACTATTTTTAGCGCTGCTGTACCGTTGTTCTTGCAGTGGTATTCGGCCACTAGCGGTGCGGTTTTATCCCCTGCTGGCGGCCGAAAAAGGGTTAAAATCCCTCGTACAGCGTAGCTATAGCCGCGGTATTGCCGCGTTATAGCCGTGCTGTCCCATTGATTTCAATGGGCAGGAGCGGGGAAGGAGCGGTGAATACACCGCTCCTTCCCCGCTCCAAAAAAGCGGTTTGCAGGACTTTTTTCACCGCCTTGCCTGCGCACCGCTTCAGTGTGAAAGCCCTCGGGCTTTCACACTGAACAAACAGCGGAGGCTGTTTAGGGGCGGTTTTCAAGCGGTATTTTTAGCGCAATACCGCCTGAAAACCGCTCCAGTGTGAAAGGGGCTTTACTATTTACTAACTGCTAAAACCAACAGCCAATACTCCATACTCCTACTACTTGACCTCTCTGCGGCCTTTGATACTGTTGCAATAAACTACATTCCCTGGGCCTCAGAGATTCTGCTCTATCCTGGTTCTCTGCCTACCTATCACAGCGCTCCTTCAGTGTCACCTAATACTCTGTCTCCTCCTCTCAATTGCCCCTTTCTGTGGGGGTCCCCCAAGGCTCTGTTCTTGGACCCCTTCTCGTCTCTTTTTACACCTCCTCCCTTGGTCACTTGATAACCGCCCACGGCTTCCAATACCACTTATACGCCGATGACACCCAAATCTATCTGTCTACTCCTCACCTCGCTCCATCAGTCTTCTCTCGCATTACTAACTTACTAACTGGGCACACCCTAATCACTCTGTGCGGCTTCCCTTCTCTCCCAATGAATGCTGCAGGGTATCATTTCAGATTGGAGACGGGGGAAGGGGCCAGTAAATATATCAGTTACCGACCGCTTCTTTTTCTAAATAAACAGAATGAGTTATCAATCACTCACTGTGCTCATTCATAACTGAAGTATAGTAAACTCTGTTTACTATGCTTCAGTGTGTGAATGACCAGGAAGCCGCTCAGCACAAAGCACTTTCCATTCATTCACTCTCAGCTAAGTCTACAGAGAAAGGGACTGGGGAATCTCTGTCCTCAGTCCCTTTCTCTGTCTCAAAAGTGAGAGGGTTTGAGCTTTGTAGTGCACACCCTAATGCAATAGGCTGCGCACACCTATGCATATCAGCATGGATGTCGCACCACTTCCACCACTTAATCTCTCTAAAACTGAGCTATTAATATCCCCCCCCCCCACACACGTGCCCCCCTCCATGACTTTTCCATCAAAATCAACAATGCAACCATCAGTCCCTCCCCTCATGCCAGGGTACTAGTTGTAATCCTAGACTCTGACTTGTCCTTTCAGCCCCAAGTCCAATCGTTGTAAAAAGTTTGTAGAATTCACCTCCGTAACATCTCTAAAGTTCGCCCCTTTTTAACAAATGAAACCACCAAGCTCCTCATTCACTCCCTTGTTATCTTGCGCCTGGACTATTGCAACTCCCTTCTCATTGGCATGCCTCTCCATAGGCTCCTCCCCTCTTCAGTCTATCATGAATGCTGCTGCCAGACATGTGCTGAGCCAAAAAACTTGTTCATATTCGTTTTTGTTTCATTAGTTTTTTGTTTTTTTTTCGTTTTTCGGGTCATTCATTATGATCGCGATTCGTAAATTCGTTCATTCGTAAATTCGTAAATGCGTTCATTCGTACATTCGTAAATTTGAACATTCGTTCATTCGTACATTCGTTCATTCATACATTCGTACATTTTTACATTTGTACATTTGTACATTCGTAAATTCGTACATTCGTAAAATCGTACATTTGTAAATTAGAAAATTCGGAAATTTGTAAATTCGAAGTTTGAAAATCCAAAAACCCGAAAATTCAAAAATCTAAAATAGTAACTAACTATTAAATTATAGGTATTGTAATTTCCTTTCAAATTTGACTGTCAGTGAACGTAACAAATACAAATTTATCCGAAGTTACGAATTATGCAAAATGAATGCTGCATCTAAACAAATGGAACGGAACAAATTCATAATAAATAATAGTAATAAAACGTTGTTACTATTATTATTGTTATTTATTATTATTAATTCATTACGTTCCATTCCGTTTTTTCGGATCATTCATAACTTCGGATAAATTTGTAAGTGTTACGTTCACTAACAGCCAAATTTGAAAGGAAATTACAATACCTATAATTTAAAAGTTACTAGTAATTACTAATAGTTAAGTTATTATTAGTTAACTATTATTTCAGATTTCCGAATTTTCGAATTTACAAATTTACGAATTCACTAATTTACTAATGTACGAATGTATGAATGTACATTCGTAAATTGCGAATGTACGAATGTACGAATGCCCGAATTTACGAATGTCCAATTTTATCGAATTTACAAATATTCGAAAAAAATTCGTTAAACGGGTTTTCGTTAATTCGGATATTCCCGAATTAACGAAATTCGTTAAAAAACAAATTCGGAACGAAACGAATTGCACATGCCTAACTTATACACCTTATCAACTGCTCAGTGTCTGCCAACCCTCTCCTCCGATCCCTACACTGGCTCCCGATCACCCAGCGAATTAAATTCAAAATACTAACCACAAGATACAAAGCCATTCACAACTCTGCCCTGAGCTACATCACCAATCTTGTCTCCAAATATCACCCAAATCGTCCTCTCCGCCCTTCTCAAGACCTCCTACTCTCAAGCTCTCTCGTCTCCTCCTCCCATGCCCATCTCCAGGATTTCTCCAGAGCCTCTCCCATCCTCTGGAACTCGCTACCTCAACCTGTCTGGCTATCCCCTACTCTTGCTACCTTCAGGCGATCCCTGAAAACTCATCTCTTCAGGGAAGCCTATCACGTCTCCAACTAATCTTCTACCACTTCCATCAGCTCATTCTCCACAACCTTTTGTACCACCTGCCCCACCCTATTAGATTGTAAACTCTTCTGAGCAGGGCCCTCTTAATCCTCTTGTATTTTATTGTATTATAACTGTATTGTCTCCTTTTTTTATATTGTAAAGCGCTGCGTAAACTGTTGGCGCTATATAAATCCTGTATAATAATAATAATAATACAGTAGGAATCAGAGGACCCTGCTCGTTATATCCACTCCAAGCAGAGAGTAGTAGGCCCACTTTGAATAGAGAAAGATAAAGGTACTTCTAAGTGCAGTATGTCAGCAATTTTATTAGAAGGCAACAGTTAAAAACACTTATGCCGCGTACACACGGTCGGACTTTTCGTCTACAAAAGTCCAACGGACGCTGACGGACTAAAGCTGGCTGGTAATCCGATCGTGTGTGGGCTTCTCCGGACTTTCAACTGACTTTTTTAGCCTCAAATCCGACGTACTTTAGATTTGAAACATGCTTTAAAACTTTCCGACGGACTCGAGTCTGGTCGAAAAATCCGCTCGTCTGTATGCTAGTCCGACGGACAAAAACCCACGCTAGGGCAGCTATTGGCTACTGGCTATGAACTTCCTTATTTTAGTCCGGTGTACGTCATCACGTAAGAATTCGATGGACTTTTGTGTGATCGTGTGTAGGCAAGTCTGTTCGTTAGAAAGTCCGCCGCAAGTCCGTCGAAAGTCTGCCGGAAGTCTGTCGGAAGTCTGTCGGACAGGCTGTCTGACTTTTGTAGACGAAAAGTACGACCGTGTGTACGCGGCATTACAGGATTACAGAGTAAACAGGCTCATCAATATATGAAGTCCTCCTGAGATGGTCTTCCCTGTCACTGTGCCGATCCCAGCGTTCCACGGTGGTTCCGGAAGTGCGGTGGCCATCTTGCTCCCCCAGATTCTTCCTTCCTGTAGCTGCTGATCAGCACAGTGATAGGGAAGACCATCTAAGGAGGACTTCATATATTGATGAGCTTGTTTGCTGACATACTGCACTTAGAAGCGCCTTTCTCTGCATATCTTTGTCTATCCAGTGCCTGCTTCTCTCCTGTAAGTGCTGCTCAGGTGCCTGTCAGCCTGCTATCCTGGATGATCTTGAATGTATAATAGCACCTGGAGAACCCTTCCAGCATAAGTCCTCCTACTTACCACTCTCTGTAGGCACGCTCTGGAGCTACATTCTCCAGGTAGAGCCGGGAGGCAAGGACCTTCTCCAGCTAGAGCCTTGGGAAGCAAGGACACTTTTGGAACTACAGCTTCTCTAAGCAGAGTCTGGGACGCCAAGACCCTTCTGGAGCTACATCCTTTCCAGATAGGGTCTGGGAGGCAAAGGCCTTTCTGGAGCTACATCCTTTTCAAGCAGAACCTGGGAGGCATGGATTCTTCTGAAGCCATTTTTTTTTTAGGAGGCAGTGGGGCAAACCTTTCTAGAAGGTATCTCCATTCTCCAATTATTTTTACTCTCCCCAGCCACCATCACTGGCATAAACCCTTCAGTGTTTAAGAACACTCTAAGCCCAGGTGGGTGGCTAGGAGAACAAAACACCCTTCTCGGCTCTGAAATCCCTCCCATGGTAAGGGTCTTGGAAGGCAAAGACTGGACCTCTCAGAGATACACCCTAGAAACATAGAACATAGAAAAGTGACGGCAGAAAAAGACTGAATAGTCCGTCGAGTCTGCCCATTTTCTTTATTTATTTTTATTTATTTTTTGTGTTTTATTTATTTATTTATTTTCATTAACTTTGCTGTCTGACTATAGATCTATGTTTATCCCAAGCATGTTTAAAGCCATTTACTATTGACTGTCTCACTACCTCTGTTGGTAGTTTATTCTAAGCATCAACTATCCTTTCAGTAAAATAATACTTTCCTAGAATTGTTTTGAACTTTTCCTTCAGTTAGTTTGAGGTCATGTCCCCGTGTTCATGATTTTGGTTTCATATTGCAAAGACTGCCTTCCTGAACCTTATTCACCCCCTTGATGTTTTTAAAGGTTTCAGTCATGTCTCCCCTTTCCCTTCCTTTCTCAAGATTGTACATATAAAGTTCCCAAAGTCGCTCTGGATATGTTTTATTCCCCACACCTTTCACCATTTTTGTTACCCTTCTCTGGACTCGTTCTATCTTATCAATATCTTTCTGTAAGTGAGGTCTCCAGAACTAGACCCTCACCAGGTAGAGCCTGGGAGTCAAAGACACTTCTGGAGCCACATGCTCTCCAGGCAAAGCCTGGGAGGCAAGGCCACCTCTGGAGCTACATCCTCGTCAAGCAGAGCCTGGGAGGCACAGACCCTTCTGGAGCCACATTCTTAACAGGTAGCGTTAAGGGCCCGTTTAGAAGGTCTCTCCAAAAATGTTTCTTCTTCCCAGCCAACATCACTGGCAGCTAGAACAAAACATACATTCTTTGCTTTAGCTTCCTTCTTATGGGAATGAATGGACCTGGGAGGCTCTTGCAGATACCCTCTCACCAGGAGCAGCCCATGGGACCAGGATACTCCTCAAGCTACTTCCTCCCTGACCAGAGCCTCTAAGGTAAGAATCCTTTTGAAGCTACATGCTCTCCAGACAGAACCTGGAAGTCAAAGACCCTTCTGGAGCCACATTCTCAACAGGCAGCAGACTGAGAGGAAATTACCCTTCTAGAGGGTCTCTTCAAATATTTATCCTCTTCCCTGCTCACATCTCTGGAATAAATCCCTCAGTGATTGGTCGGGACAGTAAAAAAAATTTCATAACCCCATACATTTTATCTTCTTGCCCTATCTACTGGAGAAGACCTGACAGCAGCAGGCAGAAACAAGCCGTGTCTATGTCTAATTGTTTATGATACGAAGTGCAGACTAAATGTCATTCGGTTAGAGTCTACATCTAATTTAAGTCTAACTTGGCACTTTGTCATGTGTTACTGAATTCAGCTGATCACGTCTGTTCCTACACAACTGCAGTGATGACAGCAGATGAGAAAAGACGGTATTACGGTCTGGGTGATATACAGCCGCTTTCCTCTCTTCTTTCTACCAAACCACAATGTACAGACGTATAGATGTACTGATGAGCTGTTGTTGCCTAAGTAACTCTACTCTTCTGTCTGGTTAGACGTATCAGATAGATGACATCTGAATACCATTATCGAGATTTGTTTTCTCCTGACGATCGCAGCACTAAGTGCTTTTGAAGACAATCTATACTGTTTTTTTGACAGTTTTAGACCAGCAATTGAATGTGATCAACAGTAAACCCAACTCAAAACTCAAAATTCCTTCTAGGTTCTGCTAGGACGTTTTGTCCCACATCTCAATAACACATAGGGACTCCAAGCCCCCAAACCCTTTCCTTTCCAAGCCATTGACTGCTCTCCAGGCCCCAAACACTTCCCTATTCCAATCCCTCGACTGCTCTATAGGCCCCCAAACCCTTCCCTATCCCAATCCCTCGACTGCTCTCTAGGCCCCAAACCTTCCCTATTCTATCCCTCAACTTCTCTCATTCCTCCGATACCTTCTCCCAAATCCTCAGCCTCAAGATGGTTCTTTATTCTTTCGCCCCATGCACCTTAGATACCATTGAGAATCTCAGCTCTTTACTCTTCTAGAACCCTGTACCTGGTTCCTTTCCCCCTTTACTCACATTCTTAATCCATGTCTAACCACAGTCCCATTCGGTACGAGTCAAGCTGAATTTTGAGCTACATTTGGACCGCAGAACTGTTTACGGGTTGTTAATGAAACTCTTGAATGACTTTACTCCTTGTATTCTGTCATATAATTTGATGTGCCATATTGTCAACCTTTTGTTGCATGTCAGAGACCAAAAGAACACTCAAGGCGGTCAACTGATACTGTAATAGCTTTATTGTAAGGATGTTTTATATACAGTCCACACCATGTGTTGTCTATACTGCTTTCTTTTTCTTAAACAAAAGTAGAAATGTTACAAAAAAAACTCAAAATTCATGACGAAATATGGTACAATCATACCCTGTTGCTGCATTTATGGGTTTGGCAACCCTGCTTGGCAGAAAAGCTACCATTTACTCCTTCTGAACTCATTGACAGGTGCAGTTGACCTTCTTCTAGCCTGCGTTTGCCTGCTTTAAGTGGGTTTTGCATTCCTATAGAGTTTTATGGGAAAATAACAAAAGTCTGTTGACCCAATCCCTAAAACTTGCTGTACAAGAGGATCTGGGATAATCTATACTGTTTTAGAGGTTTCAGCCCAGCATGAGAATGCCAACCGTTCAATTGAAAACTCCAAGCAAAACTCAAAGTTCACAAGCAAATAAGGCTCAAGAGTACCTAATGGATGCCCTTCTTTTGTTTGGCCACCCTGCTTGGCAGAAAAGCTACAATTTGGTCCTTCTGAGCTCATTGACAGGTGCCATTGACCTCCTTGTAACCTGCATTTGGCCTTCTTTAAGTGGGTTTTGCATTCCTATAGACCTTTACTTTCAATCATTTTTATTGAAATAACAAGATAATGTTTTACAGGGCACTTTTTTTTCAGAACGATAGTGCAAATAAGTGTTCAAATTATCGCAAACATAAAAAAATAAGTTTCCTTCAAAAGACCGGAAGGTATAAAAGATCGTGACATCAAAAAGAAGGATCCCAACCTTAAACCTCTTGGGTGAGAATACCAGCAAAAATAACAGTATAAAACATAGGGATGTAAATCAGTAACAAAGGAGCTGAGGAATAAACTTCTGATCCATTAGGAACCAGTTGTGTAGTTTGCCAATGAGAACATCTATCAGGTAATGCAGGAGATGGCTATTGCACAATAAGATAAGGCAGGGGATGAGGATTAGGGGAAGAGGGGATAGGAAGAGAGTGAGAGACCTACAAGGAAGGGAAGCCACTGTGGACTTGCCTAGAAAAATAATCAAGATAACACTGTATGTTCCATCAAAAGTATCTTGAGTTTATCAATAAATATTAAAGGAAAAATAGAAACGAGTGAATCAAGAACAGAAGAAAGGAAAAAAATAAAAGAGACTCCTTAAGGCATAGACAGATTTTGTATCTATGGATCCAATGTTGCGTTAAATTTATTAGTAGAATTGCAGAGAATACAGGTGAGTCTATCGTTAACCATCATCCAATTAGGTTTACTCTTCACATAATCAAGGGGTGCCATCGACTACTTCCAATATTTAGCTATAGTTATTCTCGCTGCCAAAAACAAAGATGTAATTAATTTCACAGATTTTTTGGGAACCTCCTCAGAAAATTTTTGAAAAAACGTAGTTTCTGGAGATCTATGGATGTTAACTCCCGTCATTGAATACCCTATAGACTTTTATGGGAAAAGAATCAAAGCCTGTTGACCCAATCCTTAGGACCTGCTGAACAAGAAGATCTGTGAGAACCTAACCTGTTCTTGAAGTTTTCAGCCATGCAGGAGATTGCGATCCGTTCGCTGGAAAACCCCAGGCAAAACTCAAACTTCCTGAACAAATAAGGCCCAAGAGCACCCAGTGGTTGCGTTTTTGGGTTTTTTTCAGAAAAGCTACCATTTGATCCTTCAGAACTCGTTGACATGTGCAGTTGACCTCCTTTTGACCTGCATGTAGTTATAGCATACCTATAAACTTTTATGGGAAAATAACAAAAGCCTGTTGACCCAATCCCTAAGACCTGCTGGAGAGGAGTATCTGGGAGAATCTATGTAATCTGAGCTTCAGCTAAAAAAGTACTTTTTTCAGCAGAGCAGGTAATGTTAGCCTTTTAAATGCGGGCAAAGGAGCGTAGAGCACC